>VDFB02026260.1:0-52437 GCA_007258455.2 Sequoia sempervirens
CCTTCATAGTCTTCATAGGTAGGACTATCTAGGGTTTTCTTTTGTGTTTTCTTAGCAACAAACACATCTTCTAATTCTAAATCAAGAGTGGTAGACACATATCTCTTCCTCTTTACAAGTGTATTTAAATTTCTAGGGACATTTCCTTTCCCTTCAGAGTCTATCTCTACTATCATTACATCTTCCTCCTGTTGTTCTTTGTCCTTTTCCTCCTCTTCAGGTTTTTTTGCATTCCCCCTCATGACACCTTGTTTCTTTAATTTGTATGAACACCTAGGTGTAGGTGTCTCCTTCTCAACATCCTTATTTTTCTTTTGAACATCCTTCTTTTTCTTTTATGTTGTAGAAGGTGTGGATGTACTACCTCTTCTACTCTTGGGTTTTGGTTGTTTTGAAGAAGATGGATTTTCTGTCACATCCTGTTTAATTAGCTTATCTTAATCAGTTAATTGCGACATTAATTGTTACTAAAAGGTGATTATGAAAGATAATTTGATTACATTAATTATTACTTGAAGGGTAATTACGAAAAATAATTATAATGATGATGGTTAATTATGCATTCCATTTCATAAGTGTATCATGAATTATTTATCTTTTCATGTTGGAGAGAGAGTATCATCAAGGAAAAGGTTCTAGTTAGTGGAGGTAACTCATCATGATGGAATCGACACACACACTCACCTAGACTCATGTAGTTAGGTTGCATGTGTAATTTTTTTTGAAATTATAAGTTTGCTCATATTGGAAATAACTGTCAATTATTTTATGAATAGATATGGTTAGAGTCTCTCATTAGGAAAAAATATTTAAGATATCTTGTGTATTTTAACCTTCGAGAAGTTATTCGGTGTCTTGAAAGGAAAACATCATTAATACCATGGATAATTTTTCTAGTCGAAGACCAAGGGTGATGGTTGAATTATATGAGAATAAAACCTCATATATATAAATATAGGCTAAATAAAATAATTTGGTGAGTCCATGTCAATGTTGGGTCATGAACAAAACTTAGCACGAGAATGTGTTTCTTATGGATACTATTCATATTCCGACATTCCGCCAAAATGGACTCCAAATTAATTGGATATTGGAATTTTTGCTTATATTTAATATTACAAGGATGTGCACTTAAAATTTAAGTAAATAACATTGTATTATAATATTTATACTAAAGAGAATACATTATTATATTTTAATATTGCATGATAATACTTTTAGTTTATTTTTTAAGAGGGAGAGAAAGAACAAAATTATTTAAAAGGAACAATATTAAATGAAATAAAAAGAAAAACCTAAAATTTGTTAACTCCCTTTTGCACATGTGCTTTTCCATTGCTTTCTCGTATTGCACGCATGAGAATCATGGCAACATGTTGGCAAAGGTTTTTGAAATTTGGCTTTGCACCTGCCAATTGTTTCTTTTTAGGGGAGCTTAAAATTTTCTAAGGACATGTTGTAAGGGCATGAAATCCTATTACATTACATGGGATGCATAACTAGATGGAACATAAACATATTTGCAGCAAAAATTGTGTTTGGCCTTTTACTCATCATCTCATAACTGAAACTGGAATTTCCCCAGTACAAACCAGCAGTTGCAAGTGTTTGGAATCTACCTGTATGTTTGTTGTTGCCTAACTAGTATTTATGTATGTCCCTTTAGATCACAGTAGTATAACTCTTTATTTTTGCTATTTTCTTATTTTTTGCTACAACATTTATATATGCCTTTTCTTTCACAAAAAAAAGAGTTTGAATTTTCTTTATAAACTAGAAATCCAAAACATATTGCAATGTTTTAGGTTTTCAAGGCTTCATAGAGCATTATATACCCATCAAAATTTAAAACCATCGACATTTAAACAGCCATTCAAATTTCAAACAATATGGACAAATTTAATATGTTTCTATTGAGAATATTTTGTTAAAGTAAGACAACTTAGATAAGAAGTTGCAGTGATTATTCTATGCCAAATGTCATAATGAGGAACAACTGAAGAATTTAAAGGAAGCATTCATATAGATTTAAGAATGCATTTAAAACTTAAATTTCTTAGGGGTTTCCATAAGTCTCAATATTCATGCAAGATAATGCACTCCTTGCATTGAGCATCTTGTTCTTTAATTGTGACAATCCCCTGTTAATTAGGTGTGGTAGCTTTAGGGTCTTGAAATATAAATGAACAAGAGAATAATTCTTGCAATACCTTCTTTTATGAGGGATTCATTGTCATTGTTGTTATAGCTTTGGGTATATGTTACAGGAGTTGGTATTAAGCAGAGGTGGAAAGGTTAAATAAGTCTGTTAAGAGAATTAAACTAGAATGCCTCATTTTTTATAGTGGTGTTTATGTTAAACTTATAAATAGAAAGCCACATTTTACATCTCCCTAACTATATTATATATAGATGGTGGGAAGGTTATTCCTATTAACATCAAAACCAAAACACAAAGGAATGATTGGATGTGCAAGTATATCTAGATTATGTGGCATCCATCATCAATGTGCCTATAAGAGTAGAGAATTTTATTTCTCAAAGTTCCAATGTAAATATGTGCCTAATATTGAAAAATACACCTTCACAACTCTAAATCATTAAACTCTATTGAGTTAATGAGAACATCCCATGAAGATAACTCATCAATATTATATAGGACTGTTGTGTGTCAACTGCTGATTTTGGGTAAGTTAGTGAGCTGCATTGCAGAGAAAACTACTCACATGTGTTTAAGTTTCTTGCAAAACGCTTTATGGGTTCTTTTCCTTGTTCCTTTCCCTTTCCAAAAAATATTGAATTTTTTAAATTTGGCCAAGAGACTTAAAAGTTATGACCATTTGAATGTTGTTCTTTTGCTGCAATCTGCAAGTTGGAATTTGTTAGTTGATTAATAGATTGCAATCACATGAGTTTAAATGATAATTATAATTCTTGGCTATTTATGAGTGAAAAATAAATTAAAACGTTACAATCCTTCCATGTGTTGCTTTCCATGTTTATTAAGTGATAACCTACAACCAATTAAGTCATGAGGAGAAAGTAAGATCCTCTATATCACTTTATGTTGAATGGAGTTACAAAAGTGTGTTTGGGTGGTGGACTAACTTCTTTTATGAACTAATATTCTATTGACTATTCCTCTCTAAGGGAATAATGAATAAATATTATCACTTTGAAAATACATTATCTAAGTTGAATATCAAAAGAACTAAATGTCAGTTATGAGTTTTGGAATTTGGAGTTCCATTTTATGATGTGAATATGGATCATCATTGATTCATACCATTGGATTGAGTTACATTTTGGTTTTCCAAAATTTGTGTACATAATGAACATGCGAAATACTGAGTAGCCATCTTGGCGTACTATTTAATAAATATCATTACTTTGGTATTACATTATTTACTAATGCCAGTATAGGCTTTATCTTTGGTTACTATTTTATCCACCTTATAGAATTTCAAGGCATCATTGAGAGATGATTGATACATTCTAGGTTGTATACATTGATTTTCATGCATATTTGTGTTACCTTGGTGGATTTACATCATCCTCCATGATATGGTTTAGACAAGTGTATTGGATATGTGATGCATGTGCATATAGGTATGCTAAGTGACAATGAATCACATAGAGAAATGGATTCCATCATGCATGTTAGCTACATATTGTTAGATCCTTTGTGATGGGTCGAGCTTCTCTAGTGGAGTAGCACGGGGAAGCGAATGCTTTGTGGTAGGGTGGATATCACTTTGATGATGCTCTCTCTCTTTCACTTCAAGTTATGAAAACAAAAATGGTAGAGGTTTTGTAATGCAAATGATGATATATTGATTATCATGCATCTTATTTATTGAGATGAGTAAATGACTCTTACTTAATTTCTTATAATTTTTGTTTACAATATTATAGCATGAATATTTGTGAAGGAGCATAGCTGCTATAATTGGATTTTTATTGTGTATGTCATCAATCTAGTTCCAAGGCACGTGTACCTGCATCAATATTATATAATGATTCAATTTTAAGGTCATATCAACTATTGCAAATGGATTATGTTAATGGTAATGAATATGAAATGATTTCATATGTAAAATGAAAATTTAAGTCAATGCTTGACTTCCCCTAGATTAGATCTACATTATCTTTATATTATTCATTAGTTTCCACACTTTATTAGTGATTAATTAGGATGTTGTTATTCCATTGCTGGTGACCTAGACTCTAGCACATCATGCTCCTCATGCTCACCTTGGCTACGGGTAGGTGAAGTCATAGGTGATACATGAGAACTTTCTCTTACAGGTTCAACTTGTGGCTCTAAAGTCTCAGGTACTATAGGTGCCTTTAGTAAACTATTAATATCTTCACATTTCTTAAAATCTTCCCAGTTTACTTAAGGGTACTGAATTATTAAGCTTCTTTTCACTAATAGGGAAATCAAACAGTGGTGTGATAAGGCAATGTCACTTTTTTTCCTCTGATAATCTGGTGCCATTCTTTTCAGCATATTATAAAAGAAATTTGGCACATTTACCAAGCTATTGCGTCGAAGGTGACAAAGAAATTTAAAATGTATTGTATACAAAATATTTTTCCTACTGTCACAAGTAAGATATCTAATGGAATAGGAAGCACAATTAGCCCAAAACCATGGAAGAGAGATAGCCTCTTTTTTCCTTGTGATGACGATTCCAAATTCTCTCCTCGCTCACAAAATTCTTCTCTGGCTGCAACTGCATCAGTGCATGCTGGAAACTCTGCTCTAGTTCTAGGTAACCCAAAAAATTGTGCTATGGTGACTTTAAATGCATTCACTGATAACCCTTTCACCATTGCTTCATCGTGCTCTAGTGTGGCTGCAAACCTTCTTGCTATATCATTGTCAAATTTTGTTAGTTTTAGGAAATAATCAAGCCAACCCACTCTTGTGAAAATAGGTAATACCATTACATCTTCTAGTATTTGCTTGTGAGTCGATGGCTCTCTCCTGATAACATCACCTCCCATTATGACTCTCTTTACTCTGATCAATGTGTTAACCTTGAAAATTCAACTCAATTCCACTTCACCACCTTGAAAACCCTTCTCCTATTTGGTTGTTTCCTCATGCACTTTCACTACCATACTATAAATGCAACTCCCCTTCTTAGTATCAATTTAATTGATCTCTAAAATAAGTTATGGGTTTGGCTTAGCTCAAGTTCTCAAGATTAGGGAATTGGAAATTGAAAGTATCAATAAAAAGTAGGTGAATAATTTTAGGAGGGTTCTGCATGTCATATCTATCTATTGCATTTGGTTTAGGTGGCAAATTTTGAAAAAACTAGCTGAGTTGTACCCTCCCCCCAACTTAAATTTTGAAGTGACCTCACTTGAACTCATGATTGTTAAGGGTATGATTAGAAAGCATGAAAGTTAATGGTATAAATATTTTGCATGTTTAATTTAATATGAAATACATAATGAAATCATTAAGAAATCTATGGTAATTATGATAGTGTACCTTGCATACCTACCGAAAGGGACTAACTAATCACCGTGCATGTAAACAAAATAGCATGTATCTAAAATATGATTTGAGTGACCATAAATAACTGTAGGTGAATGGATTATGAGGTGGAAAATGTAAGGTAATGAAACAAATTAGATAGATAATAGTTAGGGATGTGACAGTTCAAACATTTAAAATTTGAATTGGTAGCAGGAAATAAAAGAAGCATGTTGGGGGTGCTTATTATGAAAAGATGGATATTGCATGTGAGAATTTTGAGGAAAAATCATGTGAACTACAGTTAATGTGGTGCTAATTGATTTGAAATTTCTTTCTGCTAGACGATGCTATAGGTACCTTCAGCATCAAGTCTCATTTGAATGTTGACAACTATTATGCTATAGGTCCCTACAACATCAGGACCCTTTCCAAATGTGTAACAGTTAAATATAAAATAGGTCCCTTTGGAGAAATTATGAACATCATTATAACCATGGTGTGTGTGCTTGTGAGGTAAAATAAGATATTAATCATGAGTGGTCTCAGGGATTAAGTTGTGTAGCTCAATCACTGGGTCACCGAAAGTACTTGGTATATTTTCATGTGCTGTTGAGATATCACTTTATGTTTCTAAACCTATATTTGGATTGTTGAGAGCACCGTACTACTTAATAAGAGAAAGTATAAAGTCTTCTTTTTGCACGGGTTTCTTATACAACTTCAATCTGTGGCCATTAACTAGGAGAGAGAATCTGACTACATCTATGGTGTGCAACTTAACTTCTCCACTAGGATAGACTTGACTGATTTCATAAGGTCCCAACCACCTGGATTGGAGTTTCCCTTTGAAATCCTTGTACCTTGAATCTTATAATAATGCCCAATCCCCTACATTAAACTCCTTTATTTTGATATATTGGTCATGCCACTTCATCCTTTGTTGTTGTACCATCTTAATGTGATGGATTACCTCCATCCTGATTTCATCCAATCCATTTAAATAGTGCAACCTCTCCTTTTGAGCTATTGTTAAATCCATTTCCACCTCTACTACTATTCTTAATGTCTTATATTCAAATTCAATTGGAAGGACTGTTGTTTTTCCATAGACTAGCACATAGGGTGTAAAACCAGTTGTCTTCAAGGTTGTTCTATATGCCCATACTGCTTCTGGTAACCTATCAACCTAATATTTCCTATATAATTACACTATCTTGGTGAGAATACTTTCAATTTCTCTATTAGTAACTTCCACTTGACCATTGACCTGAGGGTGATAAGGTGTTGACTTTGTATTCCTAATTTAGTATTCTTCAACCAGTTTGGTGATGAGGTCTAAAGTAAACTGTGGACCCTAATCAATGACTATTTCTCTAGGTACTCCATACCTACTAAAAATATCCTCATACAAGAATTTAGCCATATTTCCATCTCTGGAAAACTGTATTGCCTTTACTTCTACCCACTTTGTCAGATTGTCAGTGCAAACTAGAATATATTCTTTGTTGTTGGAAGTAGGTGAGATTGGTCCAATAAAGTCTAGGCCCCATTTATCAAAGGGAGTGAGTGTTAACTGAGGATACAATGGAATTTCATCACTCCTTTTTAGCTTATCCATTCTTTGGCACCTATCACAACCCCTTGTATACTTGACAAAATCCTTGTGTAGAGTTGGCCAATAGTAACCAGTTGTGAGGATTTTGAATGTTGTTCTTTTTGTTGCAAAATGACTCCCACATGGTTCATCATATCAAGCCTTCGTGATATCATAGATTTAATCCTCTCTTATACATCTTCTCATGATGTTGTTAGGGCCAATATAGAATAGATAACCTGATATCAAGAGTATGGAAAACACTTATGTATTAACTGTCTCTTCTCCCTTAGAGAAAAGTGTGGTGGAATTTGCCTTGTCACTAAATAATTTCCAATGTCAGCATACCAAGGTACATGTACATTAAGAGCAAATAATTTTTCATATGGAAATGAGTCATCCACTACCCCTTTAGTTGGTTGTGTTGGAAATCTTGACAAAAAATATACCACTACAATAGCCTTACCAAGTTTGTCCACTATTGTAATATCAAACTCTTGTAGAAGGAGCAACTATCTAACTAATCTATCCCCTACTACAGGCTTTTTCATCAAATATCTAATATTTGTATGGTTTGTATGGAAAAAATCTAAATAACTAGTAATGTAATGCCTGAACTTATTGATGGCATACACTACTACTAGCATCTCTTTTTCCATAACAATATAATTCAACTCTGCTCCCTGAAGATTCTTGCTAATGTGGTAAATTTCATACTCTTTGTTACCCTCTTTCTAACCCAAAACTGCTCCAATAGCAAAATCTGAAGCATTTGTATGTATATGAAAGGGTAAGGTCCAATTTGGCACCCTCAAAATAGGTGCTTGAGTCAAGGCTTTCTTTAGCTCTTCTAAAGAGTGTTGACACTCTGATGTCCACTCAAATTCAATATCTTGACTCGAAAAAATAAACAATGGTGCAACAATCTTACTGAAGTATTTAATAAACCTCTTGTAGTAGCCTACATGGCCAAGGAAACTTATGATATCTCTTTGCTTCTGTGGAACAAGTAAGGTAGAAATAATTTCTATTTTATGTGGATCAACCTGAATCCCTACACTGAATATGAAATACCCTAAAACAATTCCTTGATTCATCACCATAAAACACTTTTCATTATTGAGTGACAAGTTGTGTTCTTTACATCTCTTTAATACCTTTTCCAAATTGTTGGGAGCTTCCTCATAAGTTTCCCCATACATGGTGAAGTCATCCATATATATCTCCATACAGTCATGAGCATAATCATAAAAGATGTTAAGCACTACCCTTTGGAAAGTAACTGGAGCATTGCATAAACCAAAGGGAAGAACAAAGTAGGCATAAGTACCCCAAGGACAGGTGAATGTTTTCTTGTCCCAATATTTTGGAGCAATATTTATCTTATTGTAATGATTGAAACCATCTAGGAATGAGAAGTGGTCCTTCCTAGTGATTGTGTCCAGTTCCCTATAATCTACACAGACTCTCCATTTTCCACCTTTCTTGTGAACAATGACCAAAGGTGAGACTCGTTCACTATCAGATATAGGATAAATAAAGCCTACATCAAGGAGTTTTTGAAGTTCAGCTTTGACTATTTATCTCAAGGTAGTGTTCATTCATTGTTGAGGTTATTTAATGGGTCTATAACCATCATTGATATAGATCCTATGCATACATAAGTCAGGATCTATGCCTTTCATATCATGGTAGTCCCATGCATATGTTGTGTGTGCCTGCAACATAGTAGTTAGAGAATTCTGCTGATCCTCAGTCAATGCATTGTTTATGTTCAACATTTTTCCTGGCATGCCTTCTAATTCTTTAGATGATTCTTGCACATATGAGAGGTCAAGGCTTGGAATGATTGGTACACACTGTTGTGGAAATAGGGAACGAAAGATCTAAGATATTTCTTCTAAGGAATTGGTTAGTATAATACTTTGCAAGGGGTCTTGTAAGCATGTGAGATAATCTTGTTGCTATGGGCTCCTATCGTAGTCATTCTATATTATATGAGAAATGAGCTCATCTTCATCCTGATCATCCAATAGAGGGTTGTGTTCTATAGTCATCAATGTTTGCAGGGAATACTTATCTTCCTCATCCAAATAGTTTTCTCAATATTAGCATAAGGTTGGGTTGGAGGATAGAGGACCAATTTCTTGGTCACAGTCCCATTAGATATTATCATATTTCCATAATTACAACCTATGAATGCATCAGTTGTAGTTAACCATGGTTTGTCTAGGATGAGTGGGTATCCTACCAGATTAACCTTTGGTCGTAAAACTATGAAATCAGTAGGATATTCCCAAGAATCTAATGCAATAACCAAATCTTCAATGATTCCTTTAGGCTTGACTATTGACCTATCAACCAATTGTAGAATAGTTTGTGTAAGTCTAAGGTTGGCTAACTAAAGTAATTATATTTTTTCTTTAGTCATAACATTTATTTCTTCCCCTAAGTCTATCAAGGTGTTCTTGATGAGGGTCCCATTAATCTTGATGTCTACTACTAGACTACCAGGTTTTGTGTATTTAGGAATAGTTATGTTCCCTAACATGATATTTGCAAGGTTTCCTAGGACATGTATTGTCTGAGGATCCCTCCTTTTCCTCCCTAGTTTCTTAAGACATAAGTCCCTAACTGCTTTAGTATAGATTGGAATGTCCTTAATAGCTTGGATGAGAGGGATCTTTATGTGTGGTTACATGATTGGATAGATTAAGGATGCATTGGAGGAGCTTGATGTTTTAAAATTATTCATGGAGACCATGTAAGTGTATTGTAATGTTTCATCATTGAATAATACATTGGGTTTGGATGCTTTATGAGATTGGGTGTTTACCTCCTAATGGTTTTCTTAGGGTATATATTGTTTAATATTATTCTATATATTTGATCTTTGCATTATGGTTATTATGTAAGCTTGTATGCATGCTCTTCACTCATTGGGTGGTTTGGTCAACTTAGTAATTTCCTAACAAAAAATAATATGGATGGTTGGGAAGGATAATTAGTGAGTTTGAGGATGATGATTAGTTTTTCAAGTATGTAAATGAGAAGATGATCTAACCCTAGGCTACCTTTGATTTCAATTTGTAACCTTTGATCATGTGCTTGAATTTGAATCCTTTGATTATGATTTTGTACCAAATATAATTTCAATTTTGAAACCTACCTCCATTAGAAGATACAGAGAATTCCCCATTTCCCCAAAATATATCATAATAATAGATTAGAATGCAAGGAACAAGTGTAATAATTAAATCCCACTTGCATACCAATGACTATTCTAATGTCTATGAAACAAGATAAAATGGAGGATTATAAGGATGTGCCATGTCACACATCCTTATATAATAGGATGAGGATACATAGCTTCATCCATCTTCTTACATCTCATTAATTCAAGGCATGGGCTTGCACATGCACCAACATGAATGTGCATCTCTTTCAAGGAAGAAGAGATTGGCCAAGAAAATCATTAATATATATCAAGGGCATGATCTTTCCAAAGGATATGATGGTCCTTTACTTACCCAATTCTCTAATTTTAAATGACCATATTACATAAAATGCATAAAATATTAAAAATATATATGTTTAACACATCTAAAATCAGGTAAAATTATAAATTTGAGTTTAGAAAACTTGGGTAATTAAAATGATATAAAACACATTCCAAGGATAGTCAAAATTATAAGTGTAATTTAAAATCAGAGCATAGATACATGTTTTAATATGAATCTTGGACAAGGTTCTTAACTATTATGACTCCATGTTATTCACCTTGCAAATTATAAGGGCAATCTTAATTTTTCAAAAATTGTATCCAATGTTTGAAATTGATAACTTGTGTTAAGAATTAACATATAATGTATTTTCTCTATAAAACACAAATGAGAAAATAAGACACCCATGCGAGGGTGGGGAAATAATTTAATTATATTTATTCCCTAGTTACTTAGAAATATTATTTCAATTAAGCATTAAATAGGGGAGTTACATGAGAAAGGTTAAATTTGAGAGATAGTGAAGCATACACCTTATCCAGTGGTTGAGGTATAATTAATGTCTCATGGGGGGGTGCTTATGAGCTTTCATTCCCCATTATGGTTACTTTGGTTAAAGATACTCGTTTGTGGAGTTACTTGTTATTTTGAAGGCCACTCTTAAGTAGTGGGTAATAAGAATTTTTACCATGGTACTTGTAGACGTTCAAATTATACTAATTGATCTCACACACTTGATCCTGATTTACTAACATCAGTTCTGCCTAAATCACTTCTTTACTAACCAATTAATTAAATAATCCTTATTTAATTAATTCATCATAATTCCTCTATTAATTAAATAAATTAACTTTATTTGATTAAATCATTATCTTCTTTTAATTAAATAAATCATTTTATTTAATTAATCCTAATTTTCCTCTTTTAATTAAATAAATCACTTTATTTGATTAAATCATAATCTTCCTTTAATTAAATAAATTAACCTTTATTTGATTAAATCTAACATCATCCCTTTTAATTAAATAAATCAAACTTTATTTAAATAAATCTAATGTTCATTATTCCTCTCATTTGATTTAAATAAATCTAAAAATCTAAGTCAAATGTCATGTCAACTAATTTCCATCTAAGTTAATTAAATCCCAATTAACTCTAACTCTAATCCATCAAATCCTCTAGATTTTGCAACTTGCACAAGTAAATCAATTTAATTGATTTATTAATTCTTCTATTTCATTCAAAAAGGGCATCTCTTTGGAATATTCCTCCAATTTGAAATGTCCCTCCTAAAAGGACTTGTCCTCCAACATGGCATTTAAGTCTCTTACAAGTCCTTTTTCTTGAGCCAAGTGGCATTAACTCTTCTTCCATCTCTTCCTCCACAAGCCATCTTTCAAATTTCAAATTCCACCTAATTGCATTTATTTTCACATTGATCAAAATGTGCTCCACCTCTCTTCAATAGCATGTTGACAAGTGGCACTTTGTTATTGGATCATCTTTAATACCACATCCTTCATGTTTTGCATTCCTCCATCCTTCTTTCCTATAAATGGAGAGCTCTTCTATTGATTTTGGATCCACAACTTGAGGCAAAGTCACTATCTATAGATTTGAAGCAAAGTTCATCTATTTTCATCCAAGTCTTCATAGTTTTTCATCACCATAGCTAGGTTATTGAGAATTTTCATCAAGGAGCACACAATCTTCATCAATCATCGTCAAAAGCTTGCAAGGAATTGGGAAAGGGATACTTTCCACATCAAAGTAGCACCAATTCCCCATGGGATGTTGGTTTGGATGTTTTGAATAAGATTTCAATAAGCTTTCATTTTGATATTCTATCTTTGTTTCTTGTTCATTCGATTATAAATGAATCTCATGGGGAATGATTGTTTTAGATGTGTTTATTGACTAACATTGTGTTGTTTTTCCATGTTTGAGCAACTCTAGACCAACCATTCACATTTTGGCACTAGAGGGAGGGCATAAATCTCAAAATTAACACATTTTTTTGGCCATTTCCGTTGTTTTTTCCATTTTTTGTCTTTCCAGGTCAAACAATGACGCTGGAGGAAATAGAAACACATATGCAGTCTTTGTTTTTCAAAAGAGCAACGATAAAATCCTTAAACAACAATGCAATTGTTACAGCATCATTGTTTGCACTCAAATAGCGACGTTGCCTCTATGTTTCAAATGGCAACGCCTTTGTTTTCTTGGTTTTTGTACTCAATCTTAAAATAGTCGTATCTTGGTCATATTTTGGTCTTTTTCAGAGCTTTTTTTTTTGAAATGGGGTATAATTTCATAAGATATCCGATGGTGTAGGTGTTTCTCAAATTTGATAGAGTTAAAATTTTCAAATTTTCACCTAAAGTCAAATCACATTGTAACATGGTCTAAATTTTAGGGTTTTTATGCTTAGTCATTTATCTAACCCTCATATCTTCTTGTTTATTGATTTCATCTAACATTTGGAGCTTGGATTACAGGTTTTAAAGGATCATGGAGCATGGAAGTGAAAGAAAAAACATTTGATACTCATTGTATCAAGTGTTCTTAAACACTTGGGGAGCATTTATAATCCCATCTTTAGGATCTTGTTATCTTCAGTTTTAGGACTCCAATACATTTCATTTGGGCTTTGAAAAGAACAATCAAAGGGTTAAAAAGAACATTAGAAACTCACTAGATTTGGTTTTTGGTTTTTAAGAATTGAACAAAACTACTTCAAACATTTGATTTGGTGTTATAAAAAGAATCCATTTACTACTTTTGAGGTTTAAAATGAACATGTGCTTATCTTGTTTTATAATCTTTTCTACAAACTAATATCATTTAAAGGCGTATGCACTTCTCTCACGCTTCACGGTGATCTTGAGAATCAAAATTCTTTTGGTGATATTAGTTTTTCTAAAAGATTGCCTCCACACTTTAATTTGGGCTTAAAATTTGAACAAATCTTGCTAGTGTGAGAAAAGACATTGCGTGTGTTCTCTCTTTGTTCACGCAAAAAAAGATTGATTGGATGTACTTACTTACTTTTGTTCACCTTTAGAGGCCCTTCCTTGGTGGGAAAAAGTACTTACCCCAAGGGAACGACCCAAGCAGTAACGAGTATAAGCCAAGCTCTTCCAAACCACTATATAAATTTGTGATTGTGATGAAAATCATAAATAATGGGAAGCAGTGCATGATAACTCTCCTCTAGTATCTTTATGATGCATAAATCCCTTGTTCTGAGGGTTGGGAGATCTCTCACAAGGAGTTTATCATTGCACCCCCTAAACTGGATGCCCTTATTATGAACCTTTTTTTAGAATCCAAAATTTCAATATTTGTTGGCATTAGGAGGTTAGACCTCTAGAGTCGTCCCACATATTTGCGGTTCTTTGTAGAGATGAAAAGTTCGTCATGGGAGATTCATGAGAACTGAAGCTTGGTTGACCCGAGAAGTGTGTGCCGTGAAGGGGAGCTAGTGTGGTCAAGTTTCTAGTCATTCACTCTAAATAAGAGCAGCTGGATTTATCCAAGTGGGAACTCAACAAATATTTTCTCTTCTATCCTAGGGTTGTGCAATCTTTGAATCAGTTAAACACATTCCTTGGATCCAAAATATTGAAAATAAACATTCAACAAGGACATCAAATTTCAAAACTTTAAAAGGAGAAAATACCTTTGAAAAAACCCAAGTGCTACTACTTGTCCCTTGGTATTGTTGGGATTGATGTCTCAATCTCATAGGTTGAAACTTCTGAGAAAGCATGGTCGCTGTGACATTCATGTTGTCTAGTCAATCTGCTAGTTTCCTGAACTGTCGCTGTGACCTCCTGAATGTCTTGGCAATTGGCATCTGAAACCTTCGGCGTAACTTGGACAGTCGAAATGATGTCTCGGCGACGATGGGAAGTCTTGCCAATATCGGCGTGACCTTTGGTCTGTCTGGACGATGTGATAATCGGTATGACTTGCTCCTATCGGAAGGAAGTCTTGGTGACTGGGAGATGTCTGGCCGACAGTTGGTGTCTATCAAATATCGGTGTGACTCTGGGCGACAAGCGGTGTCAGGGAGAGTCTTGGACAGTCGGTATGTCTCATACAGACAAGGGAAGTCTTGCCAATAGTTATACACTTGTGGTCATCGGTGTAACTCATGTGTTTTGGGATGAAGTCTTGGCGACTTGGAAAGTCTCACCGACAGTGTTACTTTCGGGTCATCGGTGTGACATAAGGGTTTGATATGAAGTCTTGGCGACAGGGTGAATGTCTTGTCGATAGCGAAGGGTTCGGTAAGACTCTGAGTGACAAGCAGTGTCAGAGAGACCCTTGGCCGAAAGGCTTGTTTCAGAGTGATGTCTCAGCGATAGCCAAAGTCTTTCCGATAGCTTTCACTTGGAGTCATCGGGGTAACTTGGAAGTCTCAGCAAGAAGTCTTTCCAATGGAGGAAACTCTCGCCGATAGGCTGTGATGTCTCAGCGAAAGAAAAAAGTCTTGTTGACTCGGTATGACATGTTTGCTCGGAGTGAAGTCTTGGCAAAAGACGAATGTCTTGCCGATTGTCGGGTGCTTCAGTGAAACTTGAAGACTTCAGTATGAAGTCTTGGTGAAGAGCGATAGTCTTGCTGACTGATGAACTCTTCGGAATACCTTGTGATCTTCGATGTCAGGTCTTGGCAACATGGCGAAGTCTCAGCGATAGCTTTCTGGACTCGGTAAAATGTCTTGCCGATAGTGAAGACTCTTGGAGATATTGAATGCTAGTTGTGTTGGCATCAGGGAGACACGGTTAGTGTCTCACTGACATGCCAACACAGGTTGAATGCCCTTGATCATTTGAAGGACTGCTCGACGTGGTGCAATTTGGACCAATTAGAGAAAGCAGGATGTGAACCGTTTGCTGAACCATTTCTGTGTGGAGGTTGGAAAATTAAAACACGAGGAAGTGGAAACATCTAATGATGTTGGGCTGGATGATTCGTTAGTTATGATCCGACAATTGGAAAAGAACGATTTCATAGAATGAATGTATATACGTATGCATTGGATGTTCTGAAGTGTGTGCTAGTAAAATACAGGGTCTAAGAGCCGAAGAAAAGAAGAGAGAGAGCAGAGTGGCTAGCTGAAAGGCCAAGGCCATGAGGCCGAAGCAGAGGCAGGGTTATGCTGCCGAACTCTCTCCTGTGTACTGAGTGATCAATTGCTACCAATTGTATCCATAATGAACAAGATGTAATCTCTGAAAGGCTAAGAGCCTGAAACTGTATTGTAACTTTCTGTTACTGAATAATACAATGGCTCAAACTTTGGAGAGTGGGGTTTTTTACCCAAAAGGGTTTTCCCCACGTAAATCTTTGTGTTATGTTGTTTGTCTCATCTTTCATGTCTGTATTGGTTTTGTTAGAGAATCTGTTAATGCATGATGTTGAATTTACATGTGTTTTTTCTTAGAAGGATCAATGTGGGAAATAAATTGTGTTTGTTTCCGCTTTAGGACATAGTTGTACGTGTCTTTGAGGCAACCTAATCGAAATGAAAGTTATCAAAGGCACTACTATTCTTTGAGGTTTCTCTGAGATGCACCAAATATTTCCTTACAAGTGGTATCAGAGCCTTCTTCTGGTTATTGGTTCTGGATATTTCTCTTGTGAAGATTTCTTAGCTTGATGGGCTAGAAGAAATTTGGAGGAATGGACTGATGTATTGATCCTTTGATGAGTGGAATCCTTGTGGTATTCTGAGACAACATGCAGCTTGAAGGATGGTCAAGATGGAAAAGGGAGTTGGTCATGTTGTGATCTATGTCTCCTGGCTGGTAGCGGTATAACCTTGGAGTATGAGGTGGATTTCTTTGCTCTGTGGTTGTGTAGCAGTAAAGCTTTCATATTGGGCATCTGTGTGTTAGGATCCTGGGTGATATGGAGAAGCCTAGGTTGTTTCTCAGTCATGGAAGAGAGTGCTTATGCTAGGTGGTGGTTCCTGGTGTTGGAAGGAACTTTTTCATGTTAACCTCAAATGCTTGAAGGCTATGGAGTTAATCATTAGATGATTTGCAAGCTTCTGAAATAGCCTTTCTCTCTTTCTCGGATGCCTGTACATGTTGGTGGTTTTAGAGTTGGTTTGAAAGGGACCTAGATTCTCCTGAACTGTTGTTTTCCTTTCTAAGGATGTTTTGTACTTGCATGGCTCTGTGATTTTGTAGGTTTTACATGGTTAAGCAAAACTTGTCACCATGTAGGAGTTGTTAAGCTATTGTCTAGACACTGGCCTTTTGGGGTGTTGCTGGATGAGATAGTTGCAGTTCTGCATGCATGCTTGGTGCATGGTTTGAGGAGGTATGATTTCTTCTCTGCATGGGAGTGTTAGTACATGATTCATCACTTAGCATTCCTATGGTGGTGCTTGTGGGTTCCTTGATTATGGTGCTTGTTGTGGACATGATTGGCAAATCAGATTTGGCGTGAGCTGGTGTTTGAGTCATGTTGTCTACATGGTTATTCTCTTTGAGATCACAGTTTTACATTTCCAATGTGATGATGGGTTTGCACATTTATGTTTAATGGATCTACGGGTTTGCAATGTTGTGGGTTGTCTTTACCTACATGTTTGTTGTGAGACAACTCAGAAGTAGACTGTCTATATCCACGAGGTTGATTCATTATTTTTGCAAACTTGTTAGCTGGCCTTGTTTGTGGTCACTTGTGCATTGGTGTGGTGCTTTGAGATGAGAGGATGGATACTATCGAGTACCTGTATAGTCGGTTATGGGAACCTGTAGCAGGTAGTCATGATGCTTGGAGAGCTTGGGTGTCACGTTTCAATGGGAGCTCTAGCAATGATTGTGGATTCATCACGTGGTGGTGAATGGTCTTCTTTAGTGTTGCAGATGTTTCTTGGGAGAGCTCTTTGATCCTGTTGCTGCAGAAGGGTTTCTTTCACATTTGCATGGACATTATTTGAAGATGTGCAACATCTTGGATCCATGGAGGACGCTTGGAGTCTTTGGTAGAGGTGTTGGTGGTGCTTGACAGGTGATGTTGATTTTGAGTCTATTTGCTTTTTGTTATGGTATACTCTTGCTTGTGCACTGGATTTTTGGCATTGTGCATTGTACTTGAGACAATGGAAAAGTAACTTGAAGCATGTGATCTCCTATGGGGATGTGTAGATCATGATGTCATGATAAGTTCTTGATTCAGATGATTGGAGCTTTGACAATGGTCTGGTCATTCTTTGTGTATTGAGTGCTTTGATTATTTGCTTGATACTTCTTGATAGTGCAGTAATGCAGTTGAAGTTGAGCATGAGATGATCGGTTGCTAGTACTCATGGATACATGAAGAATAAGGTGAGGTTGTCTTTCTCTTGTGAGAGAAGTGTTGCTACTTGTTACTCTTGTTAAAGTTTTTCAACAGAAAGTATGAGAAGCCTACACCTTGGTTGAACGTGAGTTCAATAAGAGACCTATGAGGAGATTGCTCTTGAATTAGTCATGATGACTTGTATATCTTGAAGGAGTATTCTCGTTCCCACTCTTGGTCTACTCGGCAGTTTATTTGAAAGGTATTTGGCCCATTATATTTTTCAGATGTGTTTTATTAAGTTCACTTTCATGATATGGATCTTGAATTTTTGTCTAATGGTTTTGGAGGATTCATAGTGGAAGTTGTACAGTTTTGTTTTATCTCCTTGTTGCTAATGAGTATTGGTAGGAGATGTTGTATGGGCTAATTTCCTGAAATGGGGAATGAAGTAGTTTGATCTTCTTTAAGAAGCTTACATCCATTTTTTTTAAAGTCAATTTTATCTTGATGATTGAACGAATGGATGTTGTTAAGGTTTTTCTTTTGGGATGTGAAGAAGATCATTCTTGACACAGCTAGCTGTTAGAAGTGTATGTAGGACGATGCTCTACAGGAAGATCATGTGCAGATTTTTTCTCTGTGGCCGTGAAGTTTTGTGGTGAGAGAAATTTTTCTTGTGGCAGGTTGTTGCAGGTTGTGCATATCATTGTGGATTTTTCCTTTGTACTACAGGGTTACATTTTCTATGTCTTGGTATTGGTAGACTTGCGATGCCTTTGATCTTTCAGATCTGGATTACTCAGGCAGTGGGAGTTCCTATATGTGTCTTGTCTTCTTCAACTGGTTGAAACTTGGAGCTTGTATTTGCTGTTAATGAGTTGGTTATGGATTGGAATAAGTTTACTAATGGTGATACCTATGAGGTATGTGAGATTGGATGGAATAGCACGAGCTGTGGGTGCTATTTCCAGTTGCGTGGGTTTATCAGTTGGATGGAAGCAGTCAGTCTGATTATTGTTCTAGCTGATGTTTAGTATCTTGTTTCTAGATAATGACTTCATTGTTGTGTTCTGATTGAAGCTTTGAAGTTGATATTTCTTTTGTATAGCGTTTGAGCACAGTGAAGTGGTTGTTGTATCTTGTTGATGGTATCACTGGGATCTTTTGCTTGTGTTCGTTGGAATGGTGCTTATTCACCTTGGCTTGAATCTTTCTTCCACATGTGCCATGTTGGAAGATGACAAGGTTTGTTGCCTGAATGGTGGACATCTTGGATGTTGGAGCAGAATTCTTGATGGAGCATGAGAGCATGTTTGAGGTCTATGTGGTTTCCTGGAAGGTTGTGATCGGTTGCTTTGTTGGACAGTGATTTGTAGTTGGATGCCTGGTCTTTGTTGCAGATTGTCCCATGGACTGTTATCTGTGGAATCTTGTTGATTGGGTGTCTTGAGTATTGCGAGGTATGAATTGGTGGAGCTAGTGTGTTTTTTAGTTTTTGGTTGCTTTGGAGGTTCCTGTGTGATCTTCGTCAAGTGGGAGATTGTTGGGATTGATGCCTCAATCTCACAGGCTAAAACTTTTGAGAAAGCATGGTCGCTGTGACATTCATGTTGTCTGGCCGATCTGCTAGTTTCCTGAACTATCGCTATGACCTCCTGAATGTCTTGGCGATCGACATTTGAAACCTTCGGCGTAACTTGGACAGTCGAAATGATGTCTCGACGATGATAGGAATTCTTGCCGATATCGGCA
This sequence comes from Sequoia sempervirens, assembly GCA_007258455.2. Lineage (NCBI taxonomy): Eukaryota > Viridiplantae > Streptophyta > Pinopsida > Cupressales > Cupressaceae > Sequoia > Sequoia sempervirens. The sequence continues at coordinate 19,655 of VDFB02026260.1, forward strand.
TGACCTTTGGTCTGTCTGGCCAATGTGATAATCGGTATGACTTGCTCCTATTGGAAGGAAGTCTGGCGACTAGGAGATGTCTGGCCGACAGTTGATGTCTATCGGATATCGGTGTGACTCTGGGTGACAAGTGGTGTCGGGGAGAGTCTTGGACAGTCGGTATGTCTCATACCAACAAGGGAAGTCTTGTCGATAGTTATACACCTGTGGTCATCGGTGTAACTCATGTGTTTCAGGATGAAGTCTTAGCGACTTGGAAAGTCTCACTGACAGTGTTGCTTTTAGGTCATTGGTGTGACATAAGGGTTCAATATTTAGTCTTGGCGATAGTGAAGGGTTTGGTAAGACTCTGAGCGACAAGCGGTGTCGGAGAGACTCTTCGCCGAAAGGCTTGTTTCAAAGTGATGTCTCAGCGATAGCCGAAGTCTTGCCAATAGCTTTCACTTGGAGTCATCAGGGTAACTTGGAAGTCTCAGCAAGAAGTCTTGCCGATGAAGGAAACTCTCGCCGATAGGCTGTGATGTCTCAGTGAAAGACAAAAGTCTTGCCGACTCGGTATGACATGTTTGCTCGGAGTGAAGTCTTGGCGAAAGACGAATGTCTTGCCGACTGTCGGGTGCTTCGGTGAAACTTGAAGACTTCGGTATGAAGTCTTGGCGAAGAGCGATAGTCTTGCTGACTGATGAACTCTTCAGAATACCTTGTGATCTTCAATGTCAGGTCTTGGCGACATGGCGAAGTCTCAGCGATAGCTTTCTGGACTTGGTAAAATGTCTTGCCGATAGTGAAGACTCTTGGCGATATCGAATGCTGGTTGTGTTGGCATCGGGGAGACATGGTTAGTGTCTCACCAACATGCCAACACAGGTTGAACGCCCTTGACCGTTTGAAGGACTGTCTGACGTGGTGCGATTTGGACCAATCAAAGAAAGCAAGATGTGAACCATTTGCTGAACCATTTCTGTGTGGAGGTTGGAAAATTAAAACATGAGGAAGTGGAAACATCAAATGATGTTGGGTTGGATGATTCATTAGTTATGATCCGACAGTTGGAAAATAACAATTTCATAGAGCCTACAGAGAACAAATGTATATACGTATGCATTGGACATTTTGAAGTGTGTGCTGGTAAAAAACAAGGTCTAAGAGCTGAAGAGAAGAAGAGAGAGAGCAGAGTGGCTGGCTGAAAGGCCAAGGCCATGAGGCTGAAGCAGAGGCAGGGTTATGCTGTCGAACTCTCTCCTGTGTACTAAGTGATCAGTTGCTACCAGTTGTATCCAGAATGAACAAGATGTAATATCTGAAAGGCTAAGAGCCTGAAACTGTATTGTAACTTTTTGTCGCTGAATAATACAATGGCTCGAACTTTGGAGAGTGGGGTTTTTTACCTGAAAGGTTTTTCCCCACATAAATCTTTGTGTTATGTTGTTTGTCTCATCTTTCATGTCTGTATTGGTTCTGTTAGAGAATATATTAATGCATGCTGTTGAATTTACATGTGTTTTTCTCATAAGGATCAATGTGGGAAATAAATTGTGTCTATTTCCACTTTAGGACATAGTTGTACGTGTCTTTGAGGCAACCTAATCGAAATGAAAGTTACCGAAGGCACTACTGTTCTTGGAGGTTTCTCTGAGATGCACCAAATATTTCTTTACAGGTATTTAATCCTTAGAGGCTTCTAAGTATTTGGATTTATTTCTCAATTTGCTCTCTAAAGTCAACATTAAGGAAACTATGGCTTTAACTTCTCGATTCTCACATAATGGACCTTGTGGAATGAAATAAGGCCTTGGCATAGACATTTAGTTTGAAACTTAAGCAAGACAAGTGGATGTGGTAAAAAGAAATTCATTAACCAAGATTAAATCAATTGAACCCCACACATGTGATTTTTATCTTTTGTCTTATGGTCTTCCAAGCAAAACATTGGTCTTTTGGTTTGAACTACTCATAGGGTAAAGCATGTTTTTCACTATCTTGTTCTTGTAAAAAAAGTCCCTCTTAGGTTCATCTAGGGTCACAATCAAACACTTCATCCATCCCAAACATTTATCATCCCATCCCACAAACAAATTTAGAGCTTTGGAAACATCATTATCTAGACTTGGGTACATCTTTAAAACACATCAAAATCACCTTGTTTAGTTAGGAGTGTGAGAATGCATCCTTTCTCATACCTCTAGTTAAATTAGCATCCCTTTGAACAAGTTCATCCTAAGGTAACATCCAACATCTTGGGATCTACAATTTCATTATCCAAATCAAATCAAACCAATCCAATCAAAAATCCTAGAGTCTAGCATTGATCCGAAGTTCCTAAAAGTTCAAACACCCATATCACTCACCCTTTCATCCTTCATCTCATCATTGGTCCTAAACACCTTAGGGGTCACTTTTGCAACAAGGTCAAAACACAAGAAGAACATGGAATATAAACTTGCTCCATACATCATGAGTAATCTAAATCAACCAAACTATGAAAGCCTTACAATACCAATTGATTATCAAAAATCACATTTATACAATCCATACATGGGATCATTATCTCCTACAAACTTCAATGGTACAACAAATGTGAGTATGCCCAATCTAAATTTTGGAACACCTTTCCCTATGGTAGATTTAAATCAAAGTCCAAACCCTCAAATCTATCAACCAAACAATCAATGCATGAGTCTTCAGCAAAACAACATTATCCCACCAAATCCATACATGCCAAATGTGAATATACCAAGTACAAGTTTACCAAACATGAACATTTAAAATCCACACTTGGTAAACTTTGGGATAGATATGTTTGTTAATCATACAAATGTTGTTCAAAGTCCAAACAATATGTTAACGACTCCATGTTGATCCAAGTCAAGGTAACACCATGCAAAATCAAATTTTCCTAAATCAAAGCAATGTGTTTCCAAACCAAAACAATGTTCAATCTCACCTATAATGCAAAATATAAACATCATCCCAAATCAAAACATTGTCCAAAATCAATTTGTCCATAATCCCATACAAACACCACAAGTATACATTCCAAATCTGCTTGAACATAAACCAAATCAACTATATCAAGGGTGTCAAGATCAAATTTTGTGAGATCAAATTTCTACACTTACCAAAATAGTTGATTCATTGCACCAAGAGACATCTCCACCCAAAAATAAATACACTCTTCCATTGGTTAAACCATGTCATCAAAGCATTGAGTTGTTTCCACAACCACATCAAGAAAAATATCTCCAATGTCAAGAGGTTGGATATCAAGATCAACAACATCAACAACAAACCCAACCTCCACATCTCGAAGATCAATCACCACATCTCCAAAATCAATCACCACAAGGTCAATTTAAAGTACAAATATCACAAGGTAACAAATGAAAATACACACCACTTGGAGGACCAATCGAATTGGTCATGCAATAGTTGGTACAAGAAAAACTCATCAAAATCCCCTTTTATGAAAATTATCAAGAGCCTCAAGTTAAACCACCAGGATATAACAAGAAGCACCTTTGTTATTTTCACAAAATAAAGGGACACACAACATCAAATTGTATTCAAATCAAAAATATTATCCAAGACCTTATTGATAAAAAAATAATAAATATTGAGGACAACGATGAAGATTCAAGCACTAGTGATAGCATTGACAATCTCTCAACCACAATTGTTGAAAACAATTATCAAGATCTATCCATCAATGAGCACCTTGAAGATGTTTCTACCTCATCCAAAGATCAACTCAACATACATCAAGAGTCACTTTTTGATCATGATAAATACCCCTCAACAATATCCAACAATGATCTATTCAAAGGAGTGTTAACATTATTTGATCCTATAATTGGTGATCCTTCCACCAATAATCATGTTGAAAATGTCCCTACATCACCTAATGAGGTAGAGTACATATCTCAAGAATTTATTCCAAAGCATGATCAACATCTTTCACCGAAGTCTAGCAATGGTCCTTTCCAAGACATATTGTCATCCTTTGACCTCATGGTTACAAATATTGAAGAAATCCTCAACTCAACATTTGATCCAAGTCCACTCAAAGATCAAGAGGATATTGAGCCACTTCCCATTCCTAATGAATATAATCAAGAAACCTTTATAAGCAATCCATCCTTTGAAACTGACCCATGTCAAGAACTTGATCCAAAGCATGTCGAAAGCAATTCTGAAATCATTCAAGATCAAGAATTTGTATCTCCAAGATACTACAGTGATCTAATGGGCACTCTCCTATCTATAAAAGATGTCACAAATGATGATCTTATCCATATATCATATATTCCTCCATCTACCCATGAGATGCTTCCCTTGGATGGACATGTAGATAATCTTCATTCAAAAAAAGAGTCTCACACTCTTGATATCATTACTAAGGAACAAGAGTCTCCTACTCTTAACATTTGTACACATGATCAAGATATAGAAAAATCTAGAGACATATCAGAAATGGGTCATGAAGAAGGCTTCTATAGAAGTTGTGAATCAGAAACATCCTATGAAGGCATATCAAAAATGAACCATGAGGGAGACTTCTATGTGGATAGTGAATCATCGACACCTCTTGAAGAAACATTAAAATCTAATATTCCATAAGATCAAGCCAAAGATATCAATCAGGAAGTTATCCCACTTATGGAGGATCCTATCACTTATAAATTTGGATCACTTACCTTTTTTAAGGCAAGCTATCTTATCAATGAAGAAGCTATCACCTTTGAAGATCCACAACAAAGCAGAGAAGGATTAGCACCTTTTTTTCAAGGTAAATCATATCCTATTGCAAATAAAATGTTTCAATATATGAATTATCAAGGCAGAGGATTAGGCCTACATGAACAGGGTATCCTAGAACCAGTGCAGATTCTTGGCAATCCTAAGCATCAAGGTCTTGGTTATTCGACAATCAAGGGATCTAAAAATATCAGTGATACCTCTGTAATACTGGGGGAAACTTTATATAGTGCAAGCATCAACATAGGGAGCATGAAGAGTCCTTATGAGGAAACCAATACCAATACTACAACTAGCCATGTCATGAATGACCCATCACCCCATCCACAAATTGGTACCAACATCAAAAGAAGGATTTGAATCAAAGCATGAAGAACGTTCTCAAAGAAAAAGAAGTTGAGAAGCACAATGGACAAATCAAATACACGTGGATACCAAAATATACAAAGAAATATTATCCCTATCAAACTCCATTAGTCAAGGAAACTATGGGGAAAAATAAAAAAATGGAAAAGTATCCATCAAAGATGTCCACAAAGGAAAAATAAGGCTTCTCAAATGACGTAAAAAGTATATCAAGTGATTGGTCCTAATTCCATGCACACTTTCTTATCCATCCAAAATTGCTCATCTTCCCAAAATTGGAGAGTCAAAGATTCCAAACTATCAACCAATCCATCTTTTATTCCTAAACACACTCCATCCATGCCTCCATGCATGATATCCAATTCTTACATTGACCATGTATTGGCATCCACCCTTCATCATAAGGATTCAAAAGGCATCCTATTGTGATGTGAGCACAAAGACAAAGTTAACTCCGATATCAACAAAGTAGATCAAGAATCTCAAAAGTTGCATTTAAGTGCATGTATCTTAGCAAAGAAACTTCTTCAAGTAGGATATTAGTGGCACAATATGACAGAAGCATCTATTTCACCCCCACCACGTGGTTCATCATGAGCTTAAAATCTTTCAAAAGTCAAAAAAAAAAAATCATGAAAATAGTAAAAATAAAAATCGTCCTCTAGTGAAAACCACTATGGCGGCGCTTTGGACAGGCAACATGATGAAAACCTAGCAAACAGGCATCATGTGTAGAATTGAGCATTTGCATGCGCTAGTTCAGGTGGAAGCATTTCATCCCATCCATAATAAATCCAACATTCCATCCATCTTATCCATAATAAATCCATTTCATCCATGAACCATTATCTAATCCATTTTCATTCATCTACATCCATCTTCCAAGTTATCTTGATCTTGACAAAAAATTGGTGCACACTTTACACTTGCTTATGGTAGACATTTTGACAAGTGTCATTTTCATTGATCCTATCCTACCCAATATTATCTAAGTGATGAAGTATTATCCAAATGAGCATCCTCTGTTCAAACACCTTATCTTATCACAAGATAATCATTGGCATCCTTTGTGTGCTTACCATATCCATCTAGCCATACACCTATCCAAGCATTCATCTAGGACATTTCAAACATTGCTAGACACTGGGGGTAGATATTTACATCTTGCTTTAGGAATAAATCTTGATCTATATATTCCAACTTATGTGGTGATCTAGACATTAGCAAACATGAAATCAAATTGGTCAAACCACTTGTGAGCAAGAATCCAAATCAATAGCCCATGACATATTTTGATGATAAGATGTTCCTTATCAAGTTTTATCTTTAATCAAACATCGATCCAAACAATCAATATTAGTTGCATCTGATTTGCACTTCATCATCACATCAAATCATTCAAACAATTTTATTCCAAACTGAGATTCAAAATCTTGATCAATCAAATCCAATCAATTCATCATCGTCTCAAGATATCCTTCTCAGTCCTTGTGTTGCTTAAAACTTTCCTTGCATTGTTGTGTATCCTCAACAATGTTATCATCGTCAATCTTGATCAATCATTATTTTAGGATATCCATCCCAATCCTCGTGTTGCTTAAACACTATCCTTGCATTGTTGTGTATCCTCAACAATGTTATCATCATCAATCAATCAATCTGATCAATCAACCTTAGCTTGGTTTTCAACAAAATCCCAAAACAGAGCATTGATATCATCACACATATCCATATCCAAATTGTCAAAATCATGCAAAAATCCAAAAAATTCCAAAACATTTCAAAATCCCAAAACAGGTCAAAAAGTCAGAAAACATCAAAAACATGGTTATTTGAACTATGTTGTCTCTAAGCTTGAATGTAGGCAAGGCCATTATTGATGGGCCTCCGAGACACAAAATCCAAAAACATTCATAAATATCAAAAAACACCAAAAACATTGGAAATTTTGAAAATCATTTTTTTTTAAAACATCTCAAAAATACCAAAAATAGCCTCAAAACATTTCAAAATACCAAAAACATCCAAATATTTGAAAAAATCCATCCATCCCATCTCGCTTTCACCCGCAATAAACATTCACTCACAATAAATCAATCATCACCCTCAACCTTTGGTGAAATAATTGGAAACAAGTATAGTAGGTTGAAAGTGAAAACTCAAGTGTCAAAGGTTTCAAGTCTAGGTCTGTAAGTAAACAAGTTGGTCAACTCTTTGTATTAATAGCCCATCATCCAGTCAATCTCACCATCATCTAATAACATCATGTCCTAGGATGCATCCTTCCTACAATAGACATCAACATTAGGCATCATCGTAGTTTAGTCTTGGCTAGCAGTATGAAGAACATTAGCTTGTTAGTTTACTTGATCTTTGTCTTTTGACTTATCTTATTATGCTCATTTCCATGACCTCTCAATGATGTTCAAACAAGGGATTTAGAGAAAAAGGAATGGGGCAATGATCATTATCTATTTATCTGTTGTGTTTGTTGGATGTTCTTGTAATATAACCTCGGTCAGGCGTACTTTGTTTGGTTTGTAGGGAGGGTGTTTTAGGTGCCTTGTTGACCACATAAGAAGGCTTGCCTTTCTATTTTTTGGTCTGAGATGTTTGAAATATCTGAACTGCATTTTACATAAAGTTTCGTATGCCAAGTGTGAACAAGAATATTGCTATCTGATTGTCGAGTCAAATTCCATCTCACTAGATACAACACCATCCTGGTTCTTTATACCTTGGTGCATCATATCTATGTGTGTTGTCAAACATAAGGTAAGTAAGCCCTTTTAAAATCCCAATTCCTGGTAAGCAATACATCATCATCTCATCATCATATCCAATAAAGTCTTAATGACTCGTGGACTTGTTGGAATCTTGTATCATCTCAGACTCAAGGGTTCATCCATCTTATTCTTCTTATTCTTCTATCTTTACTAACATTTCTATCCAAGTATCAAGTGTGTGTAATATATCAAAATATACATGAGGCTACCCATGGCCGATGAACTTTCTACATCATCATAATTGTCTACATCAAACATTTAAGCTTTCTAGTCCTCTTTGAGTTGAACTGATCTTGAATCTTTATCGTGAGCTCGACCCAAAATAAAACTTTTCACTCGATCTCTCGAGGGGTCAGTATACCAGTGTAATTCTTCTCGTTGGGGCAGCAGTGGGGCATCCGAAAAAATTAGAAAAAAATTAAATTTTGATCTCGGCAAGGTTATTCTTTGAACCAACGCAGTAGGTACATTACTTCAAAGAGGGGCAACATGTAGATGTTCTAATTATACTGATTGATCTCACACACTTTATCCTAATTTACTAACATTAGTTATGCCTAAATCACTTCTTTACTAACCAATTAATTAAATAATCCTTATTTAATTAATTTATCATAATTCCTCTATTAATTAAATAAATCAACTTTATTTGATTAAATCATTATCTTCTTTTAATTAAATAAAACATTTTATTTGATTACTACTAATTTTCCTCTTTTAATTAAATACATCACTTTATTTGATTAAATCATAATCTTCCTTTAATTAAATAAATTAACCTTTATTTGATTAAATCTAACATCATCCCTTTTAATTAAATAAATCAAACTTTATTTAAATAAATCTAATGTTCATTATTCCTCTCATTTGATTTAAATAAATCTAAAAATCTACGTCAAATGTCATGTCAACTAATTTCCATCTAAGTTAATTAAATCCCAATTAACTCGAACTCTAATCCATCAAATCCTCTAGATTTTGCAACTTGCACAAGTAAATCAATTTAATTGATTTATTAATTCTTCTATTTCATTCAAAAAGGGCATCTCTTTGGAATATTCCTCCAATTTGAAATGTCCCTCCTAAAAGGACTTGTCCTCCAACATGGCATTTAAGTCTCTTACAAGTCCTTTTTCTTGAGCCAAGTGGCATTAACTCTTCTTCCATCTCTTCCTCCACAAGCCATCTTTCAAATTTCAAATTCCACCTAATTGCATTTATTTGCACATTGATCAAAATGTGCTCCACCTCTCTTCAATAGCATGTTGACAAGTGGCACTTTGTTATTGGATCATCTTTAATCCCACATCCTTCATGTTTTGCATTCCTCCATCCTTCTTTCCTATAAATGGAGAGCTCTTCTATTGATTTTGGATCCACAACTTGAGGCAAAGTCACTATCTACATATTTGAAGCAAAGTTCATCTATTTTCATCCAAGTCTTCATAGTTTTTCATCACCATAGCTAGGTTATTGAGAATTTTCATCAAGGAGCATACAATCTTCATCAATCATCGTCAAAAGCTTGCAAGGAATTGGGAAAGGGCTACTTTCCACATCAAAGTAACACCAATTTCCCCATGGGATGTTGGTTTGGATGTTTTGAATAAGATTTCAATAAACTTTCATTTTGATATTCTATCTTTGTTTCTTATTCATTCGATTATAAATGAATCTCATGGGGAATGATTGTTTTAGATGTGTTTATTGACTAACATTGTGTTGTTTTTCCATGTTTGAGTAGGTCTAGATTAACCATTCACAGTACTTAGGGACCATGTTTCGTTCCATGATATTATTTTACAGTGGTTTTTGGGACTCATCAAGTCTATAGATTAAGAACTTGTAATGAATGTTGAATAATGTAGGTTAGAAGAAAGGTTTCTATGTTATGGTGTTCTTGGATATAAAGGAAAATTTGATCTATTGATGTACTCTATTATTTGAGATCGATATAGAGTTTTTGATTAGAGGTTAAAAAAACTGGGTTTTGAAGGGGCCCAAAACCCTTTACAAAAAAGAGCAACTGAAACTAAAGAAAACTACATAAATTATATATCATCCCATACACAACACACCATCAGTGAGACAACAGCCAAAAAAGAGGAACACAAACAACAACACTACATATTCTTCAAGATATCAACAGCCTCCACATCGCTTACCACAACCTTCTGACCATCATCCAAGACATCAAATAGTTTTTTAATAGGAGCCTCAGCCTGAGCCTTGGTCTTGTTTTGTGTTCTAGCCCCAGGCCCACCCACATTCACCTCACTAATCAAAACATTATTCTTATCACCACCCTTATCATCAGGAACATCTTCCTCCATCAACATACCACCAGCACCAGTCTCTTCAACATGAACAATTCCTTGCATTTCTTGGCACTATCAAAAGGAGAGGTAATACCAACAAACTCAAAATTAACAATCCCCTCCCCACCCTTCTCCATATCAGCACAAATCCTCTCCAATTGATCCTCTAGGGTGAGAATTATTTCTTCATGATTCTGCTTCATCTTAAGCATTTCATCCGCCACAGTGTTCAAAGAGTCAAACAATTCATCAATCTGGTTCTGAACTGATGACTCACTAACTTTACTCATCACACCTAAACTTTAACATTTGTCATGTTAAGTTCATGGAACACCCATTTAAACAACTTAAATAAAATAATGGAACCCTCTCTAGCAGTTCCCATAACATCAAAAATGTCTTCCCTATCAATGTTGAAAACACCCTTACCCGCAGCATCCTCCTCCTAAGAGGAGCTTACCTTGTCTTGACTAGCAAAGACATCCTTACCCTTCCCAATAGCAATTGATATTTTGATTTTTCGAATGGAGTCAACAATCTCCTCAGCCACAACCTTCCTTTTCTTCTGCAAATCCAGGTCCATAATCGAGGAATCCACAACACCCTGTCCACCTGCCATCTTGAGGGGAGAGTTAACTTGCATCTCAAGCAATTGGATCACACACCTTACAACCAGTTTCTTGTTACTTCCCACTACCATCTTCTTCTTATGCATAGTCCCCAAAATAGGGGGCGGTGAAGACACCTCACCAGCCAATTCATTCTTCTCCTTCAAGCATCTACTCAACATTTCAACAACCAGCTCCTCACTACAAGTCTCATAACCCTTTAGGGCTTGACACCCCTTTCTTAGACTTACCCAATTCAGGGGATTGTGGGACCATTTCCATGGAAGCAAGAGAGACTAAGACATAGTCCACATCCTCCTTAGACTCTGAATCCTCTTCCAAGACAAGCTTCCTCTTCTTCCCTTTCTTGCTAATCAACTCCTCTTCAGAAATTATTTCATACTCCACCGCTGCCTTCTGTTGCTTACCCTTAGGGGTAGCAATCGGCTTAGACACCTCAAAGGCTTTAGCATAATCATATATTAAGAGAATGAGCCCCACATGCAGAATTGAATTTTTGGGGTTTCTTTTATGGTCCTTGAGACTAGAATCTAGTGACGCCAAGAGATAATAAGGGAAAGAAATCCTCTTTTTATGACGGAAATGATTGAGCATAACAAAGTGGTAAGAATTTACCGCAAATAATTGTCCTTCAAGGGTGATATAACACATGAGTTCCTTAGCCACATCCCCCCACAATGCCTTGAGTGAGCTCCTCTGGTAACCACCGCTCTTTGTCGTCTTAAGGTCTTGAGCTTCATCTCCTTTGAAAAAGATTTGCATGGCTACCTGTGATTCCTTCTTGTCTCTGAAGAATTTCTTACCCTTCGTAGACAACCCAGTGATATTGGCTATAAAATCCTCATTCACATCAAACTTCGTTTCGCCCAACTTCAAAACCCTGTTGTTCCATGCTTTTGCAAACAATGTCGTCGATCGCGGGGAGATCGATATAGAATTGTTCTCTCTTTAGTGGTGATTTTTTTGTCCAAAAGGGCTTTTGTAAATATATGTATTTTTTAATTCCCTTTTTTGTTCTTAGCATCTCTCTTTTATGATCTATAACATATATGTTGAATGAGATTTGATTATTAAATATTAATATTATTATTGTATTGTATACCCAACTTTTTCAATATTTGACATTAGAGCTACAACTTGATTGGAAATAGAAACATATTTCTCAGAGTTTTGTGGGTTTTAGTGGTTGTAGTGGGAATATTTTTATTTAGTGGTTTTACATAATCATGTATGCTTGAGTTTGTGGTAAGCACATCCCTTTCAAAGATTAAGAAGTTCGATGACATGGGCTATGAACTTTGGAAGATAAAAATGGAGAATATTTTGGAGGAGAGGGATTATGGAGAACTATGATAAAGAAAGAGAAGTTATTTTGTGCATCAAATGAATTCCATGCTATCACATGCGCTAAAAATGCAAATTTTTACAAGTCCTGTGTCCTCTTTATTACCTTGGGCCTATTATACCAATCATCAATATTTGATCAAAAAAATATTTAACCCCCTTGAATAATTTGTGTTTTCATTCCCCTCATATCCTTGTTATGTTAATTTTAAAATTATAAAAAAAATTCTTATTGTGAGGGCCTTTAGGTAAGTTTAATAGTTAGGGTTATACTTTCAAGATTTCCCTTACCAACATGCTTTTCTCTCAAGTCCCAAATTCCTTTATTCCTTAAAATCAAAATTCAAGAATTTCACTTTCTAACGTGCTTTTACTTCAATTCCATGATTCCCTCCATTTCAAACTTTTGATGTTTCCCTTTTCGTTATGTATTTTCTTATAGTTCATGTTTCCTCATTTTTTTTATTTTTAAAGTTTCCCTTCTCAACATGTCTTTACCTTAGGTCCTTGTTCCTCAATTTCCCAAAGTTTTCCTAAGTCATAAATTTGGATTTTTAGGATTTCCCTTTTTGATATGCCTTTTTCTCAAGTCCTCGTTCCTCATATTCCCTTAAGTCCCAAATTTGGACTTTCAAGATTCTTCTTCATGACATACCTTTCCCTTAAGGCCCCATTCCTTGAGTTTCCTTGAGTCCCAAATTTGGACTTTCAATATTTCCCTTATTGACATGCATTTTCCTCAAGTACTTGTTCCTCAAGTCCCCCCAAAACTTGATAAATTATAATTTTTTGATTTCATTTCCTATCATTCCTTTCCCTCAAGTCTCCATTCCTTGAGTTTTCATGAATCCTAATATTTCCCTTTTGGTTGTGCCTTTCCCTCAAGTCATCATTCCTTGAGTTCCATTAAGTCCCAATTGAAATTTCAAGATTTCCCTTCCCAACATGCCTTTCCTCAAGTCTTGATAATTATTTCTATGGAGCCTAACTATTTGAATGTAAATCCCTACCTACTTCCCTACATGAACTGAGAAGCCATTGATGGTATCAAATAAATGTGACAAGATAGGGAAATACTATTCAATAGCTTTCAATACCTTTCAACCCATTAGAGACATGGTTTGTGTACAAAGGCATATGGTCAATAACATAGGGGACATGGTTTCAAGTACCTTTTTATATGTTCAGATGAAGCAAAAAATTGGACGACCTTTTAATTTGTTAACACTCTTGCATTCCTACCTAAGCATGAAGATTGAATACAATGCTATATATACATGTTTGCAAGATGTTGTAATGATTGGTCATTGAGTTGATTTTTTGAATGTATGTGTCTTAAGGAGGTTTCAAGGTATCAAATGATGAATTTCCAACTCTATGATTGTTTATTAAGTGTTCTTTTGAATTAGGGAAAAGAGTGGTCCCATAAGATTTTCCTCATAAATTAATGTCTCTATGATAAGTTGTGATATCTCGGGAGGGGATTTGAACCTAGTAATATCTCTCACATACCACATTATTTGGCATAATTATAATTATGTTAAATTAATATGATAGGAATTTTAGGGCATCTTAAACATTTTATGATGGTCTATTCTTATTACATGCGAGGTGATATTGGTCTATGATAGATAACTAAGCATGTTGATTTGCAATTTTCCTTATTTTTGAGGTTGTGAATACAAAATATTTATTCCATAGTTGGTTTACAAGCATGTTCTCATCCTCTTAGCAAGCTATGAATTTTTTGCCTAATGGAGTAGCTAGCAATCTAATTGATGAAAATGTTGATAAAATATGGTAAATTATTACAAATTTATCCCTTCAAAAGTATGTGAATTTGATTTTTATTGATGGAAAAATTGAATTAATCATTATGAGATTTTTATGAAAGAAAATAAAAATTAAAAACCATGAGAAATAAGCACATTTAATACCATTTATATACATATGGATAAACCCTCATGGGAAAAAACTTCACCATCAAAAAGACACAAGTATGTACTAATTGTTGGGATTAAGGTGTCTCAACCTTTGCAAGTCCTAGCATTTGATTTATTGATTTATTAATTATTTTATGTCTTAAGTTTATTTGCCTACTATGTCAAGTCACTTTGTGAGACCTACTAGTTGAGATGGCATTCTATATAGAGTTGATGTGCATGACATGGAAACAAAAATTTATGGAAGTAGGTATCCCACTTGGTGTACCCCATTGTGAAGCTAAAATGGTTGCATGCGTCATGTTGTAAGAATTATTTTGACTGATTATGATAGATGTGTTGATCAACTTGTTTAATGATAAATTATGATGATGTAAGAGTCAAGTATGAAAAATTAATGATAGGTGGGCCCCATGTGATAGAGGCACCTATACACATAGTGTTTTTGCATGCATGCAAGGTAAATTGCATGTTCAAAGGGGCTATGCATATTGAGGAAGACATTGAAATTAAAGTAGACTATGACAGGTGGGTCCCAATGATGACGATGCTTTACATGCAAGGGTGTTGCATGGATGTAGGCACTGTGCTTGTCAAGGAGGGTTGTTTGAGATCATGAAAGAGTTTGATTCTTTCCATATGGAAAGCATAGGCATCCACCTTTGTCATCTTATCTTCTTGCATTGTAAATTCTATATATTAGGTACTTGTGCATTTGTATGTAGAGGTCGAAACTATTTATAGGTACCATTATGCTACCAAATTCATTCCATAATCCTATCATTGATTGAAGACTCCTATCATTGAGCTTAGCTTTGGATATTTTATTGTAACCATATTCGATTAGCGATAATACAAAGGTTGTGATTGTGGAGTTTTTCTCTTGAAATGGTTTTCCCCACATATATGTGTGTTATGTTGTATTTCTTTATTAGATGTTTATTATGTTATTTGTATGTGCATCTAATAACTATGAATATTAAGGTTTTGTAAGAAAAAAATTGCACTATTTCCCCCACTTAAATTGGTGTAGGAAGCTACTTCCACTTACCTAGCTTCCTTTCACTAATCTTCAACACAAGAGTACATATGCAACACATGTTTTCCCTTCAACATTCTAGTAATCCCCTATACAAATGTGTTTATTATTATGCACATAGAAAATATGTACTTTCAAAATCTTTATAAAAATCACAATTCCAACCCCTCATACAAGTGAATTTATTAATGCATACATATAAAAGGTGGTTTTACAATACCACAAACACTAAAATTGTGGGCTAGGAAAATAATATGAATAGTGTAAAAAAGGGACTTGATAAATGTCCAACTCACCAATGCAACCTACAAATACACTATTTAGCCTTCGACTTTGATTAGGGTGTCAAGGGGTTAGGGAGACCTTTAGACCTAGTAGTCACATTAATAGGATAGATCCAACATGTCTTGAGGACAATACATGGGTTTAGTTAGGGGATGATGTTGGTAAAATAGAGTTGTGTTATTCTCACTAGGTCAAATTCTTTAAAGGGTTACCTAATAGAAGCTAATGGTAAAAACCTACAAGGGAGCTAGAGTTTAATAACACAATAAACATGTTACAATCATGGTTTAATTAGATAAAATCATCATAATCCAAATTTGGCACATACAACCAACTTGTGGCAAGACCAAGAGGCATGCCAAGGAAGAGAGGCAAATCCCTAATAATAGTAATGTACATATATGCACTACATGTTTGAAACATAGAAAAGATATACATAGAAGAGTAAATATAAGAGAATATATATAATTAAATGTAAGAGAGGTAAGACAGAAAATAGATGGAATATATATGAGTGAGAGATATCTTATGTAATTGAAATAATATTATATACTTGAAAGATAAGTATTGAGATATTGATGTTTGTGCATCACAAAGTAATCTAGTAGATATTGGATAGTTTTTACCATATATTATGTGATTGTGATGAATGTATATATGTGCATATTTTGGTTTGTTCAATTTTTATTCAACCACACTAATATGTAATCCATTGTACAAGTTATAATATTTTTCTCATGCCTTCATAATAGGGTATAAATACAACTTTATAGAGAATACACACAAATATTTAGTTTGTAATCTCTCTTTCACTAGCAATAAGCTTCTATATTTGCATTTATTTTTTCATAAGTTAATGTTCCTATAAAAATTACAATTCCACCATTATAATAAAATCAAATAAAATGTTATGCTAGCATTTAAATCCATGTTTAGGAACATCCATCTAAATCACAATCACATAAGAATGGCATTTAAAATTTCACGGGGGATTAAATGTGATATTAAGGTTAGACTCAAATAATTATGGCCATTTATTATGAAATATTTCAACTAGAAGGAGTAATTAGTAACTCTCTAAATACACTAAATTTAAGAATCAATTCACACATCTAATGTTGAATGAACACCAATAATGATCAATCCAAATATAATCATGAAATCAAGTATTAACATGTGAGTCCAACAACATTGATATCTGAAATGGTGTATGAGTGTGAATGAGATCAAAAAGGAAAATGGTCTTATATCCTCACCTCTGGATAATAGGATTCTTCTTATGATCCCTTCAAAAAGTGAAGGTAGAGTGTCTTTGATTATTTAACATCATCCTCCAAGATCCTTATAACCTCATTGTATCATTCTACTAGACCCTTGCTTGGTCTAACTCTCAACCTTGAAGGGATAACATCTAATGAGCTTGAATGAAAATGAGCTCCAAAGCTAGTTTACCATCCACATCTACTTATAAATCATCCCAATACAAAGTAAAAGACAAAATAAATTTACTTCCTCAATATAAAAATATGAAAACATCATAGATGCAAGATAGGTTGTGTAGCAAGGCTAAACAATAGGCTACTAGACCCATCCACTCCAAAATAATGAAGGGGTTGTTTGCTCTCAAAATTTTAAGTTGTTTCCTATAGCACCATTACTCCAACTAATAAAAAGGGAACAAGATGTATCAAGCCTAGAGAAGAACACATCAACAAGGAGAGAAAATTTTCAAGTCAAGTCCTATGAGTAGTGCCACTCCTCTTCATTTTGGGTTATGAAGAACCTAGGAGGGTGATCCTCAAAGCCTTGACATAAGATACTTAAATAGAGAAATAGTCAAGCATGGTGATTAGTAATATGAGCCTAATATACTTCATTGAACACACATATAAATAAGCATGCAAGTGTACCCATAGATGTAGTAAGTTTCACTCACCAAAGGTGAAGCCCCTTGATTTTCATATACATTTATAGCTTGTGAGATATTCATTATAGCCATTTCGATATTTGTTTTAAATAAGCTCTTTAATGATATATATTGCTAAAGTAGGGAGATATAAGGTGGAAAATAATCCTACATGCATAAATCTAACAATATCTTAGTCAAGTTTTACTCCTTTAATGTGTCACAAAAGTTACTAAGCTAAGTTATACGTGCAAGTAGAACACAAGACTAAATTATAATAGAAATTAAAATATATTTCAATAATAAGATTAGTCAAAACCCAACTAGAAAAGTACCTAATTGAATGGAAAGTGAATTCATGACATACAAGATTGAAATATAACCACATGAGACTATAATTGAATCATGCATGGAAATGTTGCATGTCAAACATACTAAGTAATCTATCCCAGATCAATAATACCTCACAAGAAACAAATAAAGACCATTGAAAAATAGTTTGTAATGCACTATAATTTTTTAATATTAATCACCCCCTCATTACATGTGTCAAGAGAGAGCCAATAATGAGGTTTAAAGATTCCCCTGAAATATTATAGCTTTTTGTGGAGACATGTGATCATGCAATTACCTAGCCCAACTACACCTTACTACAACCCATACAAAAAATATTGATCCCTTACAATGTTACACATACATCAACTAATCCCCTAGAGTGTGCTCAAGCATCACAAACAAAAATAAAATAAAATACCAATCTATAATACATTAAACATGAGCACATATATACAACACAAAAGGATCACCTCAAAACATATAGAATGTTAATACTTTTCAACAATATGAGGAATTTCAAAGAAATCCTCCCATAATTGTAACATTAAATTCACAATAAGCATGAGGTTACAATAAAAAATGATTTCATACAAGAGAGGATATCATCAAGATCATCATCTTCAAGTAAAGGGAAGAAAATCTGGTGCAGAAGCACCCTAGCATGAACTTGCCTCCATAAGGAAATTTTAGGTTTTTGATTTGGTTTTGATGGTTTAATGATGTAATAAGGTCTTAATGGCCACATTTAGCTTGTAATATGCCTTAGATAGTTATTTTGGATCCATTGGGCATATCATGTAAAAGTTGCAAAAATTGACAAAATGTTGTCAAGCAATATTGTAAAAATGCAAAAAAATGCCAAATAGAGGAATGTGAAGGGTCGGGTAGTTGGAGAGTTAGTTTGAGTCATTTTTTTTAGTTTATATGAGCATTTTTAAGCTTCAAAAACTTCGAGGAAGGAAGGGGAATGGTGTATGAGGAAGAAATTCAATGAAATACTCTGTTTTTCTTGTTAATTACCAACATTTTCTTTATTTCAGGCCTTTGTACAGCCATGTATTGTGCTTAAATCCTCTCCTCCTCCATTTTAAGTTAAATCCCTATGAATAAAATTTAATATTCATTTTTTTTCATTAGAATCCATTCATATTTGTGTAAGTTATGAGCAATTTTGTCTAGGCGGGTAAAAACCCTGATCTAGGGTAACAATGTGCATTAAAATTTGACTTTCTCTAATTTTCATCGTTGAAAATATCTATAAATTGGTGGTAAGGGAGTTTGATATGTAATTTAAATTCTCTCAAATTTTTAGAGTGTGAGAAGGAGGGTTTGGGCAGATTTAATGATGCCTTAGGTTTGCAATTTGTAGAAAAATCTAGAAATAACAAGGTACAGTGGGGTTTTAAGGGTCTTGATTGTGGTGAGTGTATCCTTCTTGAATAATGTTGTTTTTAAAAGGTTCATAGGTGTATTGTGATCCAATTATAGATAGGGTTTGGTGAATTTATAAGTTTGAGGCCATTGTTTTATTGACTGTCCTATTAAGGCAGTCTTTTAACAGTCCTTTTTGGGAGTCAAGAATGAAGGTTTAGGATAGGTGTTTGATAAAATGACATGAATAAATAATGGGGGATGGTTTAATTAGGTTTTTCAAGTATACTTGGGCATGTTTGTTCCATTGGTAAAAACAAATGGGCTTGGGAATTTGGAGTTGTTGTTTATGTGGCCTAAATGGGCCTAGTTGTTGATTGGGACAATCAACTTTGAAAGTTCTCATGTTAGTGATGTCTAAGTTGGAGATAGGATTTGGGTCAGTCATTTGATGTTGATTAAAGTGTTCTGGAGAATCAACAAGAGGTTTTATGCCTTGTTCTTATTTTGGGTGTTTTGAAACAAGAGTTTTGTGAAGGAAGGATGAGTCCTAATTGTAAGAGCAAGCAAGAATTGGTTGAGTTTTTTCAAATTGAGACTATGTGAGAGTTTTTGGACCCTTTCCACTGCATCAGTTGGTATCAGAGCTCAGAAGGTTTGAGCAGAGAGAGAGTTTGGATTTTTTTTGTGTGTTTGTGTGTTTGTGCAGGTTGAAGAGAGAACCTGATGGCCAAGAGACTAGCTAGAGGAAAAGTGAAGGGACCTAGGTGAGGCAAAGTGAAGAGGGAGAAAGGAGAGACTTGCTTGAGTGAAGATAATATGGATTTGTTGAGAAGGCACTTGCAGGAAGCAAATTCACAAAAGAAAGCAGAAAAAGAGAGGAAGAGAAAAGAGATGAGGCAAATAGAGAAAGAGGTAGCAGAACTAAAGCAAACTATAGAAAGAGTAGAATTGGAATTCCAAATGGAGATGGAGCAGTTTCTCAGAAAAGCACAAAGTTGGCATTTGATAGCGAAAAAGAAAGTTGAATGTCCCATTGAAAAGATAGTCAAAAGGAGAAGGCAAATGAAGATAATAGAGGAAGAAGAAGAATTTGCAGATGTGGAGGAAGAATTCATGGATGAAGTAGACAAAGACATTGCAGCCATTCCCAAGCATGAAGGTAAAGGATTAACAGAGGTAAAGGACCTGATCTCAGAGGGAAAAGATATTGACTTAGTTTCAAGATTAGACAAAGAGAAGATCAAAGATGAATTGATCTCAAAGACTTACAAAGAGTTGAAGAAACATGGTGGTATTGTAGTAGAAACAATGTATTACATATTTTTTGTGATAATGATTTGGAAAAGAGACAAACTAAAGGTCAAGATACAACAGATAGAAGAGGGACAAAGGAAGATTGTGACATATCAGGGCATGAAGGAGTAGATTCACAGAGACAAGACAAGGTGGAAACAAGTTGGCATAGACCAACTAAAACCAAAGGTGAAGATGAAAGAAGTAGGGAAAATAATACCACAAGGAGGAGCATTAAGGATGAAGGCTTAATATATTCAATCCAAGAGAACTTGGAATTCTTTTTTGTCGGGAGTTTGGTGTAGTAGCACCCTAGCATGAACATGCCTCCATGAGGTAATTTTTTATTTTTGATTTGGTTTTGATGATTTCATGATGTAATAAGCTCTTAATGGACACATTTATCTTGTAATAGGTCTGAGATAGTTATTTTGGATCCAATGGGCATATAATGTAAAAGTTGTAAAAATTGACAAAATGTTGTCAAGCAATATTGTAAAAATGCAAAAAAATGCCAAATAGAGGAATGTGAAGGGTCAGGTAGTTGGAGAGTTAGGTTGATTCATTTTTTTTGGTTTATATAAGCATTTTTAAGCTTCATAAACTTCGAGGAAGGAAGGGGAATGATGTATGAGGAATAAATTCAATGAAATGCTCTGTTTTTCCTATTAATTACCAACATTTTCTTTGTTTCAAGCCTTTGTACAACCATTTACTATAATTAAGTCCTCTCCTCCTCCATTTTAAGTGAAATCCCTATGAATCCAATTTAATATGCATTTGGTTTCATTAAAATCCATTTAGATTTGTGTAAGTTATGAGCAATTTTGTCCAGGAAAGTAAAAACCCTAATATAGGGTAACAATGTGCATTAAAAATTGACTTTCTCTAATTTTCACCATTGAAAATCTCTGTAAATTGGTGGTAATGGAGTTTGATATGTACTTTAAAGGCTCTCAAAGTTGCAGAGTGTGAGAAGGAGGTTTTGGGCATATTTAATGATGCCCTAGGTCTGCAATTTGTAGAAAAATATGGAAAATAACAGGGTATAGTGGGGTTTTAAGAGTCTTGACTGTGGTGAGTGTATCCTTCTTGAATAATATTATTTTTAAAATGTGTCTAAGTTTATTGTGAGATACTTCTAGATAGGGTTTGGTGAATTTATAAGTTTGAGGCCATTATTTTATTGACTATCCTGTTAAGGCAGTCTTGTGGCAGTCCTATTTGGGAGTCAAGAATGAAGGTTTAGGATAGGTGTTTGATAAAATGAAATGAATAAAGAATTGGGGATGGTTTAATTATTTTGTGTGGGTATACTTGGGCATGTTGGTGTCATTGGTAAAGAGAAATGGGCTTGGGAATTTGGAGTTGTTGTTTATGTGGCCTAAATGGGCCTAGTTGTTGATTAGGACAGTCAACTTTGAAAGTTCTCATGTTTGTGATGTCTAAGTTGGAGATAGGATTTAGGTCAGTCATTTGATGTTGATTAAAGTTATTTGAAGAAACAACAAGAGTTTTTGTGCTTTGTTCTCAGTTTGGGTGTTTTGAAACAAGAGTTTTGTGAAGGAAGGATGAGTCCTAGTTGTACGAGCAAGCAATAATTTGTTGAGTTTTGTCAAATTGAGATTGTGTGAGAGTTTTGGGACCCCTTCCATTGCATCACAACCATTTTTCAAATAAAGAGTCACCAATAATTGTCTCATTTTCAAAAAAATCCTTGACATATAATTAATGCAAAAATGGTGCCTAAGAACAAAATATTTGAACTTGCATGAACACATCGATCATAGTATGAGCACAAGAGGCCTCCTTCAGTCCACCAATAATTAAACATTAAATATATAATAGCCTATGAGAAAATTTTCTACAAAAGATTCCCAACTTGTCTTTTATTGCTTAAAATCACACAAACTTTTAAAAATGAGCACATTTCCAATAATATGCCATGTGAGAACATAACACTATTTTCCCCACCACAACCAAACTTCACAATCAAGAGATTATTGAGGGAATAAAAATACTCGTGCAAAGAGGTTAGGGGATATATACTACCATAGGAACAAAAAATATTACAACAAGAAGAAAAATTGTAACCACAAAACACACACAACAATGTGAAACCACTCAAGAAATTGAGAGTAGTATAAACTGCATAACTCTACAATAAACCGATACAGTCTGAGCAATTTCTAGTGCATAAATGGTAGAATCCATCACACACAAAGAGGGCCACCAAAGGAAAATACATTTAAAAATATATAGGCACCATTATGGATAAAATATTTTCATTATAAGCATGAATTTTCATACATATGAAATAGAACTACCACCTCAACCATAGCACATGTGATTACAACCTCACTTCACAAGGAATAACCTCATCACAATTGCAATAGAAGGGTAACTTGGTGCCACATAAATGAAAGGCCAATTCCAAAGAGAACAAAACCAAGAAATATGGTGGCACTAATGAAGAGTAGCCACATGTGTCCACATAAGCATATCATGGGGCCATTTTATGATGATGGAGCACATTGAATTATCATAACATAACTACCGCAATATCATTATAGGAAACCAAACATAATACAACCAAATCATAACTATAGGTGACCAAGAATACCAAAGGGAGACTACCATGACACATGATCCACTTATAAGAACATATCTATCCATAGAAAACCTAGAAAAGTCACCACAAGTGGACCAAACCTAGAACACATAGTCCAATGCAAGGGAGAGGGAAAATATAGGAAATTAGAGTATTTTTCCTAGAAAATAAAATAATGGAATGAAATGTGCATGTGGAATATAAAGGAAACTGTATATGAGTACAATAGGCCATCAAAAGATAATAGAGGGTATTGTAACATAATAGAGAATACCAAAACATTAGGGATGCAAGAAGACGTAGCAAAATGGTTATCTAAGTAGTACCACAAATGAAATTACATTTATAAAATGTGTGGTAGGAAAACACATAAAATGAGACACATAAGGGACACTCAAGAAAACAACAAGGTACTACAACATACAAGAACATCAAATTTGTTAGCAATTTCTAACGTGGCTCAATATTGACTCTAGTTGGGGATGTGTGCTTCTTGCAAGCACGATAAGAATTCAAGAATGATATTTGGGACTAGATAAAAATTTAAAAGGGAGAGAGGAAGGAAGGGATCCAAAAGGCACAACAAGATATATATGTATAAGTATAAACAAAACCAATAGTTGTCGCCTTGACATGTTTAAGCATGAGTGGAGTTCCAAGATATGTAATGGTAGAAGTGATTAAAAAATATGTTGCAAGTTGGATGTTTTAGGATAACTCTATGACAATTATCCATGGAGAAACTAAGAAATTAATTCTTCCTTTATAAAAAATAAGTTGAAAAAATGAGGTGCCCCTCCTTAAATTGATGATGTACCTTCCACTGAACTAAGTCATGAGACATATTTGATATGCATTTGTTAATAGAGTGAATAGTATTTTAGGAGCTAATATTAAACTTACCATTAGAGGCATTAAAATAATCCATCCATAGAGAATACAAACGAAAACCATGCTTTTCAATATCATTATGCATGTCTTTTTATCTCCATGCAAGCATAATGTAAATTTTGCATAAGATAATAACAAAATTCAAAACGTATGTTGATAATTTCATCTTGATTGATAGAAAGCCCAAGAAAATAAATATTGAATAATAATGTTAATAAAACAACATAAACTATTACAAATGTTAGTCCTTCAAAGTACGTGGATCTAATTTTTATTAATACAACATTAGATTATCTATTAAGCAATTTATATGGAAATAAATATAAATCAATAAACCATGATAAATAAACACATAACACCAAATATACATGGAGAATGACTTATGGAAATAATTCCACCATTAAAGAGAGACATGATTATGTATTAATATTCAAAGCAAGAGTTTATATGCAACACACTTTCTCACTTCAACATTCTAGAAAGCCCTACATACCTATGAAATATTTACAAAAAATCATAATTCCCACTTCTCATTCATATGCATTTATTAATAGGCACATATAAAGGGTGGTTTTACAATACTATGGGCAAAAAAATAACGAGCCTAGAAAATAACATGCCAAAAAAGGCTAAAATAATTTTAAAAATGGTGTTCCACCCTTGTACCCCTTACCATAGTCTTTGATTATGCTGTTAGCCTTCACTCTAGTTGAGGTGTCAAGGGTCAAGGAATGCTTTTGAGCCTAATAATAAAATTCATAGTATTATGATGAAATATCACAAAATCCTAAAATTAAGATACTCAAGCCAATACAAGTTAGAGGAGTATACCCAGTTTACATTATGATCTACAAAAAATAAAAATATCTTCACACACCAAAATCTAGAACCTGTCAAATTTAAGCATAATTACACGATTGGTTGCATCATTGACATTGTTAACTTCACTAAAAGTTTGAGGTTCAACCTTTCTTATACATGCATCCATTTCTCCTTCACAAGGCTATCAATATGTACCTAAGCTAGAGAATTCATATTTTTGAGCCACAATTATAAAAATAAATAGTAACCACACCATCAACATATAAATCAATTCAAATAATGATGTAGGAGCACCTGGGTGAACACACAACCAACATTGCACAACTTGGTGAACCTTCTTATGGACAGATTGTTGACTCCATCCTAGATTTGATGTTGAAGGCTTCATGGTTATACACCTTTAGGTTTCAAATAATTGATGGTTTTATGACTTCAACTGGTAATTTGGAAAAGTTTAAAAATTTCCATTTCCATTAGGTTTGATGTAGAACAACTTGGTGGAGGTATTAGGGATGTTGAAATATACATCTTTGCCAATTTTTCATAAAATTCCAAGCAACTAATGTAGAGTTATCGTGGAAGTTAGTTTTCAACTTTGTTGTCCAATTAACGAATGATATTATTTGGTATAGCCTATATATTTGCTTCTTTCAATGATATTTATGTGGTTATGTTATCTAATAGCACCGATACAAACCGATTTCAAGATGCCATGGTGGAAAAGATATAAGTTTCTTTCTTTCTTGGTCGATTGATGTTGGTAGAAGCATCGAATCTAAAGAAATATATCTACATATTCTTGAAGATTTTTTGAATAATGTATGATTTTGTGTTAATGCCCCAAGATATCTTGAGTAAAATATGAATTTATTTAAATGTTTTAAGGAATGATAAAAGAAGAGCACAACATTTAGAAAGGGAAAATTCATGCTTAGCTAATTGGGAGACAATGCCTCATCTCCCAACCATTTTACAATGGAGAATTTATGGTTCTAAAAAATAAGAAGGAAGTGTGCGTGGGTAGTTGACGGAAAAAGAAGAGCTACAAAAGGGGAGAGTTAGTGAAGGGGCACGCAGGATAGAGGGGGATGTGTGAGACTTAATAGAATTTTGTGAAGTGAAGGTAATTGGCCAGGCATTGGGAGTATGAAAAGAAGCTACAAAGAGGTGAGAGGGGTTCGCTAGCCTAAGAAGAGGTTGCAAAGTGATTTAGGAAATAAAATTGGTGCTAAGGAGAAAGGTAGGAGCTCGTTGCTAACAAAGGAAGGCAATAAATCTATATTGTGTTGCACATGAATCAAATGCTGGCAAATAGGAACCGAACAAAATTTGTACCATGTACAAGGTAGTAACTAGAATTTGGTTATTTTTTTTATAAAGAAGAATACAAGCTGCGTATAAACAAAGGGAAGTGAGAATTCAATCAATAGAAAATAGAGAAGAAGAATACTGAAGTGCATATCTAATGAAGGGACCTATAGGAAATCAAATAGGAGTTTGATTATTGTATTATATGTAACATCTAGAAAATGCAAAGAAATAGATTAGAGCAAACATGCAATGCAATCTAAAACTCTAATGCAATCTAAGCTAAGCAACAGAGAACAAAGGAAAGCAAAAACATAAATAAACTGAACAATCTCACCCAATATGTACGTAATTCCATGTATCATCTCGATTGCCCTTCTCCATTTTTCCGTTGTAGTATAATTACCCTCATATTTTCAAAAGTTCGTGCAAGTATAGCCTATGATAGTGATTTAGCAAAACATCAAAGATTCAAGATAGTTGTCCAAAAAGTCCTAAGATTTTGAGATTGGAATGATGAATGACAGATCAATTTATAGAAAATTGATCATTCGAATGACAAGTAAGGATTGAAAGATCAACGATAATTCGAGATCAAATGATTAGACATGCATTCGATAACTGTTAGTAGTGACATGAGTGATATAAATTAGAAATAGAACAAAGATTAAATAAATGATTTAATCTTTAAGTTTGGTATTCAAAAACAAAAGAATTATCTTTGCATGACAAAGATAAAGATGGATTAAAGCAACTCTGTTTCGAACGCACGCACAAGATTTAATTAATTAAAAGGAATATTTAATTAATATGCATGTACATGCAATTGAGTTAGAACTAGATGACTAAATGATATGACTCGAGAGATTATCGAAAAGCAACTCATTATTAAATCGAGAACTTGACCCATTTAAATAGATGTCAGTCGAGTAAAGTGAATACTAGATAACTCACAAAATTATCTAAATATAGAGGAATGTGTAATAGGAATTTATGAATTAAATAATTCATTTAATTCAATATTTGATATTGGAAAATAATAAATGGGCCAAGATTTATTTAATTTAGGATTTAAATGAATAATTAAATAAATTAAGGATTTATTTAATTATAGTTGAAGTATAATAAAGAGTAAATTAAATAAGAATTTATTTAATCGAAGAAGAAGGATAAGGTTAATTAGTAACATAATTAAATAAAAAGTGTTTATTTAATTAATCAGATGGAATAAAGAAAAGTATGATTTAATTAAATAATTAAGATTATTTAATTAATAGAAGAAATGAAGACTTTAGTGAATAATTAAATAATTAGAATTATTTAATCATGACCATGAAGAATACGAATTATGAAGAATATTGAAGTCACAGGCTTAAACCAGATTTCAGTGTCTACATTTGCCCCTCTTTGATATAATGTCATTTCGGCATTGTGTCAAAGAAAATTGATAAAAATATGCCCTAGTCATTCCCCGATGTAAACAGGTGAAGGTATGCCCCCTCGGGAAAATTGACAAATTTGTGAAAAATTTGGAAATGATCCTGATTAGTCCATTGGATAGCCAGAAATGTAGTGGAGTTGACGGAATTGAAGTTGGAAGTGGTAAGGATGGGGACGGGTCGATTGAAGTTGGAAGTTCACGCGGCCAGTAGAAAGGAATGCCACCAAAACCCTAGGTATAAATAGAAAATGGGGTAAAAACTTACATTTTAACCCACAGCTTTGAGAATTGAGATTTTGCTCTGCACCCACAGTGAAGATGTCTCCTGTTCCGAACACCCACCATCGAGCATACATGATCCGGACCTTCAAGCAGCCAACGGACGCAGACCCCCCGGTATGTACCTTAAACTTGACTTGTGAATTTTTGATTTGCGCAAATTTTTATGCGTTTATTTGCTATTTTTGTTATGTGTCATTTTATTGAAAAGCCACATGTGAGTGCGTAATTAACTCATTTGCATGTGGATCAACGCATTTGTAAAATTACGTAGATGGTTAGTGTAGGTTTTTTGCGGTTCAACGCAACTGTATTTTAGTTCCACTCATTTGCATTTAAAATAGCCGCATGTGTTTATTTTTCAACGCATTTGCATTTATTTTGACGCAGTTGTTATTTGGTTTACGTAGTTGTATGTGATCTTTGACTTACGCAAATGCATTTGTTATTTTTGCACGCATTTGCATTTAATTTAGACGCATGTGAGAACGAATGACGCATGTGTGAATTTGAATTACGCATTTGGTTTTCTTCACTGCATTTGAATAAGAATGATGCATTTGTAAAAGAATGACGCATTTACAAAATAATGACGCATTTGAATAGCATTTGATTTAGTCATTTTGCACTAGGATAGATGTTTGATGCTGACATGAGGCATGTATAATGCCATTGCAGGTTGTTTTAGACACTGTATATACGCGAGAGTCGAGACCTACGACTTTTCGCTTCCAAGATAGCTTGCGGAGTGCAGAGAGACGATTCTTATGGCACCTAGGTCTTCTACATGTGACAGACATGCCCCAGATTCGGGCAAACCGAGGTCTATTGATAGCGTTGTGCGAGCGATGGCACTCAGAGACTTCCTCATTTCACCTGCCTACTGGAGAGGCAACAGTTACCTTAGAGGATGTCTATAGGATGTTGAGACTTCCCATCAGAGGCACGAGGGTGAGGTACGATACCCAGAGGGGTGTCACTGAGATGTGCAGATACTACCCTCACACCGATATCAGACAGTTAGGGTTTGATCATTATGAGATTAGATGGGGTGTATTGGCACAGAGGTTACAAACGACTGGACTATCTATTGTGTACATTGATAAGTGGGATAGTACTTCCTAACCGTCAAGGTCATGGTTTTCCTATGGGTTGGGGGGAGATGTTGATAGGTATGTTAGAGCGACGGGAGGTATATGCTTGGGGTCCTTGTCTCCTTGGCATGTTATATTTTCACTTGCATGATATAGCCTATCGAGAGGCTCAGTCCATGAGTTGTGGTACCATGCTCCTAATGGTATGGGCGTAGGAACACATTGCCATTTTTTGGCCACCAATTATAGTTGATGTACAACACTGAGCTCCTTATGCCTTTCGTTATGCGGGGGTGAACACTCAGCACCACATGGGAGATATCGGGTATTTCAGACATGCCATTGATACTATGGTACAATTTACATGGAGACCGTTCCTGGGATGTGTAGAGTGGTTAGATGAGGATGACCATTTTCCTTTTTGCCACTAGACTCAGTACCTGATTGGGCAGACTATTTCACATGTCCACATTATTGAGCGACATTTGCTAGATCGTGTATTGCGGCAGTTCGAAGAGGTACAGGATGTGTCGAGAGGACGGGCCGAGTTTGTGAGGTCCTCGTGAGAGATCCCTCTATGGGGTCCAGAGATTCCAGTAGCCACTGCGGAGGCAGATATTGATGGATTACAGGAAGTTCTATGGGGATGGAGAGATGGTGCGGTAGACCCAGGTACCACAAAGGCTTACGATTAGTGGTGGGTCGTGCATAGGCCAATTCCCCTTACATATCCAAATCAAGCTGCATCGATAGAGCGACGAGGGACAGGACCGCGTGGCAGGCGTGGCAGAGGTAGAGGTCGGAGAGGTGGAGGGGGTCATGGTGATGATGGAGATGGTGGTGGTCGACGAGGTGGTAGGAGAGGGAGGCATGGACGGAGGGGATGAGGGCCACCATTATCACCGATTTGTGAGGAGGGACGGGGAGAGGAGGATGTGCCCATGCCAGATATTGACAGAGGTGGGGAGGAGGTGTATGTTGAGATTGGCGGAGAGGAGGAGCATCCCACAAAGGAGGGCGTTCCAGAGGTTCATGCAAAGGAGGAGGCAGACAGAGAGGAGGTAGAGATTGATGCCATTAGCTTACTTGGTGCCTATCAGGATGATGATGAGTAGGATGATGATCATGAGCAGGAGATTCAGGATAGGATTTTGGAGGAGTTGGAGGATGAAGATGATGGTGTACAGAGGGTGAGACAGGTTGACACAGGGGCAGTTGATCCCGACACTGCTACACTTCGTGCCCAGATTGCATCCTTAGAGGAGCAGATGAGGGTCATGATGTCCGAGAAAGATTTGTTATAGATGGAGAGGGACATAGCCATCATGGATAGAGATCAGGCCATAGCTCGGAGGCAGGAGAACGAGCAAAGATTCACATAGATCAGAGCACTATGTACTGGGCTAGCAGCTGCATTTGCCAGAGTTAGTCAGAGCCGGGGAGAGGGAGGCTTATTATCGAGATTTATATGAGACAACGATTCCTCCAGAGAGACGGGGCCCAAGCTATTCAGAGGCACGCAGTGGGAGGTCCCAAAATAGGACCCACTCTAGGACAGTTAGCACAGAGGGTGTTGAGTAGCCACACAGAGCTGGTCCATATGATAGGCCCCACTCAGGTCACAGGTCATCGAGTTCCCGACATTAGTCATCTGCACACTCTAGCCATGATAGCAATGGCAGTTCAGGATAGGGACATTTCTTGATATGTACCGAGACATTGTATTATGATTATATAGCCTGCGGGCTTTCATATTTATGATACCTTATGACATTGTGATGTGACACTTTTGAGGGATATATATATATATATATATGATTTTGGCGACGATTCTCATGATTTGCAGTTCTATTTATTGATTATGCAGTCATTTATGTTTATATGTCATGTTTATATGTCATGTTTATATGAGATGCCTATGTGATGGATGATCATATCTATTTTATGATGTGTTTATGTAGCTTATAATATGACGTTGATTCTATGTGATGATGTATGTATTAATATGTATGATTTTAATGGATGTTATGTATGCAATTTATAATTATGAGATGTGATGTGATGTCATATGTGCAATGCTTTCTACATGTGATGCTATACAAATGTAATGTGATGCATGTATTTACAATTTGTTATGTACATGGAATGTTGATGATATGTATTGTATGATGATGAATGTCTATTATGCCATGATGTCCTAGATATCATAAATGCCTATATGTATGCATTTTTCTAACATGTATGTGTATATGCAAGATGAATGATATTTTTGTGTGTCATAGGACTCCATCATAATGCAAGAAAGAAGAACTGTTAGTGCGGAAAGAAAAGATTGAGAAATAATAAAAGAAATGAGATGGATGTTAGTATTAGCAATCTTCGATATTTCGCTATATCACAAAAGGTGTTGCACTTTATCATCATTGGGTGGGACTAATACAAATGGAGAAAAACACCATGATATGACATAGATCAAGGTGTGCAAGGTCATCCACTTGCCAACAACAGACAGTCGCAGACAAGGATTGTCGTTAACTCATACTAAGGGCACAAGTTTCCCCAGTCTTTTTGTCAAGACAAACCACAAACAACAAACAAAGTAAAATACGGATCATGAGATGTCATCGCTCCTCTAAATCCTTCATGGGAAATCCTTGAGGAAACTATTAACATGACTCAAAATCAAATTTAAAAGAATGTTGACAGACAACAGTCAAAGAAAACAAAATTCTGATATATCGTTGCTTCTCTAAATCCTTCATGGGACATCCTTGAGAAAGATAGTAACATAATTCCCAGTCATCGAGTCAAATAAAATGATAAGATAAATAAGCCATAATGTCAACAAGCCAGTAAAATATTTTCCAAAACTTGATCTTGGTTGCTTGATTCGTTTTGATTGATAGAAGGATTGATTGATAGAGCCTGTTTTCATGAGATACACATACCGGATAAGACTTGGAGTCTAGTTTCGATGTTATGACTATCTGTATAAGGCATGACAAAGCCTGGTTTCAGAAAGACATGTATCGTATAAGATGTTGAGTCAGATGTCGTTGATGTCATAACATGTGTAAGGCTATGATTGATTGTTTAGCAATCTCGATTATGCAGGAAGGACCCATCATGTATTAGACATTGATTTTTTTGCTGATATCAGTATTCAGGAAGGACTCATCCTGAATAAGACACAGGTTGATTGTTTTGATGATTTCTGTTTCCAGGAAGGACACATCCTGTAGCAGACATTAGTTGATCTATGTTGGTTGTTTCCTTGGCAATTTGTTTGATTGGACTTAGAGACATTGCTAACTTATTCACCAGATTGATGCATAACTTGATATGATGTGTGGACAATTGACTGTGTGTGACGAAAAAACCCTAAAGGGTTGACCTAGTGCGGCCTCGGGGGCTCATCGATTGATGGTCTTGCCTACGTTATACATGCAGAGACCTCGTAGTTCGACGTGACTCCAACTGACAAGACTGACTACAAATAAAAGACGTGTTTGATAGTGAATGTGACGAACCCTAATGGACTGACCTAGTGCGGCCTCGGGGGCTCATCGATTGATGGCCTTGCCTACGTTATACACACAGAGACCTTGTAGTTCGACACGACCAATGAACTTGTCATATAGACATATGGATTGAATCATGATTTTATAAAGACAAACCTAAACAGACTAACCTAATGCCTCAGGGGCACATCAGCAGATGGCCTTACCTACGTCCAGTCGCAGAGGCAACGTAGTTTGACTAATGACAAAGACTGACAAATGCGACTGACTCTGACTCTATTTTTGGACTTTTGACATGTTTTGAGTTTTTTTTATTTTAAGTTTTCTGATGTTTTTGGATTTTCTTAGGACATTTTGTGATGTTTTTTGGATTTTTCTATGGTTTTACGTCTTCAAAAAAGCCAATGTAAGAACCAATATGACACACGTCAAATGTTTTCCC
>VDFB02026261.1:0-37465 GCA_007258455.2 Sequoia sempervirens
TTTTGTTTAAAAATAAACCTAGTAGTTTAGAAACTACATTCAATTTTCCATAGAATCTATTCTTACATGTTTTTGAAATAATATAGATAACTTATTCAAATTTTTACGTCAAGTTGCCTAACTCTAATTTTTCTGAATTTTCATTGCCACTTAAGGGCCTGTTTGGCCCATCATGATCCTGCACATACCCATATAATCAAAAAATTCTAAAGAGTAGCTTGGAGGAGTTGAAGTTTACCCACTTGGCTTAACAGAGCTCCTTTCTAGCCAGCAAGCTTCTTACTGAACCTCTCAACCAATGAAATCCAAAAGGATTCTGGGGGTTTAAGCCTTAAGGGTAAGCCCAGATAGGTGGCAGGCAAGGACTCCACCTTGCAACCAAGGATTTTGGCAATTTTATTCTGTCTGTGAACAGGGAGTATTGATCAAAAAATTGTTAATGAGAATAGATCAAATTGCTTGAGGACGGTTTGAGAGAAAGAAGGCATCTATTATTGATACACCCTTTCAAATTTCTTCCAAGACTTTCAGCCATAATAGTGAATAAAATAGGAGAAATAGGATCTCCTTGTCTTAGACCTCTGGAACTTTGGAAGAAAGTCATAGGAGATCCATTAACCATTACAGATATAGAAGCAGTAGTCACAAGTTGTTCCACCATTTGAAGAACCCCATTGCAAAACCTAAACGCCTTTAAAATTTTAAACAAGAATTTCCAGTCAACTCTGTTATAGGCTTTTGAGATATCAAGCTTTAACAGAAAGCCTTCAGTCCTAGATTCAACCAAGGAATGGATATTCTCATGCACCGTGACAATAGAATCAAGGATCTGTCGACCAGGGACAAATCCATTCTGTTGAGGTGAAATCAGAGTGGGCAAGAGAATTAAGAGTCTAGAATTCAAAACCTTCAAGATGATTTTATAGATCGAGCTGCAGAGACTTATGGGTCTGAAAGCCTCAAAGTTCACCGCTCCAGGCTTCCTAGGAGTTAGAACCAGAAAAGTAGCATTCAACTCTTTTAGGAGACTTTTGGATCCAAAAAATTCTTTAACAACATTCACCACATCTTCTCCAACAATCTCCCAGAACCATTGAAAGAAAAACATAGGGAACCCATCTAGACCAGGAGCTTTACTCCCTTCAAAGGAGAAAACAACCTTCTTAACTTCCTCATTGGTAGGAATAGCAGACAACATAGAGTTATTTTCCTGATTGATCACATTAGGTACTCTATTAAATGATCTTGATCATTTTGGTTATTTTCATCATTTGGCTTAATGCTAGTATTTCATTCACATATTAAATAAGATCTGATATTTTAAAATAAATCATACACTTTTACATCATTGTAATTTTAATTGAATCTAATAGGATCATTTATTTTCTAAATAAAATAGAAATTGAGACAATATGAAATGTATATTCAATTTATTCATTTGAATTGTTGCAATAATACTAAGGTTATCTCAAAATTTCTAAATGGATTCCACGAGAATGTCTCCCTTGGATTTCTAATGGAATGGATTCAAACCTAAGTAATCAATCAATCACTTTCATCAAATTTATCACTATTTTTTTGAGAGAGGTTCTATCCACTATTGTTTATTCATGAAATTTCTTAAAGAATATGTGTAGAATTTTTTTATAAAGGTACTTAGAGACTATTCATCTATATTCTAGTAGTAGATAATAAATTTATCTTATTTATTATAATGTCAATCTAATCTTTTTTATAATCAGTGATATTTTAGGATCTATTCAATCTTATTTTATATTTTCTAGAGCTAGAAACTATATGTCTATCCCTAAACCTATATGATTTATAACCATTCTTACTTTATTAATTATTAGTTTATAAGAGATAATATTAATTATAATTGGATACCTTGATGGTTCCACTTTGTTGGGGTGGGTGAGGTAGCAGTTTGCATGGTTGGGTTTTCTACACCCCATGAGGATGCTAAAAGGGAACCCAATAAATATGGATGATAATCATGATGAGTCAATATCACTTTTAGTTCCAAGTATCCAAAATTATGATCTTTTAGTCTATTATTTAATTGCATGGTATTGTGATGGTATAAAATTAATCTTCATGTGACTATTCAAATATTCTTTTTTACTCATATACATGTTGATTTTATATTTATAAAAAAAATTGCTCTCATGGCTAGGTTTCTACGCTAAAGCCACACCAAGTCAACTTTATTAATATCCTATAATCATAGCATTCACCAGGATGAAATTTATCTTAGTTTTTTATGTCAAACAAAAAAGCACCATATATATGTTTTCACATTTTTCATACATGTATACTAAGGTAGTTGCAAGTATAACATCTAGCAAAAATATCCATCCCATTATGCTCTAATAGATGTCTATAGCTTATTCTAAAGCACCCATTTTAGCATGGGAAAGGAGAAATATAAAAATGGTTGTTGACTTTGGTTTGATACTTGTGAATTTCATTTTCTTGTAATTTTACAAAAAGAAAATCAACGAATTAATTTTCTACATATTTTCAATCACTTTAATTCATGAGAGTCCCATATATCTTTGATATATTCTCTCAAACAAATCACACACCTTGCTTGTGCATTAACATTTTGTGTGTATCTCTACTAGAATAATTGTAACTACAACATATGATAAAATTTCTCTATCCAAAATATTTTGATGGATGTTGATAACCTATCCCAATGGCCTATATTGGCACGAGTATGGAGAATGCTAGAAATGGATATGGAATTTGGCTTCACAACTATAATTTTTATTTGTTTGAAACTCTATTGAATAATTTTTTATCCACTCTAGACTTTTAATACATATATTTTAATAAAATATATTTCATGCTTAGGAGATTTTGTTGAAAATAGACAAGTTCTTAGCATGAATAATGATTAATAATTTCCCAAATGAAATTCATAATTTAATTGAGGAATTATTTTTAATAGAATGTATGCTTAATGTATTGATCCTCACACTCTTGTGATAGAAAAGTTCATTAAATCATTAAAAGAAAACGAGGAGGGAATGACACAGGTAGTGGAGCACGGACGTGAAAAGAAGGATTTTGAATCTTTGAACAATGGAGCAGGTCATGGAGTAGGATTTGAGGGTTCATAAGAGGAATCAGTGTAAGTTCTGAGTGGAAACCAAGGTAAGGATGATTTAGATGACAAGGATGCTGGAAACAACATTCTGGTGGACCTAGGGGGGAAGGGTACCCAACCTGCTTTCCCTAAGGGAGCTATTGAGGGACAGAAAGGTGATCAAACTTTTAATGTGGTGGGGGCAGTTGGAGGGGAAGGAGCTAATCGCAAACCATGGTCTTATCTGTTTGGAGTCAAGGCTAATGGTAAATCGATTTTCCCTCTAGTGCGCAACATATCTGATCTAGTGAAAGGTAAGTTTTCCATCTTTGTGCCTGATCCGATCATTGATCACAAAATAGCTTTAATGGATAGAGTGCTAGTTGGAAAGTTTATGGGCCCTAGACCAAATATTGAAGTGGTTAGGGAGTATGTTAAAAACAAGTGGGGAACCAATGACAAAGTTATAGTTGTAGCACTTCCCAAAGGATACTTTGCTTTTGAGTTTACCTGCAAGGAGGATATGGTGGCAGTAAGGAGTGGTGGTCCTTGGATTATAGGGAAATCCTCCTTGGCCCTAAGAAATGGATGTCTAATCTAGATTTTTCAGACTCTATTTTTGAGAATGTTCTGGTTTGGGCTAGACTACCAGGTCTTCCTTTGGAATATTGGAATGAGGATGTCTTTAGTGGCATTGCTAACTCTTTTGGGGAGCTTTTTTCAATAGATCCCATGACAACGACTAGAAAAAGGCTTGTGTTTGCTAGAATCTATGTGGGAGTATCCCAGAATGCTGACCTCCCTTCTTCTATTGATATCTAGTTGAAGCTAAGAATTTGGACACAAGTTATAGAGTTTGAATTGATCCCTTTTGCTTTCTTTAAGTGCAATAAAATAGGGAATTGGGCTAAGAAATTCCCACTTAATACCAGCAAGGAGAAAGAGAAATCTATGCCTATTTCAAAACCTGTCTAGAGAAAGAAGCCCAAGGGGGAGGGCAAAGAGAACAAAGAAAATTCCTGTATTGGTGAGTCAGGGTGTTTGAAGCCTGATGATTGGGTGAAAGATCCTGAATGTAATGTAATGGTGGGTTTCAAAGAAGACATGGTCTTTCAAGAGCCGCAAAGAAATGAGTCAAAGAACATACTTGGAATAAAGGTGGATGGAGAGCGTGATAGAGAAGATATTGGAAATGGTCAACTGAATCTAGACTCCCTTGCTTTGGATCCAGATGGTAAGGAGGTTGGGGGAGCAGGCTTGGATGATATCCCTATTCAAGGATTGACACTGGATTTTGGTTTTCCTCTTCCTCAAACTGGAGGAGACCTTCCCTCTAGTTTGGATTCTCTTTAGATTCTGGGAACTATCACACCAAACTATGTCAAGGATACCTTTCAGAACCTGAGCTTGACTCAAGAGTTTCCAAGTGAAAATTCTACCTAGTGCAATAATGGATTGATGGATACCCTTCCCTTGGACCAAGGAGGATGTCTAACAAGGATTAGGAATCAGTGAGAGAGTTGGAAAGCCATCAAAATATAGATAGAGATGATTCCAACTCCTTGTGGACAAGAAAAAGAAGAAAAACAAAAAGTATAGCACCCCAAGTGGCGTCTCTAGTAGAACTCGAGCTAAGGAAGATTGTGGAGCTACTAGGAGAAACCAAGGAAGAAAATATGAAAAGTGGCTAAGGGAGTATGGTAGTTTTTAGGATATTACAGATGGAGTTCAAAAGACCATCCTAGATATTCTCCAATCGCTAGGTAAGACATGAAGATTATCGCATGGAATATTAGGGGGTTAAATAGCCTCCATAAGTAGGATGTGCTACATAATTTTGTTAGGGACCATAGGCTTGGCATATTACTTGTCCAAGAGTCCAAAATTCCTAAAGAGGTCAGAAAGATAAAGATGTTTCAGTTTTGTGGTGTCCAAGGAAACAACTCTAATAGTGCCTTAGGATGTATTGTTACTTTTTGGAACCAAAATCTCATTACAGGTGAACCCTTGCTGGAGAGTGCTAATCATGTGGCTACCAGATTTACCCATATTAGAGACAATTTTTGTTGGATTCAGTCTAACATCTATGTATCGAATGGGAAAGGAGCTAGAAAGTCATTTTGAAAGGAGATTTCAGCGTTTCACAAGATTTTTAATACTGATTCTTGGGTTGTAATGGGAGACTATAACACCTCTCTTCAAGATGATGAGAAGTTCAGAGTCTCCCAGGCTAATATGGAGAGCATAATGGATCTTTTGGATTTCATGAATGACCAGGCACTGATTGATTTGGATCTGCAAGGAGCTGCCTATACTTGGTCAAACTGAAGAACTGGTAAGGATTTGATTCAAGTTAGGTTAGATAGAACGTTAATTTCAGATCAATGGCTTTTAAACTATTATTGTTCTTTAAAAGCTCTTTCTAGGGTGGGCTCTAATCACTTTCCTATAAGTTTTGTGGTAGATCCTTTAAAGGGGAAGAGGAACTTCCCCTTCAAATTTGAAAGAAT
Source organism: Sequoia sempervirens (assembly GCA_007258455.2). Lineage (NCBI taxonomy): Eukaryota > Viridiplantae > Streptophyta > Pinopsida > Cupressales > Cupressaceae > Sequoia > Sequoia sempervirens. Next base: position 5,605 of record VDFB02026261.1, read on the forward strand.
GTGTCTTTCCCATCCTTAGATATTTGAGGAAATAAGGAAATGGTGGAATATTGATGTCCTTGGGACTGCCATGTTTAGGGTGGCTAAGAAATTAAGGGAAGTCAAATGTAAAATAAGAAGATGGAAAAAAGAGACCTTTGGTAACATTTTTGGAATCAAATTCGATGTCTAGATGGAGTTGGCAAAGATACAGAACAAAATCTAGAGGGAAGGATATATAGATGACAATAGGGAAAAAGAAAATGAGTTGCTTGTGAAAATGCATGAAATTATAGCTAGAGAGGACTTTTGGAGACAGAGGTCTAGAGCTTTGTGGCTCTTTGCTGGAGATAAAAACAACAAATATTTTCATTTTTCTATGTCAAAACATAGGGCTACCAACATAATCACTCACATTGTAAGTAATGGCAATCGGTTTGAGGAGGAGGATGGCATTAGAAGTCAAGCGGTTCTTTTCTTTAGCAATCTCCTCTTTTCTTGCGAAGGAATCAATCATAAAGAGTAAGACTACCTTTTAGAGGCCATCCCTAATTTAGTTATGGAGGAAGATAATATCAAGCTTGCTGCTATTCTTTCTAGGAAAGAAATTAAAAAAGCTATTTTTTCCTTTGAAGGGAAAAAGGCCCCCAACCCTGATGGTTTTCCCTTGTTCTTCTTTCAATGGTTCTAGGAGATTGTCGAAGAGGATGTGGTGAATGTTTTCAAGGAGTTCTTTGGATCTAAAAGTCTCCTAAAGGAACTAAATGCTACCTTCTTGGTCCTTATTCCCAAGAAACCTGGAGTTGCAGAGTTTGAGGCCTTCAGGTCTATAAGCCTTTGTAATTCTTTCTACAAAATTATTTCAAAGGTTCTAACATCTAGGATTCTTCTAATTCTTCCTTGAATAATCTCTCTCCAGTAAAATAACTTTGTTCCTCGAAGGAAGATTCTCGATTCTATTGTTACTATCCATGCGAATATGTACTCCCTTGTGGAATCCAAAATTGAAGGTTGTCTTCTAAAGATGGATATTTCGAAAGCCTATGATTGTGTGGACTTAAAATTCTTGTTTAAAATAATGAGGGCATTTTGATTTTGCAACAAAGTCCTTCAGATGGTGGAGCAACTTGTTTCTACAGTCTTTATATCTATTATGGTGAATGGATCCCCTTCACACTTTTTTTAAAATTCAAGAGGTTTAAGACAGGGAGATCCTATCTCCCCCATCTTGTTCACTATTATGGCTAAATGTCTTGGGGGAAACCTAAAAAGACTGATTGATCATGGATCTCTAATGGGACTAAGGACCCCTTCTAGTAATTTGACTTGTTCTCATCAACAGTTTGTTGATGATACCATGCTGATGGGGAGGTCTACTACAACTGAAGCTAAGAATCTTAAAAAAATTATGGACGAGTATGAGAGAGCTTCTGGCCAGTCAGTCAACAGACATAAAAGTTATCTTTTCTTCTTTAACACCCCTGAACACAGGCAGGTCAAGATAGCAAGAATCCTAGGATGTAGAGTGGATTCCTTACCTTCCACTTATCTTGGTTTGTCCTTAGGCCTTAAACCCCAAGTCTCCTTCTAGATCTCTTTGGTTGATAGGTTTAGCAAAAATCTTGTTGGTTGGAAAGGTTTTATTCTTAGTCAAGCAGGAAAAATCTAGCTCCTTAAAGCTTCTCTTTAGAACCTTCCGATTTATGCCTTAAGTCTTTTCAAAATCCATGTAAAATATGTAGATACTATTGAGAAAATTCAAAAAATATTTCTCTGGTTGGGGGTTGAAAAAAGAAAGAGAATGCCCCTTATTGGATGGGACCTTGTTTGTAGGCCGAAAATACCAGAGGTTTTAGCCTAAGAAAGATCAAAATGATGAATAAGATGCTTCTTGCAAATCAAATTTGGAGGTCCTTTTCATCTCATGGGGAATGGAAGGACAATTTAAAAAGTAAATATATGGCTAATTGTGGATCCCTTAAGGCCTTGTTGGATTCTCCTTCTCTTCCCTATGGATCAGTGTGTTGGAATGACATGATAACTGGGAGAAATATTGTTGGCTTAGGTGTTCGATGGAATATAATAAGTGGAAATCAAGCTAGATTCTTGGAGGAAAAATGGTTGCTAAAGAAGTCCCTAATCAACTATGAAAGGTTTAACAGGTGGGATGACATTTCCAAAATGAATTTTGGTACTCAAGTTAAGGATTACTGGTGTGATGGGGGTTGGGTGGACTTAGGCTAGCTTAGCCCAGAGCTTTCCTTGATTCAATCTTCTTTGTTGGTGGTTAGGATGGGTTGGAATCAGTAGGATGACCTTTTAGTTTGGACAGATAACCCATTGGGAAACTACTCTGTTTCTTCGGCTATCTCTCTAATTCCCCTCTCTCAAGCCTCCTCTCCTTTTTGGACCAAAGCATGGATAAAACATTTGAGCCTGAAAGTCAATATTTTTTTTGGATCCTTCTCCAAAACAAAGTGCTCACAGTTGAAAATCTTTGTAAGCGTGGCTTCTAGATACCTAACAGATGCTATCTTTGTAAGAATGAGGAGGAGTCTTTAAATCACTTGTTTCTCCACTATATGTTTGTTGCTACTATATGGGGTAAGTTTCTGAACCTCAGGAACATAGATTGGGTGTTTCCTTATACTATTGAAGACTTTTTCTCTCAATGGATAACTCCCTCTTTGAATTATTTTATTCAAAGATTATGGGCTTTTACTTTCCCCTACATAGCCTAGGGTGTGTGGAAAGAATGAAATAATAGACTCTTTAGGGACAAGGAAACATCAGAGAATAATGTGTTTGAAAAAACCTTCAGGCTAATTGTTGAAAACTTTAATTCCATTCCTCAACAAGAGAATAAAAAGGAGGCTATGTTGTGCTCTCCATACAGCTTAAAGATAGCCAAGTAATGGAAGATTAAAAATGATGTGTCAAGGGATTCTAAACCTGCTAAAAAAGACCAGACTGTGGTGTGCTGGAGTTTTCCACTGTGTGGCTAGATTAAAGCCAATTTTGATGTTGCGGCTAAGGGAAACCTAGGGTTGGTGGGAAGTGGAGGTGTTATTAGGGATTCAAATGGTATTTTTTTTAGCGACGGTGGCTATTCCCCTCGGATCTCAAACTAATCACATGGCAGAAGCTATTGGAGCCTATCAAGTGATTAATTTAGCTCTTAGTCAGAATGATAAAAATATATGGCTTGAAGGAGACTAAAAAAAAATTATTGATTGTCTCCTTGGAAAATCCCCTCCCTCTTGGTCTATAAAGAGCTGGATTGAAGATGCAAAAACACTTTTAACGAAATTTGATAAAGTTAAAATATCTCATGTGTTTAGGGAAGCCAACAATGTGGCTATTTTTTTTGCTAATGAGGGGGTGAAATAGAAGGGGTTGATCATGTGGCAGAACCTCAGTGGTCTCGGTGCTGACATAAGGGCCTTAATTGAATATGATATCACACATGGAAAAACAACAAGTTTTTCGATGATGAAAGAGAGTAGAGTCAAGTACTTCAACATCATTAGATTTTATGGGGCCTCACTTAATATCTTAATTGGCAGGAAGTGGAGGCACATTTTGTGGGCTCTTTGGTTTGGATGGAGCTTTTTATCTCAGGAATATTGCCCTGGTAGAGTTTTCAGAGAGGTGCTCATGACTATGGGTTGAGAAAGGAAAAGGGCGGAGCCAAAAAGTTATGAAGTGCATAAGAGGAACCTGAAGGTCTAGGAAAAAATTGAGTGTGGCAGGCTGGTCTCCTTCATTGAAAAGCTTCATGGCCCTAATTTGAAGGCCACCAAGTACTTTGAAAAAAATTGGAAGAACAAAGAAATTAATTTTTTTCGGAGGTAGGTTAAGGTGGATGAAAACCTCATTAGAGAGGTTACTAGAATGTTTACTAAGGGAATGAAATTTTTTCATGATAGAAAGTTCTCATATGAGGTTGTTATCAAATTTCCCAGGAAAGATAAGGAGAAGACTAAGTTGATAAAAGTCACCAATAGCTACTTTGAAGTGGATTCGATTAAGTCGTTGTGGAGGAAAGTGCTCAGGATCATCATGGAATACATTACCTTGGATGGAAGATTCACTAGGGCCTATGACTACCACTTTTCCTTGCTCAACCACTTTCGTCACAAGGTAAGGGTTTCGTTACCTTACTATCTATATTGCTCCATGAAAAAGAGCTTGGAATACCATAAGAAGGATCCTAGGAAGTACCCAATTTCGCATACTAGTCTCATTAGGCTTATTTATGAACATTTTCAAAATATGCCAGCCTTATCCAACCCTATCTTGGCTTCACCCTATAAAGATGATGACACTGATGATAGTGTGTCGGAGGACATCAATAATCCTAATAGTGAGTGGATTGAAGATAATCCTCCTTCCCCTAACAAATGTAGCAAGAAAGCCCTGTAGTTTAAACCCCCACTTAAGAAATCAGGCATTGTCAAAAACCCGAACAAGTCTACTCTAAAAGACAAAAACCCCAGCTGCTCTGTTTAGATAGAGAAGCCCATTCAAAAGGGTCCTATTGCTAACAAATTGGTCTCTTACTCTGAGGATTCCTTGGAGGATAGCTTTGAGGCTCTTGATGCCAACAAGAATTCCTTCTCGTCCTATCCTGCCACAAACAGAAAAAATAGACCGAGATTCCCAAGTGACCTTAACCCTAATGATCATTACTTTAAACAGGACTGAGAGTTTCCTGGGGATATCTTGGTCATTGCCAAAAATGGTGTCATTGATTACTTTAGAATTATGAAGTGGTCCTTCCATGAAATTAAGGACCTTAACCTGAGAAATAGGGCCCTCAAAAGCAAGTTGGAGGTTTTGGAAGCTAAAGTCAGCTCCCTTAATACCATAGAGGGCAAAAGGAATGAGGAAAACATGAGGAAAGGGGTTGAGGTTAATGAAGGTAAAGTAAAGTGCCTAGAAACTAAAATTGGGAAAATAAAAAACTCAATGAAAACTATAATGGAGCACAATCACAGAATGGAAAAACATAATGCCATTATCATTAATGCTATGACTGAGAAACTGGAAAACAGTCAATAGGGTTCTCTGGTCATGGACATGGAAGTTGATAAGGACAAAAGCAGGACTGAGGATGCTGGAATTTCTAAAAGGACAAGAGAAAGTAGAAAGAGGAAGGTGCCTCCCACACCCCAGATGGTTTAGGCCCTGAAAAAGTGTTCCCAAGACATGTACAATCTAGAAGTTGAGGTTGTTGATGCTCTTAACTCCTTAGGTTAGTTGTGGGTTGTCTCTGTTGCTATTTTTTTTGGATTGGTTTTGTTGGTGGCCCTTGCTAGCCTTGGGGTGCTTTATGGGCTCTTTTTTTACCGCAAACTTTTTGTATTGGTTTCTTTAACACTTTATCTTTATTTCTATAAACTCTGGGGTTTCGGGTTCCTGTAAAACCCATTTTTTCCTTTATAAAAAATATTGATAAAAAGTTACTATTATCTCTTCACTATTAAATCTTTGTGTTTGGTGTTTAGATGCCATCAAAAATATTTTTATTTAACTCTCTACTAAACTACCATGCTCTTGTTTTTTTATCTATGCAACATAGTTGATTTTAAATATATTTTTTATTAATTTTATATTGCACTTAAATATTTTGCATCTTGATGTGGAACTCAACCCTTCAAGTTAGTATAAATGTAAATAAAATTTAAAATCCATTTCTTAGAAGCACCACATGGAGAGAAAAGCACTTGATTAGAGAATCCAATTATTGAGTAGATATAGTTAGAGTTGATATTGGCACACAAATGCAAGTCATCCTAGGGGATGTGCATTTTTTCAAAACTATGGAAAGATTTTTAAAAGGAGGAATATGCAATTATTAGCACACCAAGAGTACACACAACCATCTTATTTTGATTTGAGATTACATTAGGAAGAGGCCTAGATCTCCTTGAGGAATATTTTTTATTGGCACAATTAATAATAAGGTGTTTAGTAAGAGAATTCCTCCATCATAAAGAAGATCTCAAGATCTTCAGCTATTGAAAATGCTAGAAAAAATGGACAACAATAAAACATCAACAACATTGGAAGGGGAAGCCATTGTAATCCAGAAGTTAACTCAAATCAATATTAAATAAATTTAGAATAACATCCATCCAAAGGCGCTCAAACAATTAAATTTCTAGCAATATAGTAGCAAAAGTAATGTGATGGAAATGTGTGGTAGAAAAATACACCTTTAAAAAATACTCCAAAGAGTTTTTAATTCTTTCATAGCAAGATTTGTAATAAAAATAGAGAGAAATATTTGAAAGATCAGTGAACATTGGTAAATTGTTAAACGATGCTAGGAGATGGTTGAAAGAGGGAAACTAGGGATTTAGCATGAGGCAATACAAACCACATAACCAAATATTCCTATCCAACATTAATGAGCTTTGAAAATAGCCATGTTGAAGACCAAAACAAAGAAATCTATACCACAAGGGGAAATATTAATTTTCACATCCATAGGAACATTTAAATTATAAAAAAACATCTATTTAGATCTAGTAAGTCTTTCCATATATTTAAATCTATAGTGATGCAATTCAATAAAGAGTATGACTCATTCTTAATTAAATCCGCCCCCAAAATGATAATAGGGATAAACTAGGAACAAAAAATATTGTATTAGGCAACAAAGGAATGGAAGGGGGAAATGATGCTATTACAAGAAAGTGTAGTAAAAGATGAGGATTCCTATTCTAGATCACATAAAGACCCAACAAGAACACCCTTGGGAAGAGAGGAAATATGATCCTAGCTACTAGGAGAAACCATGTTAGCCTAAGTGGGTTGCAATGAGAGGTATGATAATATTAAATATTTGACTACTACTAATTGTACTCTAATCTACTTAGTCATCCTTATATAGTATGCATAATGTCTAGCACAAAAATACCAATAGGTTAACATTATTGACATCACATAACTAATCAAATCAATTCATTATTGACATTAAACTTGTAAATTCTCTTGCAATTTCTCATGCAACCAATAATTTATCTTGTTTCTATATTACTTAAAGGTATATTCAAATAATAAATGGTTTGAAATTAATATAATGTGTGTAAACTTGTGCAATTTGTTTGGCATAATACTCTAAATCCTAGATATTATTTTCAAGTTAAACTTTACAGAATGTAATGACAAAGTACTTTTTAAATAATTTTAATTTAATTCTTAACAATATAAATTTTAGTTCAATTCATATTTCAAATAGCAAAATACTTGTTAACATTTTCTTGATGATTTTCTCAAATGCTAAAATAGTGTGATAAATGTATTGTATTACTATTGATATGGATTTTTATATTTAATAAAAATTTAAAATATAATTTTTTTTCTATACTTCCATTTAAAAATTGAATTTACTTGATCAAATATTCCCACAAGACCTTATTTCTTAGTGATCCAAGATCTTTAACCCTCTCTTTTGCAAACTATAGAGATTGGAAAGTAGTGGTAACACTTTATCCTATTCCACATAACTTTCAAAGAGATTGGAAATAGATGTGAGTCCCTCCAAAACTGATCATCTCAGTTTACTATTTCGAAAGGACAACAATCATAGCAATGAGGTAAAAATAAAATCTCACATTTACTATTTCAAAAGAAAAGCATTCGTAGTAACGAGATAAAAAGAAAAAGAGAAGAGCATATTACACAGTGAAGGAGCATACTGCAGCACAAAGCAGAAAATAAGTGATGGAGAATGATTGAAGAGGAATCTAAAACAAAATATGCTTTCAGAGAAATTAGTGGAAGCGGGAAGATAATGTCTTAAGTGGTCCAAGGATACAGAGCATGATGGATACCATTGCTGCAACTTAAACAAATGTGAAGGAGAGAAATGGAGCATAAGAGATCACCGCATCTGGGAAGACAGTGGAAGTGGAGACATCACAAACAAAAAAGAAATGCTACATATTTTCTGAGTCTGCACAACTTTCATTCAAGGCCGACGGAACCAGGTTTGCAGACTCAGAAAATATGTAGCATTTCTTCTTTGTTTGTGATGTCTCCACTTCCACTTAGCCCAGCTATTTCACTCCAAGCCCCTTAACAGACGCCAGATCTGTGAAATGATTGACCATGAAGAGTCTTAAAATAGGGAATCATAAGCTCAACTAAACAATTTAAGAGATCAAGCATTTTTTATGTGTTCAAAAATTTCTTTGGTATGAATTGTTTTCTAAAATTGCCAGAATTTAAGATGATTTGGGTCTATAAAGGATGAACAATAGTTTTTCCTCCTGTATTGTAGGTTCTGATAGCGTTAAAAGTCCAGGGTGGATAGAAATCCAAGGCTAAACCTGGCCTGCTTTGTGACTACCTGGATGGAGCCCGAGTGTAATAAACTCACTGTGGCTTCCATTAACCAAGGCGGCGCAGACCGGAACAGCTTCTGGTTTCATGGTGTTCGTCAGAGTCTCCGGCATGCCCTTCTTAAAGCTTTGGTTCTGCTGAGTGAATTCGTTCATGGGAGGAGGATTTTCCGTAGTTTCTTTAGCGTTTCGAAAGATCTGTTCGCTGATGACTATAAAAATATGTTTCTTTGAGCGATTGCTAAATTTCTGTTTTATTTTTTGGTTTGATTTTAAAACTTTAAGTTTTGGCATGGTAAGGGGAAGGGACAGGGGCACTACTATTTTTTTGTGTCTAGGCATCAATTCTCTGTGATTTTATGGTTTGATAAGATGTATAGTTTATATAGTTTAAGTCTTGTAATAATTTAGATGAAATGGTTAGTTACAGTGGATCTAATTTTCACCGATTGACTTTACCTTTGGTACACTTGTGTATAAAATATGTCTACTAGATTAGTCTATGATTTTCTTTGTGTGTTTTGTACACAAGGGCACAATTATAAAAAAAACATACAAATTAGATAAATTTTAAAGTTAGATATATTATATCACAGTTCGGCATTAAGAAATATGTTCATGTTCAAAATCACTTAGTTCTATTTTCTAATTTATATTCAATAGTAAATGTTATATTTTGTTTCAAAATCATTTAGTTCTATTTTTTAATTTATAGTAAATGTTTTTTTTTAAGCAAAAGGCCAGGGTTGAATAGTATATATTAATATGTATGTTAATTTTACAAACTTAATTAGAATTATAATACTGATTAAACTAAACCAAAACAAAATTGAGTGAAATAATTCACTCATCTACCCTTTATCAACATATAACCTCCAGTCCCCTAACCCCCTTACTGTGAAAGCTCCCATTGTGCCTAAACAGGGAAGCCCTTCCCTTAAAACCAGAAGTATTGATAAGAATCCTCTAGCTAAAAACCTAGTCTCGTACTCTGAAGATTCTCCTAAAACTGAGGAGTCTGGTGCTAACATTTCTGAGCCTTCTGTTGTCCCGTCATTGGATAGAAATGCTAAAACTGGTTCCCATGCTACTCTTGACCCTGCTAATACCTATTGCAACATTGATAGAGATCCCTCTGTGGATTTTTTGGATCTAGCTAGAAATAATGTTGATAACCATTTCCAACTTTTGGAATGGGATTTTCATGAAATCAATGAGTTAAAGATAAAAAATTGGGCCCTTCAAAGCAAGTTGGAAGATTTGGGTGTTAAGGTTGCAGCGCTTGATAAGAAAGAGTTGGAACGAAGAGATCAAGGTGTCAGCATTGATAACTAGTACCAAGCTGGTAAGGACATAAATGTTGAATTTGAATTGGAGAAAATGAAAAATACTGTCATAATTATTGCCGAGCAAAACAATCGTCTGGCTAGACATAGCGCCATCATCATCAACGCCATGACTAAGAAATTGGACAAAGCTCAACAGGGGTCTCTGGTGGTTGATCTGGAGGATATTAATGAAAGAAATCAGGAGGAGGATGCTGGCATTTCCAAGAGAACCAGGGACAAATTGAAGAGGAAGGCTCCTCCCACTCCACAAATGATTCAAATATTTAAGAAGGGTGTTCATGATATGCAGAATCTGGAGGCAGAGATAGAGTCTGTCTTGAAGACTCTGGGTTGATTGCGGATGGTCTTTTGTTGGCTCTTCTGCTGAACTTTTTTGTTTGACCTTTTTAGTCTTTTGCGGATGGCTACTGCTTGTTCTGGTCTTTTCCTTTTGTGCAGCCAGCTTTGTTTGCTGGACTTTTCTATCCTTTCTTTTCTGTTGTAAACTTTGTGGTTTCAGGTCCCTGTAAAACCTGTTTTACCCTTTATCAAAAACATATAACCTCCAGTCTGAAACTAATATGTACTACACATGCTGCATACAAATTACTAAGCATCAGTAAATAAATGATGCCAGTATTATAGCAGGCTTTCAGTAATTGAAATACCAAAAAGTGCAGGTTATAAACAACCAAAATTGATTCCTCATTATTTCTTCAATCACTCCTCCATATCAGCTATGCTAGCCCCATAGCCTTACATTCCATCCTCTGCATCTAGTATTGCACAATATATGCCATGCCCTACATTATGTTTTGGCATGTAAACATTCTCCATATTGTTTTCATCCTTTCCTTCATTCAAATTTTCATTGTCAACTTTTACCTCTTCACTTGGCCCAACTTGATGCTGTATGTTTAATATATGAAGAGGATGACCACGCCTAACATGGTGATTAAGAAAGTATGACAAAGCATAAAATTTGTCCATAAAATTATCCACCATTTGATTTCCCAATTCAGCAAAGAACAAACTTAAAACCCTTTCTACTACCCAAGGATCATCATTTTTTAGCCCATTCCTCAATGCTTCGAAAGTTGCTCTGAAACGTTGCCTTGAATTTAAATATTTTTTGGGGAAAAGGCCACCTACAAGTCCTTTGCCTCTATCCAGATTATATGCTTACACACCCTGCAGAAGTTCATCTTCACTCAAAACATTTGGATGCACCACTGTATCCACTATAACCTCCAAAAGGTCGAGAGACTACAAAAGATCAAGTATGTTTGACAGAAAAATGAAGAGCCTTTGGGATGGGAAAAGAATTCTTGGTGCCCTTAGTGTAAGCACATTTCACCTATGACAACCCTAATTCTCTTGACCAAATCAGGACAAGACATTTTGAAAACAAAGTATAGCTCAAAATCCTTAATCTCTTCCGAAAAAGGACATTCCCTTCTTCTAACTGTAACAGGAACTTTGAAATTCTTAACTGAATACTCCATTGCTTTCCTTACAAAACCCAAATTAGAGACTTGGAAACAATTCCAAGACCCAGAAACTTTCAACTAACAAAGACTTTTGACAGAACCAAAAGCTTGTTATGCCTCTCTCAAACAAAATACACACACACATAAAATCATATTACAACTTTGGAATAACCAAAAAGATTGCAAACCACCCCAGAAACAAGCTTTAGGAAAAAAATTTAAACCGAGAAAATGAACACATATACTTTGCAAATGACTAGCAAAGATTAGAGAGTTTTACCACCATATCGCAATAAGATTACATCCATATGTTTTCTGAAACTGTAGCTCATAACCAGAAACCTCCGCTATTTGATGAAGAAGAACCGAGAACCAAATGCAAAGAAAGCAACTCAACAAATGCTTTAAATGAATCAAGAGCATTTTAAAATGTATGCCTTCAGAAAGCTTGACAAATAGCTTGCACATATAGATGGCTGCAGTCCTTACCATAATAAAAATTTGAAGCAATTTCCCATTTAAATTCATCATTCACCATACAAAATCAAATACGACATTATGAGAAGTGGTGCAACGCAAGCTGAAGATACCACGTGCCAACAAAACTTTTTTAAGGCATAAACATTAATGATGAAAACTACAACATACTAATCCTTGAACCACTGACATGCCAACTTTGAATACATAATCAAACCAACTCCTCCAATCGTAATGCCACCTTAGAACCAATTTACACATGTGTCAACGCCAAACCCCTTTCAAAAGCTCACCAATTCCATTGCACAATCCATCTCTAGTCGACAACCTTAAAAACTTTAACATTCAAGGAAAACGTGCCTTCAAGATCTCCCAGTTTAATCATAAAAAAATGATTAAATAAAATTTGAATAACAGGAAAAATGCAAACATTTGAATTTTCCATAAAATTTCAAAACCAAAATTCTTGTAACCATACAAAATATTGTTAGTAAATAAGAGGCAGATTAAGAAAGGCCAACTTTCTCCAAATTGATCAAATCTTGAAGAAATGTAATTCTCCGGTTTGAGTTGAATCCATATGAAATTTACCTCTCATGTTGTTCACAACCAAGGCTTGCAAGATGATTCGGTATGAAATTTCCTTCCCTATAGATGTGATTTAGATCAAAAGATTCTAGAGAATCGAGCAAGATCCAAACCTGTTCAAAAACATATTGTAATTTCCAATTTGAGGAACTTCTGCTCCTATAGGCATTTAAAATGAGTAATGAATCACCTTCAATTGAAACTTTTGTGTATTTGAGCTGTATGATAAACTGCAACCCAATAAGCAAAGCTTGAACTTTCACTTGATTATTCGTGCCAACAACAAGATGAACAAATTTTGCTCCAATGAGCTCCCCATAATGATTTCTAATCACAACCCCTGCACTTGACTATCTAGGGTTCCCCTGAGATGCACCATCAAAATTCAATTTTACAAAACCCATAACAGGGGGAAACCAAACAACCTTTTCCCTATCTTGTTTAACATTATCCTTCAGTTGCCTATTCCCTTTGAAGGGGATAACAAGTGAAGGCCAAGCCTTTATTTTCTTAGAGTCCCAATCAGTAAACTTTGATCCAAGATGTTTTGAATTATGTACATAAGTATTAACAACTTCACATATTGACCTTTCCAAAATCTGCAACACATGATCCAGATTTGAGATTTCTTGACGAAAAATCCTTTTATTCCTCTCCCACAAAATACACCAAACCAATGAAGAGGGTATGAATTTCCATAAACATGCAAATAAAGAAATTTTGTATAAAATAGGCCAGCTTGTGAACATTTCCCAAATAGTGAATGGTGAAGGAGAAAACCAGCCTAATTTATGTTTCACAAACTCCCAACAAGCATTAGCAAAAGGAAAATTTAGAAAAAGATGATCAACCTCTTCAAAAATTGTATCACAAAGCACACAGTTGACAAGAGCAACAATTCCTAATTTCACTAACTTGTCACTTGTCAAATTTTTTTGGTTTAGCACTAACCAAGAAAAACAACCTGCCTTAGGGAGTACCACTAAATTCCAATAGGACATGGCTCATTCTAGTTGAACTTAAGCTTCCATATTCCTGACAGCCTTATACTCCATTTTTACTGAATAGTTCCTTGATTTAGAAGGAGCCCAAATTAGTTTATCATATTTAGCAATACTAAATACCACTCTTTCACTTAAGATCCTGCTTAACTCCATTTGTTGACTAACAGGTGTTGAGGAATGTTTCAAATCTTTCCATATAGCTTTCCCTGTATGTGAATCCAAACTATAAATATAATCACTAACTCCCCAACCGAAATTTTGTGACCAAAACAATTCAATAAACTGAAAATCATTCTGAGAATAAAGAGGAGGATAGCCATTCTAAGAGTCTCTCTAGAAATTAGCTTTCAAGCCATCATGAATTTTCCAAGTTAAATGAGGAGAAATAACCTTCCTACATACCAACATAAAATTCCACATTGCTGAGCCTTTAGGTGGGTTAGAAATAGTAAAAATACACTATGAATCCCCACAATCTAAATATTTAGATTGCATGATTTTATACCACTTAGAATGAGTTTTAACATGCATGTGCCACACAAACTTTTCCCTCAAAGCCAAATTTCTTGAAGCCAAATTATGAACTCCTGCTCCTCCTTTGATTTTATCTCTACAAAATTTTTCCGAAGAAATAAGCGGAATTTTCTTCTTATTATCCAAATTTCCCTTTCAAATGAATGAGTGAATCAACTTTTCAATGGTAAGAATTACAGATCTAGGAGCCTTTAAAACCGCCATAAAATAATTTGGAATTGAGGATAAAACATACTTAACCAATAAGATTCTCCTTGAAAGAGAGAGCCAAGACCCTTTCCAATTAGCAATTCTATTTTGTATACTACTGATGACCTTGTCCCAGTAAGAAATCCTATTTGGACCAGAAAAAAAGGAATGCCCAAATATTTGCATGACAATTCAGCTTCTTGAAAACCCAAAAGCTGAATTATTTTATCTTTCAACACAGGCTTAGTGTTAAGAACATATACTTTAGATTTATTTGCATTTACACATTAATTTGAAGCTAAGGTATACTTATCCAACAAATCCTTAATCTATTTTGCTTCAAATATTGCAGCCACACCAAAAAGAAGTGTATCATGATCAGCAAACAAATAATGCGTCACTGATATTTCCGTGGATGGACTCTTAATCACCTTAGCAATATTTTGTGCATGTGCATGATTTACAAACCTACTCAGTGCTTCAACTAAAATGATAAAAATGAAAGGAGACAATGGATAACCTTGTTTCACCCCCTGAGTTGAACTGAAAAAGCCTGAGGGAATACCATTTCAAATCAAAACTAAAAACTTTGCTCCAAACAACAAAGAATAGATCCATTTACACCACTTTTCATGAATTTTTTTTTTTCTCAAAATTTGCATTAAAAAGCCCCAGTTCACTCGATCATACGCCTTCAACATATCCAACTTGATGATTAGAGCATATATAGAGTTTGAAGATATGGAATGTAAAACTTCATGAGCAACTATAGCAACTTCAATTGTTTCTCTACTAGGGACAAAACCTCCCTGCTTAATGGAAATAACTTTCAGAAATATATGGATCAATCTCATATAAATTGCTTTAGTAAAAATTTTGTAAACCATGTTACAGAGAGAAATAGGCCTAAAGTCAACAAAGGAGGAAGGAGTGTTCACTTTAGGAATAAGAGCTATGTGTGTCACATTGAATTGTTTCAACATACTACCCAAACTTTTAGACTCTTCCAATGCTTTCAACAAATCATTTGCAATAAAATCCCAACATTTCTAAAAAAAGCTCGCAGTAAAACCATTTGGCCCTAGAGCTTTTCCAAAAGACATGGAAAAAACTACTTCTTTCAATTCATCAAGAGTAAATGGCTTAAGCAGATGCACATTATCCTTCTGAGATACAAGTGTTGGAATAGTATGCAATAACCCACTTTATTCCAAATCAATCTGAGGTGACTTTCTACTAGAATCTGATAGTAATTTTGAAAAGAAAGCAACCCCTTCACACTGAATATCTTCCTCTTTGAATTTTTTTTACCCATTTTGACTATCCAAGATAGAAAAATAGCATTCTTAGAATTTTTAACCTGAGCAGATCTGTGAAAAAACTTTGTATTTTTATCCCCTTCTCTTAACCACAATTCTCATGATTTTTGACGCTAATAAACTTCTTCTCTAGCAGCAAGCTCTTCCCACTCAACTTGTAACTATTTTTGCAAATAAAAAGAACTTAGATTAAGACCATTTTGAATAATATCTTCATTAACCTCAGTAGGTTTTTTTAAAATGAGTTCTTTTTGATGAAATACATTCTTAAAAACTGAAACATTCCACTGTTTAATCTTTCCCTTAACATGCTCAAGCTTGCATAACGAATGAAACATGAAAGTACCATCCACCATAGGGGCTTTAATCCACCATTCACACAGTAGATTTAGAAAATCAGGATGCCTAAACCACATCATTTCAAACTTAAAAAAGGATTTATATTGAGAAACAACCTTTTTATTCTCAATATGTAGAGCTAATGGAAAGTGATCACATCCCACCCAAGGAAGAATCTTAGAAGATAAAGAAACTTTTAGATTGATCTAGGAAGGAGAGATTAAAAACCTATCCAAGCACACAACAATTTGGAGAAAATCACTATGCTTGTTTGTCTAGGTGAAATTTCCATTACCTAGCTTTACATTAGTAAAAGCATTATTATTTACAAACTCATTAAAATCCTCCAGAGTTTTCTAAGGAGAAATAATGCCACCCTTTTTATCAGAATGACTAAGGATAGCATTGAAATCACCCACTAAAATAAAATTTTGAGAATCTAATTGACTCAAAGAATGATTTAGAGCTCTTTCCACAATTGTTTGTTTCCAGTAGTAGAAGTAGGAGCATAAACATTGAAAAGACCAAAACTCAAATCAAAATGAACAACCTTTAGAAACTACCAATGTTGATTATTTGTTGAAGCTTCCACTAAGATAGTCTTAGGATTCCACAACACAATCAATCCCCCTGATGCTCCTTGAGCAACAGAAAAACATGCATTCCATCTCACCCATTTATTTATAAAACAATCAAAATTTGCTTGGGACAACTTTGATTCCTGAATTAACACTATATCCGCTCCAGAAGCATCAATTTTATGCTTGATGCAGGATCTTTTGTTAGGGTCATTAATTCCCCTAACATTCCACGTAATAATCCTCATTCAAACTTCAGGGATCAATTCACTCCCCTCAATCATTTTTTGATACTACCATCTGAAACATCTTGACAAACCATACCTGATTCCTCTTGCAATATGACATTTGATTTCCTAACCCTTTTGGTTGGAGATTTCTGAGACAAAGGAGAAAGGTTTTGAGTCGAAACAATAATGACCTAATCACTAGCAATCACCAACTCATCCAAAAATGGAGCCACTTCACTTAATTCCTTCTCTTGCAACTTAACAACATTTTATTTCCTTCCATGTTTTCCAAGGGATTTGGAGAGAACTGGTGAAAAGTTATTGGTTACTACTCAAGTATCAGAAACATACTTTAACTCTTGAGTAAGAGTTAACAAAGCACCAAACGAATCCTTTAAAATACAACCATCTAGAGTCAACTACCTACCAGCTGTAATCTCCTCTTGAAATTTAACCACATTGGACTTCCCGCCCCTTTTACTTGGATATTTTTTCTCATTAAAAATGAAAAAGTAGGGGTTTGAAAAAGAGAAATAATCTGAGAAAAATAAAAGTCTACACTACCTTTCTCCACCTCCAACTCCCTACTAAGAGATGCCAATGAACTTGAGCCATCATCCTCCCCTTGAACTCCAGGTAAAAGACCAGATAAAACTGGCCTATTAATAGACATTGGATCTTCCTCTGTTTCCTCAAAACCTTCCTCAGAAAAGGGAGCCATGAAATGAGAAGAATTTTGAGAAATCCCCTCAATATTACCATCTTCTAGCAAGGTTTGCATCTCCAAAAAATCAAAAGGACCCAAAAATTTATCATTCTCACAAAGTTCATTAGAACTAGCCAAAACAAGTTGCTTACAATCAACTGGAGTGGAACAAACCAAAGAAGAAGCAATAGAGAAAACTTGTTGGAAAGAGACCACTAAATTAGGCAGATAAAGATGAAGAGAATGACGAGAAGCAAAAAATTGAGAAAAATGAGGAATAAGAGGAAAATACACCAAAAACTTTTTTGTTGTCAATCCTCTGAGATCCAAGCCATTTTTTTGTGGTTGAGAACAAGAAGAAGAGTGATCAGAACAAACTATGACCAAGCTGTTTTCACTTTCCACAAGAGGAGAAAGGTCCCGAACAATTAGGAGACTTTCACTACCCTTACAGTCCACAGGACTATTAACCAAAGGAGAAAACACTTGCTTTGAAATTGATTTTCCTTTACAAAATCCTGCCTTGTGACCCAAAATGTGACAAAATTTACACACATTAAAAGGAGTCTCAATGAACACTTTCTAATTAAAGAACCCTGCATTAGTTCTAATTTTAAGAACATGAGGAAAAGGTCAATTTGTGTCCAACAAAAGACAGAACCTAACAGAAAGATGAGGGTTTTGAAAAAAAAGACAAATCAAGCTTTAAGAAGATGCCGAAATGGTTCCCTAGAGTTTCAACAATGTTTGGCTCTCTGTATTCCAAAGGTAACGAATGCAGTTGCACCCAAAAGGGGATAAACTGAATAGTAGCCTTTCGAGGGTTAAAATTTTGATGCCATGGTTGACTAGACAAACCAGACCCCTCGTAAACCTAGGATTTAACTTTATAAACAAAATCCCTAAATTTTTTCAAAGAGAACAAAACTACAAAAATAACCCTGCCATTATCAATGTAAAGAACTTTGGATACCCCTTCCCAATCATGAAAAAGTAAAGATTGAAGCTCAGCAATTAAGGGAGAAAAATTCCAAAACTTAAAAATAAGAGTTGTATATTTCAAATGTTGAGACTAAGCAGATAACAAGTCATTAGGATGCACCACGAAATCCTTAGCTGCCGAAGCCCAATGATTACTCCGTTGCTGACCCTAACCCTTTGAGTCAAACAAAGGACTAGAAGAACCCTTATCCAAAGAAACATTGTTTGGAAAAGTATTCAGAGATGAACTAAGCTTATGAACTTGAAAGAGCCTCTGCTTCAACAGATGTCACTGAAAATGATCCTGATCTAACACAATATTATTTGAAAAAGATACCTTCAAGGGAATGTTATTTGGAAAAGATGAATGGACTTGAACGCCAGAAAAAGGAGAAGCAGAGTAATTAGAAACCACATCTTCCCATGAACGATACAAACTTGATTTGCTCGTCAAGTTTGTATTAGGAGACATATGAACATGCTGATCAGGGATCCAAGCACCATTATGAAAGACAGACCTAGGAAAACCCTTAGAACCATTAGGTAAGCCAAACAAATCCTCTTTTATCGATAAAAAAGACTTTTCATAAGAACCCAGATTAGAACTATTGAGAACAACATTGGACGCATTGGGGACAAACCCCGAAGAAGGCCTAGATGCAACCGAAACGCCATTATTCTTCACAAAATGGGAAGAAAAATTCAAAAAGTTACCGTTAATGGAAAAGTTTGAATCTCGTTTCTTGCGGTCCCCCATAATGTTTAGGAACATAAAAAAAAATAGATCAATTCATCGTAAATGTTATATTTTGTTGAACTATTATGATAGTATTATGTGAATTAACATAAAGAGTATAAGGCTAGTAAAAAAAAAATTCTTCTTATAAAAAAAATATTAAGTAAGACTATGCAATAATATTTATTACATATCTAGGAAAAAAAATTTGCGCTTCTCTCAATCTCTTATTAATGTAGAGGATCTAGTCACATAGAAAAAAGACATGTAAATCACTCACAATCTTTTGTTCTTTCAAATTAGCGGTTTTCCTATTACTTATCTATAAGCTATTGTACATTGTGATTAAAGATAACTTTATCTACTACTACAAGTTTCTCCCTTCTACAATAAATTAAAGATTTTGGATGAACTTTCTAGTTCTAAATAGGAGAAATAATTACTTTACAAAAAATTATATTTAAATTTTTTGAATTCAAAAGATGTTAGATTCCATTAGTTCTAAAAAAAAAGGGAATTTTTTAGGTTATATCCTTCCAACCACATATTTCAATGACCTGTATGATTTATTATACAACATGGAAGACATTTGGACTGAAGAATTGATTTTTCTTACATGTAATTCCACTACTAGTTTTGGCTAGAAGAAAAAAGGAATTTTTTTTTTTATTTCAATTGGTTGTATAGAATGAAAAACATAAAATAAAGTAAAACAAATTTCTTATTTGTAAAATGACTTTAAATTTGTGAAGGATTAACACTATCATTTGACTTAATGCTATTATTTCATTCACATAATAAATAATACACTTTTACATCATTGTAATTTTAATTGAATCTAATAGGATCATTTATCTTTTAAATGAAATAAAAATAGAGATAATATGAAATGTATATTCATTTGAATTGTTGCAATAACACTAAGATTATCTCAAACTTGCTAAATGGATTCCACGAGAGTGTCTCCCTTGGATTTCTAATGGCATGGATTCAAGCCTAAGTAACCAATCAATCACTTTCATCCAAGTCATTAATTTTTGAGAAAATGTCTATTCACTATTGTTTATTCATAAAATTTCTTAAAGAAAATAAGTGTAAAATTTTATTATAAAGATACTTAGAGACTATCTATCTATATTATAGTAGTAGATAATAAATTTATCTTATTTAATATAATTTCCATCTAATATTTATTATAATTAATGATATTTTAGGATCTATTCAATCTTATTTTATGTTTGATAGAGCTAGAAACTATATTTCTTTCTTATTTTATTTATTATTAGTTTATAAGAGACAATATTAATAATAATTAGATACCTGTTCCACTTGGTTGGGGTGGATGGGGTAGCATTTCACATGGTTGGGATTGTTGTACTCAATGAGGATGCTAAAAGGGAACCTAAGAAATAGGGATGCTAATCATGACTACTCAAGATCACTTTTAGCTCCAAGTATCCAAAATTCTAATCTTCTCTTCTATTATTTTATTGCATGGTATTGTGATGGTATTTAAGTTTAATCTTCATGTGGCTATTCAAATATTGTTTTATACTCATATACATGTTGATTTTACCTTTATAAAAACAATTTCTCTCATGGATAGGTTTTACACTAAAGCCACACCAACAAGTGCATTTTATTAATATGCTATAATCTTTGAATTCAACATGATGAAATTCATTTTAGTTTTGATGTCAAACATAAAAGCACCATATTTATGTTATCCTACAATCATTGAATTCAACATGATGAAATTCATCTTAGTTTTGATGTCAAACATAAAAGCACCATATTTATGTTTTCACATTTTTTAGACATGTATTCTATGGTAGTTGCAACTATAACATCTAGTGAAAATATCCATCCCTTTATGCTTTGATGGATGTCTATACCTTATTCTAAACCACCCATTTTAACATGAGCAAGGAGAAAGAGAGAAGTTGATGTTGAATTTGGTTTGATACTTGTGAATTAGACTTTCTTTTAAGTTTACAATTTTTTTTTAACAAATTAATTATTTTCTACTTTTTTTCTAAAATCACTTTAATTCATGAGACCATATATATTTGATGTATTCTCTCAAAAAAATTACATGCCTTGTCTATACATCCACGCTTTGTTTGTATCTCTAACATGATAGTTGTAACTACAACATATGTAAATTTTTCTCTATTCAAAATATTTTGATGGATGTTGATACCCTATCCCAATGGTCCCGCACTGTAGAAAAAATGACCCTTTAGAAAAAAAACCCTTTTCTTGAAATGGGAATAATTCATGATAAATTGGACTTAATGAGGTCTTAATCTAGTGTTGTGAGGAATTTTATGCATCCAAACTAGGTCTTGGACCCTTGCAAGTTGAATAAACGATGTCTTGTAAAGGTGTTGTAAAGTGTTGTAAGATAATTTCATGCTTTTCGAGACATAATAAACTCATTTCTCTCTAATTCAACATTATAAAATGTGTTTAATAACATTATTACATCAATCTAGAAGGTTTTTGAATTAAACTTAATGTTAAACTAGTGTTGTAATGTGTCTTGCACATTCACATTGGTTTTTGTGCCTTCCTAGGTTATGTGGACCTCATTTTAGTGTTGTAAAGTGTATTTAATCATACTTTCGCATTGAATTATGTGTCCCAAGCCCTATTTTACCTTTGATCATCATTAATGGGCCCCTATTAACCCATATTGTGCATCCCGAGGCTTAAATTGATCAAATACCTGACAAAGTTACAATTTAAACCTTATTTCCTTTATCTCTAGCATCTCTTAGTTCAAATGGGCCTTGTGGGACCCATTCACCATGCATGGGAAAATAGTCCCATCCCAAGTGGGGACCCATTTCCATGTGTGTGAATCAGTCTCCCATTGGCCTAATTTTGACCTTTTGAGCAGAAAAAAGTGAAATTTAAGTTTAATTTCACTTCATGTCGGCTTGTGATGAGGTATCATCAGGTTGCTAAGGCACAAGAGTGTATAAATAAGTTTTTTTATCCTCATTTCACATCTCCTAATCTCTTATCATCCATTATTCATCATTCATCTACCAATCTTCCATCTAAAGTGAAGCAACTTAGGGTTTTATCATTTCAAGTCTTCAAGATATCAATTTTCAGACATTCAAGGCCAGATCCTTCATGTTTTGTTGCAAAATTTCAAGATAAACATCATGGAAAGGTAATAAACTCCATTATTGCATGTTTCATTCTATTCTTTCATCATTTTGGTTTAATTACCTAAGGGGTTTGACAAGAGACAAACCCCATGCCCAAACATTCAACATGGCTATTCTATTATCTTTTTTGTGTTTGGGACTCTTGGAAAGCTTGTAAAATCATTGAAGATAAATTTACAAGGTTTCTAAAGTATTCTCTTCATTCAATGAGTCAAATTATAAACAAAAACTCATTTTTAGGCCTGTAAATCAGAGTTTTGGAAGTAGACACTTGAAGAGAAGTCAAACTATAGATCAGAAGCTTCATAATCCACCTTTGAAAATATAGAAATTCAGAAGTGGAATCATTCACCATGGGTGGCGAATGAGTCCCACTCCATGGTCAATTTTGAGTTTTTGCATTTTGGATACTACCCTTTTGTCAGAAATAGGTTATGGCTCAATTTTGCAGAACTGGGACTGATTTGCCCAAAATGGTGAATGAGTCCCACCAGGCCTAAAAACCAGCATCAAAAACATTTCAAATGTGATTTCCAACCTCATTCAATATCGCAGGTGCACAATTTCAGTTTGGTTCATTTTTGTTAAGTTTTGCATGCATTTCGGTTTACTTTTGCATAACACGAAATGTGTTTTCAAAGAAATTCCATATTTCATATGGGTTTTACATTCTTAATCAATCAAATTATATCAATTAGATGTATTTATATCATTAAATTTAGACATAATTTCATCCCTTACATACATGGGTCCGATTGAACCGGCTAGATTTGGGTGTGGGATCTATCTCTTTCTATTAGGTGAAAGAAGACCCTAATTGAGCAAAAGGGGCTTGCTTAGCATTCCTAGCCCCTAAAATCCATGGTTTAGGTCCTATTTTGACACCAGTATGGATAATACTCACAAATACTATGGAATTTGGCTTCACAACTACCAATTTTATTTGTTTGAAACTCTATTTAAGAATTTTATATCCACTCTGGACATTTAATTTATTTATTTTAATAAAATATATTTCATGCTTAGGAGATTTTGTCAAAACAAAGACAAGTTCCTACCATGAATAATGATTAATGATTTCCCAAATTAAATTCATAATTCCCTTGAGGAATTCTTTTCAATGGAGTATATGATTAGTATATTGTTCGTCACACTCTTGTCATACAAAAATTCATTACATCATTAAAATTGATAAATAATTACTATTAGCTCTTCTGTGTTAAATCTCTGCACATTCAGTGTTTATATGTGATCAAAAATATTTTTATTTAACTCTCTACTAAACTACCATTCTCTTGTTTTTTTATATATTCAACAAACATGAATTTAAATAAATTTTATTTATTTTAGATTGCACTTGAATATTTTGTTGCAAGGTGTCACCCTTGGTCTCCTCGGTGTGGGCTAGTGCAACACCTGGGCTTTGTGACATGGTTTAATTGCCTCTTGTGCATCTTGGATCTTGTATAAATCTAATGGTTGTATCGACCATTAATAGGTCAATCTTTTGGTGGAACGATAACTGCCTCTGTAACAATTGCTATTAGAGCTGAGGTCACAGGTTCAATCCCCTTGCTTGCACTGCGGGGATTATTACAAGGTGCTGCCCTTGGTCTCCTTGGCATGAGCGAATGTGACGTTTGGGGTTTGTGACATGGTTTAACCACCTCATGTGGATCTTGGATCTTGTCTAAATCCAACAATTGTATCAGGCATTAACAAGTCAATCTTTTGATGCAATGACAACTTCCTTTGCAACATATTTTGCATCTTGATGTGGAGCTCAACCCTTCAAGTTAGCATAAATATAAATAAAATTTAAAAACCATTTCTTAGAGGCACCACATGGAGAGAAAAATACTTGAATGGATAATCCAATTATTAAGTAGATATAGTAAGAGATGATATTGGAACACAAATGCGAGTCATCCTAGGAGGTATGGATTTTTTCAAAGCTATGGCAATATTTTTAAAAGGAGGAATAGACAATTATTAGCACGACAAGAGTATACACAACCATATTATTATGATTTGATATGACATTAAGAAGATGCCTATATGTCTTTCAGGAATATTTTTTATTGGTACGATTAATAATAAGGTTCTCAGTAAGAGAATTATTCCACAATAAAGAAGATCTCAAGACCTTAAGCTATTAAAAATTCAAGAAAAATGGGGAATAGTAAAACATCACCAACATTGGAAGGGGATGCCATTGTAATCAAGAAGCTAACTCAAAGAAATATTAAAGAATTATATAATAACATCCATCCAAAGGGGCTTAGACAATTCAATTTCAACCAATATAGTAGGAAAAATAATGTGATGGAAAAAAGTGGTAGAAAAATCCACCTTTAAAATTTAATACTCCAAAGAGTTTTTAATTTTTCTATGACAAGATTTGCAATAAAAAATAGAAAGAAATATTTGAAAGATTAATCAACATTGGAAAATTGTTAAAGGGTTCCAAGAGAGGGTTGAAAGAGGGAAACTAGGGCTTTAGTATGAGGCAATTCAAACTACATAACTGGATATTCCCATCCAAAATCGCCTCTTTGAAAATAGCTAAGTTGAAGGTCTCCAACACAAGGGTAAATATTATTTTTCACATCCATAAGAACATGCCAATTCTAAGAAAATCATCTATTTAGATCTAGGAAGTCTTTGCATAGATTTAAATCTATAGTGATGCACTTTAGTAAAAAGTATGACTCATTATTAAATAAATCCTACCCCAAAATGATAATAGGGATAGACTAGGCACAAAAAGTATTGTATTAGGAAATAAAGTAATGGAAGGGGAAAGAATTCCATTAGAAGAAAGTGTAGTAAAAGAGGAGGATTCCTAATCTAAATCACATAGAGACCCAAAAAGAACACCCTTGGGAAGAGAGGAAATAAGATCCTAGCTACTAGGATAAACCATGCTTTCCTAAGTGCTTTGCAATGAGAATGATTATAATATTAAATATTTGACTATTACTAATTGCACTCTAACCTACTTAGTCATCCTTTTTTATTATACATAATATCCAACACAAAAACACCATTAGGTTAACATTATTGACATCACATAACTAATCAAATCAATTCATTGTTGATCTTAAACTTGTAACTTCTCTTGCAATTTTTCATGCAACCAATAATTTATCTTGTTTCAATATTAAACTTTTAAAAGGTATATTCAAATAATAAAAGGTTTGAAATTAATATATTGTCTGTAAATTTATTACCTGTTATTTATGGTAATATTACTATATATGTGAAATAGATTCAAATAAACATTTATATCCTCAATTGAATGTTGTAAATGCCACTTTTTGTAGATGATTTTTCTATGTATTCTTTTCATTACCATCTTTATAATATACGCTTTGGAAGAAATTTTTTAACCTAATACATTGACACCATCATGTTGGATGGATGGCAATTGTATACCAATCTATCAATAAATTTTCTTTACTAATAAGATATTCTCATATTTATTTCCATTACTTCACAAAAACTAAATTTAACTATCTTCAATATATATTTCTAAATTATGAGCAATTGTGTCTTTATGATATAAGTGAACGAGAATGTATAGGAACCAAAAAAATCTGGGCATTTGTTACTAAAACTGGGCTCGACCCTTCTCTTATTTTTGCATTTTATGTGAAATCCCCACCATGCAACTCATTTGTGATATGAAAAGTCTTCTCACATCTGGACTTTTCAATAATTGTGTAAAATCTGAGCCTCTTTTAGCATTTGAATTTTTCGACATTCAACATATAAGTGTTTAGAAACTTAGAAAATCTATGTCATTCCATCACACAGGCATACCACAATATGACAAAAACTGACAGTTCGTTCAACCAGCTTCTTACATCTGCACTTTCAGTACACCTTGTTAAGTTATTTCCACATTCCTTTACTTGTCTCCTTGTGAATAAAAGTACATCTAAATGTCTTACTATTCCAATGTTGTTCTCTTTGCACACATAAATTTTTTGGATTCCTTTACTCTACCATAGAGCAACTGTTACCTTATGTCCTTGTACTTACACAAAAATTTTAATTGAAACATTGTAGTTCTGAGGATCGCATCTTACCTGATTATTTTAGTCAGTGGTTAACACTTCAGAAAATCTTTTGTAACAATCATTTCTCAACTTGTAATTCTTAATGCAGTATTTGTATTATCAGTCAAACTGGAACTAATCGTTCATCTATTATTTGAGTGCATTGATTGTCTTTCATACTCTTGGGCTTCAACCTGGCACTCTTCATGCATTTTTATGCTCCACTTAACAAGCTGTTTCCTAAATCTGTTCTCTTCCATGATGAAAATTGAAACAAAACTCTTCGTTAAGGAATAATGTACGCCTGTTCACTATCCTTGGCTATGAAAAAGAACACTGATGAACTGAACCTTGCATGACATATATGATCATGATGAACAAATAATACAAAACGTGAACCATACAACAATGTTTGATATAATGTACTCAATTAAATTAATTGAGCGAGTTAAACTCACTGTTCACCTATAGCTTTCAGAAAGCATTATCCTGATTGTTATGAATGCACAGTTAGTTTAATAGCTTGGTAGATAACTATGCTTTACTCCTTCAGTTGTATATCACTTCTTTTGATGAAGATATGATGATGTAATCTTTAAATCAACCCATTTATAATGAATAGGGCAGCATGCCGAGCTCTACCCTTGTGGGACCCCATTTTTCTCCACATGCTTGGTCTTCGAATAATGATTAGCTTCGTGATTTTCCCTATACCTGCATAAGAAAACAAACAATGTTAGCATAAAAAAAAATATGATGATCATGTTGATATTTCTTCTTCAGCTCATTTCTTCTGTACTTTATTTGATTGTTTCAGTGTATGATTGATAGTAGGCTGCATTATTGTTGGTGATTCATGTAGGTATCTTCATAATCAGAGGCTCTGACATCCCTCTTTTCCTTCCTACAGGTCAACGGAGCTCGAGAAGACAAAGGTGCACCACTTCAGCGTCGACCATCTACATCATTGTACACATGTATGATGGATTCTTCTTCTAGTATATCTTCAAGGAGACTGTTGTCCACACTAATATTGTTAGAGGCACTAGATGATGTCGTAGGACCCTTTTGTTTGGTGTTATAGCCCAAGCCCAAATTTGAGGTTGCACAAAGTGTCTATCGGTTTGTTGTCTTCCCCTTATTCTTCTATACACTAGTGGAATTTGGCAAATAAATGACTACATGACTAAAAGTTTTAGTCACGCGACTAAAAGTTTTAGTCACGTGACTAACACTAGTAGAATTTGACAAATAAATGACTAATTTAGTCATTTATAAGTGACTAATTTGGTCATTGGGTAAAATCACAACTAAATGACTAAATAAATGACTAATATTGGACAAATAAAATGACTAAATAAATGTGCTCTTTATTAAAATCTTGGCCATAATTTTCATTTTAATAAACATACTCTAAAACCTTCGTCAAGACCTTATTTTCGATCGTAGCCTGCCATAATTAATAATGAAATATTACAAATAAAATTACTAATTAATAGTTTTTGTGGAATAAAATTACAATAATATTCTAAAAAATGTGCTTATTGCCCCATTTAGTCATGGTCTCTGTCGTCAAATCCCACTCAAAATGGCATGGGCCTTAATAATACACAAATCACAAAGCCTAACACTTGAAAAGGCAACAATCAATATCAACAATGTAGATCAGTATGACCTCACATTAACAACTATTTCTAGAGTGTGTGAACTTGCAAGCCTATGCATAAAACTAGCTTTCACATTTCAATGATATGCACGCATGCAACAAATTCCATAGGTAGCTTGTCGAAAGCAAGAAGAAGAACGCTTATTGGCATTATCGAATTCAAACTCTTGAATGAACACTAATACAAAAAAGAACTACAGGTTAGTTACTTTGATTTTATCAACTACATTTTTCCCACTTCCAACCAAAAAACCCTCATTGCATATATACTTAGTTACAAAGTGTCTCCAATGATTAATCCAAATTCCTTCTTTCAAAAAAGTAGTCATACACTACACATGAATCATTAATATCAACTTGCTCTAAAACATGACCAAAAAAACATCTTTCTTTTCTCTTTCTAACAATTTTCCTACAAGTATGCAAATACATAAAAGCAACAACAAAATAAGACCAAACACTCTCACAACTCAACCATTTTGCTGGCACTAAATGCCATTGGAGTTCCTCATTTATGTCATATTTTATTTCGACATTAAGTCCCAACTCCAGATTTTCTTGAGATAATTTCCTTTCACAAACTAGATACTCATTTGTATATTGTCATAGCAATATTTGCAATTACACTCCTTCAAATTTGAATGTGGATCATTTTCTTTTCTAGGATTGTAATTGAATGCACCTAAATCCTTATGATATGGCTTCAAATTTGAATGTACCTTTACTTTTCCTTTATAGTAATTGAATGTCTTATGTAAGGGAACTCCAATTATTTGGAATTCATGTCATTATGAAAGAACACTCACTATTTGCAAGCTTTCTTGCTACCTCTTATTTAAAGTTATAGTATAATCAGCCTTTGTGGATTGAGATGGATTATATTCAGAATATGAAACATCTTTATTATGCAAAAACAATATCTATTGATCTATTTGATGTTTTCTTGATTGTACTATTTAGATATCTATGTTCATATATCATTGGTAGATATAAACAACAAAAAAATAGAACAACTATTAAGCTTTTAAACTTTAAAAATCTACACAAATGACTAAAAAAATAGGAAAAATTATTTGCACAAATGATGACAAAGGCTTCAAAAAAGAGAATCAAAAGAAAAGGTAATTTGTAGGTATTTGCAGCACAAATTACTGTGCACGATTTATTAGTTTAAAATCTATTAAACTTTAAATTTATTTCAAAAAACACAAACTATATTGCCTGTAGTATCCAAACACATTGACAACAACTTTAATAATACTACTGCTTTATGTGGTAACCAACTGTAACCTTGAAGACCAAGATCCAATTTTTTCAATTTTGGTTAAACACTTTTTGACATTCTTATGTGGTTTTGTTATTTGTTTTTTTGCAGCATCAACTTTTGCACGAAATGAATGAGAAGTAATTGGTGGACATCATGGCTTTCAAATCACCCCACTTAAAAGCAAAAAGTGAAGATACTAGCTAATGTCTTTTAAAGGATTAATTTAAAGGGAATAGATATTATTTTAAAACTTTAGAACATGTCTATTATGATAATTACTATTTTTTTATTAATAATGTCTATTGTATGATTTCTAATTATGAGAATTTTTGCCTTCATGTCAATTTCCTTTTAGAATACATAATTTAGAATCTATGTATGCAACTAGACTTATGTCTATATAGTCTAATAAATTTTATATTAATTAAAAATGGTGTTAAGGGCCGCACACAATACATGAAAATCTAAGGCCAACAACAATGAGTTCTATGAGTAGAATTAAAAAACATATTTTTAATTACTTTTATTTCATAAAAGTATACTTATAGGTGCGGGAAAATTCACCACCACAATTCAAATCAAATTTTCTCTGCGATGATGAATTATCAGTCGAGGTGAATTGCTATTGGTGAATTTGTCATGGCAGTGATTCCCATGGTGAATTGCTAGAGAATAGAGTATTATTTTCTTAAAAATTAGTATGATGTGTTGTCCCTTTTTAATAAAAATGTAATTGTCTTTTTATAGTCACCCCCACTTAAAAGCCAAATGTGAAGAACTAGCTAAAGTCTTTTAAAGGATTAATTTAAAAGGAATATATATTATTTTAAAACTTTAGAACATGCCTAAATTTTTTTTTTCTTCTATAATTTATGACATAGATTTGGTGTATGCCACACATTTACAAGCCATTTAATAAGAGACATCCCTCCTCTATCCTGCAATACCATTTCTAGCATGTGGGTCTCTCTTTGTTGATCATCTAGACTACAATATAGTTCAATAATGGAGTAGGTTCAATACTATGCAATATTGATTGTTAGGTTTCTATTCAAGCTTTTATCTTCCTCTAGACTTATGTTTGTTATGAATAAATGTAGTGCTTATAAGATTTTCCAACTTTCCCAAAAAAAATCTAGGATTAATTTACAAGAATATTTTCATTGGAAATATTCTAAGATTAATAATTTTTATCACATTTCTTATGGAAACCAATTTTCCCTAAAATTAAAACTAATGTTTCTTCTCATTTTTTCGATGGCTCTCTCTCACGCCTGTTGCTATATCCATTAAAACTATTGTTTTTTCCCATATTTTCGATGGTTCTGAGTTGGATCTCTCATCTTCTGCTATAGCCGCGGCGTTGCACTCGGGATGCAGCTTCTTTTCATGGGAAAGCTTACAATGGGCATGGCGGGAAGTGGCCATTGTATTGGCATTTTAATGATAAGGATATGCAAAAAATATTATGCCCTAGTTTCTATTTTCTTCAACCCATGGGTCATCTGCAAGCAAACAGGTAATATTGTTAATATTGTTAAAAACCCCAGATCTTTATGCAAAACAAACTCGTTCTAAAACAAATTGTTGTAAATTAATATTCTATTTTCATTGTTTATCTCAATAGATTGATACAATTAGTGTTCTCAAACTAATTTCATTATATGGTGGTGTGACTGCGAATACACAAGAAATTTAGTTATGAGAATGGTGAATTTAAATAAGAACCTTCAAATTTTTCACATTTGTTTTCAAGTTTGTTTTTGATATCATAGTAGACAAGATGAAAAAGATCTAAAATTTTACATACAACACAAGTGAATGCATAGGTGAATGTAAAGATAGAGATACCAAGAATTCAAAAGGTTATGGGTTTTGCATCTACCAGGTGAGCCTTTATGCTGATATTTTTGTAAGTTCTTAACAAATTTTATTTGAAATGGCATTTTCAGTACTCTAACACAAGCATCATTATTTCTTGTCATATTCAAGATGCTAATTACTTTTATCAAAAATATTAGGATCCAACTGTGACAGACATTGCATGTGCCTCCCTAAATTGGGAGATAAAACTTTGATTGTTTGCCGTGCTACAGCCAGGTATAGATATGCATGAGGCTATAATACAATTGAATCTATATTATTTGTTTTTAATATGTACTTCTAAAAATCTAATTGATTCCATCTTATTTCCTTCTCATAGCAGTGGTCAACCAAAACCAGACCAAGAGAATGTCTTAGCTCAGGCTCAACAACACATAGCTTTACAGGTAAGACTGGGGAATCATCTTTATAGTGAGAAAATAGATTTGGATTCCTTTTCTATTGTGATTCTATGTCTCTTATTCATGTATGGTAAGCAAAGCATTCTTTTGGTATATCTGTAGAAGCTTGTATGTATCTATAAATGATGACTTGTGGCTATCAAGGTGGGATAGAGTCTTAAAAGGGCATTAGGTATCCAAGGTATTTTCCATCATAGAATCAAAGTGTCTAGAAACTGTTTTGTGAAAGCTATCTAAGGTGACTCAAAGGTTAGAAGTAGTCTTAAAGGTAGGGTTACTATTGTTGATGTTTGAGCAAGGTGGTTCCTATGTTCTCATAACAGTATAGTAAACTACCCCTCAATCTATGCACATTCCACTTCATATCAATTTTAAAGGACTGTCCCTTCACACACAATCCATTAATGGCTGTCATAAACTTACTCATTTATATCTAATCTTTTGCATTTATGACTAATTTGTGAAGCCTAAAAGTTTCCCTTTCATTTAGTTGACTGTCCTTTCAACCACATTCTGTCAAATAGCTCTTCAATAGGAAGTTGTTCCAAAACATTCAGAGAAA
>VDFB02026263.1:0-86857 GCA_007258455.2 Sequoia sempervirens
TTGGTGGGACAACATTGAGTTGGATTTCTTTATTGCAAAAGGTGGTTGCTTTATCCACTATAGAAGAAAAGTATGTTGCTACAACAGAGGCGGTAAAGGAGATGATATGGCTACAAATTTTCATGGATGAGTTGGGAAAACAACAGGCTGAAAATTACATGTTTACAGACAACCAAAGTGCTTTACATCTTGCAAAGAATTCTACCTTTCATTCTAAAACAAAACACATATAGTTGAGATATCATTTCATTCGGTCAGTGTGTGAGGATGGACAGGTCAAGTTGGACAAGATACATACAGATGTCAATCTAGCAGAAATGTTTATGAAGGTGGTGACAAGGGAGAAGCTGAGCTCCTCTTCAGCTTTGGTTGGCCTTCAAGGTTGAATTTAGGTATAACAGAGCAGCAGGGTCCAAGGTACTTATTTCCAGTGGGATCTATAAGTGTAGTAGTGTCATCCAGGATTAGTCTCCAAGTGGGAGATTGTTGGTATGTGGTGACTAATCATGCTATACTGTACACCCTGACATACCCAATATATTCACTATCTATTGCATAGGTTGAATATATTGCTGCACATAGGTGTTGTGGATGAAGAAGACATTGAAAGATATCAAAGTGTCATATGATGAAACTATTCCTATCTTGTGTGATAATAAAAGTGCTATGAACATTTCAAAAAATATGGTAATGCATTCAAGGACAAAGCATATCTCTATACGATATCAATTTCTAAGAGAGAAAGTTGCTGAAAATGAAGTGAAGTTGGAGTATGTGCCTACAAAGGATCAAATAGCATACATTTTCACAAAGGATCTTCCAAAAGATACATTTGAGTATCTCTGGTAGAAGCTAGGGGTTATTTCCCCTCCTCTCAAATAGATGCATGAGCTGGTGCATTTGTCCAGGTGAGAAATTCAAGATTTATTCTTTATCTTGGATAGATGAAGGCTACCTCTCAGAGGGATTAGGTAGTGGTATCTTTGGTTGGTGCAGTCAGGGGGAGCATATATTGTGCGCCTAAGAGAGAAAGAGTACTGGAGGAAGCGAGAAAGTAGTTTGCAAGTGTTACTTGAAGTGAAGCTTGCAAGTGTTGCCCTTTGCCATTGACATCAAAGGGGGAGAAAGTGATGTCTGAAAAACATAAGAGGAGATTGAAGCTTGAAAAACATAAGAAGAAAGGGAAGAAAGAAATAAGACTAGAATGTAAGAAATATCCAAGTAAGGGACAATTTTTATTGATGCAAGGTTGCTTTTGTTGTTGATTGTTTTTCAGAGCTGGTGTTTCCATCAATGAAAAAGGGGGATATTACTGGAGATTGTTACACTATGTTGTCATTAGTGTTGTCATTGATGTCAACCTATGTCAAACTCTAGTGTAGTGTTGAGTAGGTGTTGCAAATGGGGAGATAGTTGGGATATCTAGTATGGTGTTGAGTAGGTGTTGTTGATGTAACTAGCTCATTTGGTTTCCAAGTGCTTTTGAGAAAATTTGAATAGAGAGTGTACAAGGTGACAGAGTTATGTTCTACATTGTGCTCCAAATTTATTCATGGTTGAAGATGTTCTTATGTAGTTTGGATGAGATGAATAGAGGTGTTATATCCATAGTTTTAGGTTCTAGATCATGCAATAGTGGAAGATGTGTTTGGCAGTGTGTTGCCTATGAAGAAGGTTGTCTGGGAGAAATGGAATTGCTTTGCATTTCTCAACGTAGAGGTTTCTTGTCTTGCAAATTTGGGAACATGCTAAAACTATTTGTATCTACCTTCCCCTGAAGTGTTTGGTGTTCAGTTGTTTCACAAGGTCAGTTAGTGAGTTGTATGTCTATGGTAGTATGGTTGGTTGCACAAGCTGATAGTATTTTTAGTTTCAAGTAGTTGCAATAGTGTTGAATATTCTAATGATGTTGGAATATTCTAGGATGTTACGTGATGTTTCTTCCTAGTCTATAGGATGTTTTTAGACCCAGTAAAGAGTGAATTGGTTGTTTGTTAGTGTTAATTCAAGTTTGGTTGACCTAGCATGTTAGCGCTAATTGCGAAGATGGATTGTTGTTTGTGGAAGTGTGGTGTAGCATGTCAGTGTAGATTTGGTCCTACTAAACCCTTAGTGTGGTTTTACTTCACTTATTTCCACCACAAAAGTGTTTGGTGCCAACCTATTTATTGGTTGCACATTTGAGGTGCATACGTTTCATTGAGGCCAACCTGGAGAAGGTTTTTGAGGTTGCGAAGGATATATAAGCAAGGTTAATTTTTGGAGATGAGTGTGATGTGTTTTGTGATGTGAAATGGTGTGAATGTGATAAGGTGAACTGAGACCTAAGTGTGAGCTTAAATTCCTAAGGCTACCAGAAGTAGTGAACAAAAGGTGCCTAAAGTTGTTGGAGGTAGTGAGCCAAAGGTTGTAGATGGTGTAGAGTTGTTGTGGTGGATATTCCTATTGCTCTGAGGTAGTGGACCTCATTGTAATAGTATTCTTCTATTCTCTTCTATTCCAAATAGTGAGTCCTTTGGGCAGTGATCCCTTGGAAATGATCCATTCTTTTCTTCTAGGTAGTGAGCCCTTTTGATAGTTAGCCTATTGTATCAATGTTGTTTTTCATATATATGTGAGTTAATCCTCACTGTGGTTTTCCTTGATTAGGGTTTTCCATGTAAATCCGGTGTTCTATAGTGTATGGTTGTCAATGTGTTTATGTTTCATTAGTTTACATTCATATTGATGCATAATAAGGGTTTGAAGGTTAATGAGGGTTTGAATGTTTTAATGTACAACTGATTCACCCCCTCTCAATTGTTTTATGTGTCTAACACAAGAGCATAGTCAATTGCATCTATCTTCCTTAGGTTCTCTATGTAGAATTATTGCTCATTGGATAGTTCTTCCATTGTTTTTTCAAAGTCATTCTTCAATGAGTCGGCTTCCTCATCCATTTTTTAATCTTTTTTCTCATATGAACACCAATGTTTAACATATCCCTTTGAATTTTTATATTTGATTTGGTTATATTCCTTTATTGAAACTTGTTTTTCTCTATGATATTTTGTTTCAAGAATGCGAGTTTCCATTCAATGCTCTTTTTCCACATAATGCACCTAGTATCATTTGTGTCTTGTAAGATATTCTTGGCTACTGACTTGTCCATTCCCAGGTCAATAATTTATTTTAAATCGGTATTGCTTGTTGCCACAAGGATTCTTTGCACTTGGTACTTACAATCTCTCTATCATTCTCCTTCTTCAAAAGTTTAGTGTCATCAATTTTTTCTAATTCCTTGAATGATTCCTATTCATTTAGCGATAGAATCTTTGGCCCAATCTTCTATAACCTTGTCATAGGACTTATATTTATGATTTTTTTAACCATTTCTTTCCCAACAAATGAACTTGGATCGAAAGGGGCACTTAGTTGGATTTTTTTATTGAGTAGAGGGATCAATTAATGATCTCAAGCAATCAGTTAAAATATTGTTGATTCAATTCATCCTTGTTTTTCTTATCCCTAGTCCAGGAAAAATGTAGAGCTCTCCTAAGAGGAGGAGTATCAGAGATTTCCATTTCAGGAGAAGGAGAAGTTGGGATTACTCCAGTTGATGGGATTTGTGGCACATCCCATGGAGGAGAGTTATGAGAAGTATGAGAAGAGGAAGAATCACTTTCTTGAGATGGAGACAAGGGTACATTTATAGTTTCTCCCTCTACCACCTTCTTCTCTAGTTCGTTCCCTTTTAGGATTTCTTTTGGGTATTTACTTCATACGATTTCTCAAGGATTTTTAGGGGATCTTCATCACTATCTCCTTCCCCTCTTAAAAGCATTTGTTGAAAAAAAGAAGATGGGTGTGAAGTAGAAAAATAATTAAAAATTAAAACTCTTAATTTCCAAATTAATTTAATAAAATAAAATAATTATAAGAGGAAAGATTAAATTACTTTCATCGTTATATTCAAATGGAATAACATACATCAATGAATCAAAACATATCAACAAGGCTATGCCTTCCCTGGATTTAGCCATTTAGACTTACTCAAGAATTTCCTATGCAAATTCAAATACTATAATACACATTAAGGAAATAGCAAGATCATAAACACATCCACAAAGGAACCAGAACACAAAGATTTTCATGAGTGGAAAACCCTCATAGGGATGAAAAACCACTCGTAAAAG
Organism: Sequoia sempervirens; assembly: GCA_007258455.2. Lineage (NCBI taxonomy): Eukaryota > Viridiplantae > Streptophyta > Pinopsida > Cupressales > Cupressaceae > Sequoia > Sequoia sempervirens. The sequence goes on from VDFB02026263.1 coordinate 4,176, forward strand.
TGTCTCACTAGCTTAATGAAATGTCTTTTAGGTAGTGCCTTACTGGCTACAAATTCACAATGGTTATAAGATGCCTCATTGGAAATGATCATACTGTCACATTGACATGACCATTTCTACACAATTATGGATATCATATATCCCACTTAACAAAGAACATAATGAAGTTTTATACAATTCACATAAATCTTCATGCAATATTTTCAAGTGTAACGCCCCTCCATTTTGTGCTCTGTTGATCAAGCAATGCTTTTCTATGTTATGCTTCGTTCCTAATAACGCTTGAATTAATGATGCTTTATGATTGGATTATGTTATTGATATTAGCTTCGTCAGTTAGTAATATTGTATTGGTGAAGGGGACGAGATTGTATCACTCGCTTGCGAGTGCCCTACGATTCTAAGATTTCCTCTTCACGGCATGTTTGATTATATTATATATATATGCATGTCGATGTACTCTTTGTTTGCAGGTTGACAGGTACATGACATCGACTCCACCTGGTTCACAGGTTTGAGCATGTCCATTAACCAACGGAAATTTATTGGGAGATAGTAGCTAGGTTTTCCATGCCAAGTCGTCACCCTAGTCATAGTGTGTTGTCGGGTTGTTGTCGGGTTAGTTGGTTTATTTGGTCCTTTTCGCCTTGAGTATTTATTTAATTTCAAATTATAAAGGTTACTAAATGTTAGGAGTAATTTAATTGATGATTAAATGTATTTAGTTGCAATGTTGAAACATTAATTATTTTATTGATTTATTTGATTTAATTAATAAAATAATTATTAGTTTATTGATTGATTTGATTAATTAATAAAATTAGATTGAGTTTATTAATTAATTAGATTAATGGTGATATATTAAATGAAATAGTTGCTTTGGAATTATTGTATATCTAGATTCAAATTTAAATTGAAAATGGAAATCACATTGGATACTTAAAGTTAAATTAAAATAAATAAATAAATAAATGATAATGTGTGCTTAATTTCACTTTTGAAATTGTTGATAAAGTAAATTCTTTGCAAAATTTGTATTCTTTTGTTTTAATGAATTTTGAAAATGTATGAAGTTTGAATTAGAAATTAGAAATTTGTTTTTAAATTAAAAATTGGGAATATCTTCCAAATGTTTTTAAAATATATTTTGTGAGTGGGATTTTTAGGGTTTGGCCAAAATTTGGGGGAAACTCTATTTTAGCATTTTATTTTCATTTTGGTGGGGATGATTTTTTTTTTCAATTTTGGATGGAGAGTTTGTTGGTGGCTTTGCTTGGATTTGTGAAGGAGATTGAAACCCTTGCTTGAGTTGGATTCAAAGGAGGGAATTGGAAAACACCATTGTTAAAGGCTTCAAGCTTTGGAGGAAAAATCAGGTTCCTCTTTGTTCTTGCTTTGTTCCATTTTGAAAATAGATTAAACCGTCATCATGCTATTTGGAAATCTTGAAATTTTGTTTAAATCCAATGAAACCCATGTGAAATTGCTTTGAAAACTTGCAAACTTGTTGAGATTTGGAAATGAAAACCAAAACAAGAATCAAGCAATGGGAAAGTAGAATGAAAACTAAGAGAGATTTGTTGTCAAAACTAAAAATCTAAACCCTATGGTTGTGTTGAAAAATTCATTGTTTTGGTTGCAAGATTTGGTTGAACATTTAAACAATAAAACACACAAGTATATTTAGAAATGTACTAGGGTTTCATTTATTTATTTTCTAGAAAGTAACCCTGTGTTTATTTTTATATATGTGAAATTTTTCTATGATTTTGAAAAGGGTTTATGTCTACATTTAAAAAAAAAGAAAATAGATAATAAATAAAATAATTTTTTTATTTATGTTTGAGTGGAGGCCAATCCCCCACTGCCACCCATCCGCCACCACTGCGACGCCCATGGCGGACGGACTGTGTGTGAAGCACATAGTCCCACCACCCGTGGGAGGCGAACACTATGTGCGAAGCACACAGTCCCACCGCCCATGGGCGACGGACGTTGTGTGCCAAGCACACAGCCCCGCCACTGTGGGAGGCAGATGGACTGTGTGCGGAGCACACAGGCCTGCCGACCATGGGGAGGCAGGGCAGCCGCATGCTCAGTTAGGGCTTCAGCCCTTGTTTTAAAACTTTCACAGTTTCTTTTTATTAAATATTTATTAATATTTAACTTTATTATATATGTTATAATATATGAAATATCTTGGTTTTAAGATTTAAATATACATCTAATATATAAGGTATATGTTAAATATTAAGATTTTAATTTTAATTATTGGAATCCTAAAATTTATATTTTATATTATTATTAAAATATGTATATATATATATGAAATATACATATAAATAATAGATATAAGTTGGATAATAAGGTATTTAAGTTTAATCAAATGGATTATAGTGATAATATTTCGTTAAGGCATTTAAATGATGTTTAATTATTTTAAATAGGAATTGATTTAAAAATAATTATAGCATAATATAGTTGAAATGAAATTATCATTTTAATAAACAATAATATTTAAAGAGATTATTTTAATCCGTACTCATGATTGAGTAAATAGACTTAAAATATCAAATTTAATTCCTTAATGGTGCCAAGTGAACATTAGGTAATTTAATGATTATTGAAAGAGTTGATTTTATAAACAAATATCTTTACTTAGAAATAATGAATGATTTATTGTAATTAGATGAGATTGAGTTGATTTATTTATTGCTAAGTCAAAATAAAGAGTAATTTATTTAATCTAAATGTTTTATTAATCAAGTGGATTTATTTACAGTATACGATTGTGAGACTTAGAGTTAATGATTTGTTTAATTTTAATCCGATGATGTTATTTATTAAAATGTCTTGATTTTGGAATATGGTTGTGAAATTTAGAGTAAATGATCTATTTTTACATATTTCAATGTCGTGAAAAGAAATGGGTTTAATTTGATTGGATAAATGCAAGTAATGAAAACTGTGATTGATTGGATTTAGGAAATCCGAACATTAGCTTATTTAACTCTCTGAAATGCTTGTAGTGTTATCTTGTTCATCCTCAATGTTGTGGAAGTAGAGTCAATGGTTGGGAAGTCTTCCAGATAAGGGTTCGTTTCTTGGTACGGGTTGTCATTATGTTAGTCAACCTTTGCATTGCCATGGAAAATGTGCATAGTTGCACCATGTTGTTTTACTTTGTTTTCACGAACGGGGATGATTTGTGCCTCCTTGGGAATAGGAGAGGGTTATGTGGTTTGTACCTCCTTTGGAAGGAGTGGAGTTGTATTATGTTTTTCCTCTAGTGTTTGGAGAGGGTTTTGACCTTGTTGCCTCCAGTGTTTGGAGATGGTTTTGACCTTGTTGTCTCTAGTGTTTGGAGTGAGTTTCCTTGTTTTGTTACCTCCTTGGTTTGGAGAGGTCGTATTATCTTGTTACCTATTGTGGTTTTGTACCATGTGTGTTGTCGATAGGAGAGTGGCTCTTTGTGGGGGTCCGACACACAAAGGGGCGCTAGGGTAACTCACCTAGGGTTGAACCAAGTGATAACCTAAAAGAATTAATGGGGATCTTTCACACTAATAAAGATAAGGAATGCCTCTCTCGTGAAGCAAGTGAATGATAAGGCTCGAGATGAGATGGGACACATAGTTTTGCATGAGGGTCCGACGACTGGTGAGTTGAGCCTGGATAGCCCAAGATGTGGGTTCGGTTGCCTTAGACAGTTGAGCCTAGGTAACTCATGGCAATTTATGTATGACACTCTACCTATGTCCGTAGTCAGTCAAATATGGCATGGAGTGTAGATGATGTTCTTGAACCTTGTTCTCTGGAAGCATTGTAACCTTTGTCTTAAGTATTATTGTGGTTGTAGTTGTTTTAGTTCAATTTATGTTTTAGCCTGTGTCTAGTGGTAGATGGCCTTGTTTAGGAATTCTTGGTTACTATCTCCTAGCATGGGGGGTGAGCCTTTGGGTATCACATGGTTGGGTGGAACGCGCACCTTAATCTGTTGGTTTTCTTCTTGTTCGTGTGGACGAGATTTCCAGTTGGAGAGCTCATGGGATCCTGTTCCTTATCATGCTTCATTCTCTATTGTTCTTGTATTTTATTACCCCTCATTGTTATCAAGGTGGAATTTGTAATATGTAATTATGATTATTGGATTTATCTCATTCGGGGAATGAGTGTTGTAATATTATTGTAAATTAATTGTTATTTGAAACCAAGTGGTATCTCTTACTCTTTGATGCAAAATATTATGTATGGAATGTATGTGAACTTAATTGTTAAGTAAATCAAATGTTATATTTTAATTCATGTTTCTTGTTTGGGTTTAAGTAACCTAGTCTCGTAACCTTAGGGGTTGTTGGCAATTGGTTAGTGAACTTACATGTTATTGTTCTTAAAAAAAGAAAAAGAAAAAGAAAAATTAGTTCGTTTGTGTAGTAAATTGCAACTTACCCTAGGGTTGTTGGTGGGGCGTTACATCAAGTTTCACCAAAGTGTCATCCTTGCATATGAAACTAAGGTACTTCCAACGTTATCTTGATTCGCTCCCAAATGTTTGCTAATAAGACAATTTTACCTCCAAAGGCTTTCCAAATATTACACAAGTATACTGAAAATTCATAAATCAATCGCATAAAACTTTATGAAAGTAATCCTAGCATTGCTAAGCGCACACATGTGTATGCAATTATAACAAGAATATTTACTTAACTCAATGGTTCACATAGATTTCAACAATAAGATACTAAAGCTATAAAAGAGATAAAGAGTGTGTAATAAACCATAAGGCAATGAGAAGAGTGTTATCATTGAAGCTAACTTTTATAAAGTAAATTATTTTTCAACATTTATTTATCTTTCTAACCATGATACAACATCTGCAATATCATTGAACTAAAATATACTAAGTATACAATTTAATATCTAATTATTCCTCAACCTATTTTCCCTATGCTTTGAAAGAGATAATGTTACTTTTCCTGCTAATGTAAGGAACCTGTAAAGTCAATAGTACAAGATTTAATTCTTCCAAGAGGTAATTTTCTACCCAAAACTTATTCTATGTCATAATCATTAATTTAAAGACAAAACTCACCCATTCTTTTATACACACACTATATATATACTTATATCTAACATTACTAGTTTCTAGAATATAATCTCATACATTAAGTCCCCATTTTGAGCAACAACTTATTCTTTTGAATTTCTTTTAACAACTGTGTAAGAAATACCACACCTTTAGAAAGTTTTATTCCAACTATAACCCAAAAAAAATTTAAAATATAATGCTTAAATATTTTGAAGAGAAAAATATTTTCCACATTCAATTAACCCAACTCTTAGTAAAAATTTATTAAATATACAATTTAATACAAATTTGTCTAAAGATGCATCACTTAACTATTCTTTTTCTGAAGAAATTTTCATTACTTGACCTACTAGAAATAATGTTACCAGCTTCTTAAAATCTATGACTTTTGAAAATATTTGGTTAAATAATACACTAGTCTACCCAATGGTTAGATTGAACATCCCAATCAGAATACTCGTTTCCCTCATAACTTTTCCTATTGAATGAAATACAATCTTACCATTAATATACATCCACTACTAGTGAAATCTAATTCCTTAAACTTTAACAATTCTATGTATAAGAGGGTTATTTGAAAACCTTCCTGGTTATCTTTGTACAATTGAATCCTCTAGCAACTAAGTTGAATACTAAAAAAAAAAAAGCTTAGGCGTGAGGAATTATTTTCCATACAAGAACATATGATATGATTACAATCTAGAATCTCTATTTCTCAATGATGTATTTTAAGAGGTATTGTTTCCAAGTTTTAGACATGAAAGCAGAGCATGGTTCCTGGGTTGTTTTCTAGTTAAGTTGATCTTTATTTGGAAGATGTATGCTACAAATACATGGTAAGGTTATGATAAATACTAACATAACAATTGAAAGGCTATATATCCATTCATATGCTATTCCATACCAGATTGCATATTATTAAATTAACCAAAATGTCCCGCAGAAGACGACCATACAAGAACATACATTGAACAAAACTTGGATTCCTGGGGCAACAATCTAGAGGCCATTCTATATGAGACGATACACAATGGTTTTGGAAAACTGTCCCACATAAAACAAGCCCAGATAACAATATTCTTCGTTAAATATTCCGTTTTAGCATGAGTTGAAGTTTGTTTAAAACAATGGAATGCCACATAGGTTGGTGCTTCTATTGGGAAAGGACGCACCTGTGGAGGGCATTTCCTCCATAGTGCAGCCCTCTCCCATTGGGAGGGCGCAACTGGAAAGCCCCCCCTACTAACCAAAGTTTTCCATTTCAATAGAGAAACAAACAAAATAAAGATTTAATCGAAAGAAACCTACAAAACCCCCTATCCTGTGCGTAAATATTCAATATAGGGAGTGGCATATGTAAATATATGTTTATATATTCTCTACCAAATATGTATTTATATAAATGAATAGGAAGAACTTAGGTTGTACAACCATGAAAATCAATTTCACACAACAAGCACCCGATTACAAAGATCATACACCAATGAGATCCAAAAAGGAATTCAATTCGTTTTACAATACAGTCAATATTTCACACAATTCATAATTAAAATACATGGGAAAGGATTTAAAAACCTGGAAATGGCTCTTAGGTGGAATTTCCTCATTTTTTTTGTGTTCTTCTCCTTTTCCTTGTCACCATTTAATTTTCTATATCTCTGGAAAACTCTACCCAGGACCCTTTTTTTTGTATTTATTATTTTTTTTCTTCTATTATGGTTCTTGCAGAGAAAGATTAAAATTCAAGAAACTGTAGCTACTATTTTTCCGTTAGTGCTTCTCCTTCCTTTTAAAGGACTTCTCTTGAATTTCCATACCCTAATCTTGAAACTAAAATAAAAGTAATATTTCCTTTTTTAGTTGCAACTAAGTAACTATCCCCAACAAATAGTGTGGAAATGCCCTTTTTAAATTGCAAAAGAAATAATATTTATTCTTAATAAGCTATAAATAAATAGCATTTAATTGCAAAAGTAAATATTTATTCCAAACAACAATAAAGAAAAGGCATTCAATTGAGAATAAAAAATTATTCTGTCTAAACTCATTATCATCTATGTACAAAATAAAATCTATAATTAAGTTATGATTAATTCCTTTTGTTTTATTTTGCTTTTTTTTTATAATTCACTACTAATTACTTTTAATTAAACGTTGAAAAGTACGAACAACTAGAAATAGGGGTTGTGACACTATCAAAGGGAAATATTCTTTCATAAAATTTCATGGGGAATTTTACCAAATATTTCTCAATATTGAGAGCATCCAACAAAGACTTACATGAATAATAGTGAAGGCCAATAGGAAAATTGAATTCCTACCTTTTTCCTTTCTTGGCATATTTTTTTCACTTTAGTTACTTTTCTGCATGCTTCAATGAGAAAAAATTATCAACATATTTGGGTAACTTATAAGGAATCCCATCAAGTCCCCCAATCATAATGTAGTGAATCTCTAAAATTGTATGAAATAGCTGCCATATGTATCAATAAATTGGATAGACGCTAGAGAAATCATAAAACCCATATCTCCCTTGATTTCTCTCACCATTCTCATAGTAAATGCACCATTTACTCTTCTAAAACTCTGAAAACTCCTTTCTAATTGAAGTTGAGATAGTAATCATAAATCTGGATTGTTTCATCATGAACTTCTATTGGTTGCAAACCCGACCATGGTCTAGTAAATTCAATTGCATATAATAATAAGAAGACATATAAAATGACATGTTAAGTGGAAATTGGACCTTCATTGAGTGCATTTGGTCATAGATGAGCTGGGCCTAGTTGAGGAATCACTCACCATAGATAATTATTTGAATAAAAAAATACATCTAGTCTTCAAAATTGGGAATTTTTGTTACCCTTGATTCAGTGTAGGAGGACTATCATATCCAAAATCTCATTTGCAAAATGAGACCTATGAAAATTCTTAGGCAACAAAGACTTACCTTTATTTGGAGTTGCAAACCATTCTTGAGCAATTAAATTCCTATACAAGTTCTTTTCATGGAAACCTTGATGAGAAAGGATGAAATTGAAGTCTACATATTCTTCCCTCTTAGGTAATCATAGGCATGAAACAAAGGTTTCTTCTTTTACCTTGATAACCAATCTATTATCATTCATCCTTATTTCTCTTGTTAATTTGGAATCATAATGGTCTATTATCACAAAGGTCTATGCATCACACTACTACTGGAAAAGCAATGACTTGTAACAATCCACTTTCTATTAATCATTGTTTTATTGGGGATATATCTTCTTTACCATTTCTTTCCAAAAACTTGTTAAAATTTACGTGCCCTAGTTTAGTATCCCCAATTTTAGGTAGATTACTTGATAAACTATATAAGTTCATAAACCATATATTTATATTTCATGATCAAACTTTAGCATATGCAACGATAATTTATACTTAGGAAATGATTTTAATGAAATATTGAGAGAAAAAATCATGTTCTAGTCTTTGAGCTTATAAAACCCTTTTTAAAATTATCTTATAATGTGTAACAGGTTGAGAGAGATAGAAATTCACTATACCTCTGAATAAATTTGAATGTCATGATTTCCTCTGTGTGTTCACAATTTTGCTTCTATGATCTTTGAAAATTCACCTTTGAATGCTTATTAGAATGAGTTATTTTGGTAATTTAATCCTTTATAAGAATTCACATTCAATGAATTGGTGTGGTAGATGAACATTGATGGCCTATATTAATTTCTACTGCATACAATCTTTCCATTTGAATGACACTATTTGTTGCCAAAATTTTAAAGTATAGACTGCATGTAGTCAATAAGAGATTTTGATGATTTCAAAAACCTTGTTGGACTTTGAAAGTGGTTTTGAAACCTTGTAACAAATCCTCTTGAGTCAACTTTTGAATCTTTGAAGCTTCTGCCTTTGCAAATGATCAACATTTTCTCATGGTAATGTGCTATTTTTTAGACACTGAAAGTGGTTTTGAAACCTTTGTGAAGCTCTAAAAAGGGTTGTGAAATTGGGCTTAGAGGTAAACACACAAGAAATAAAGACATTTCCTTTCAAATCATAAGGGTTTGGTTGAGACTTAATAAGGTTTTGAGAACCTCCTTGGAGATTGATATGGTTGTGGAAACTGTGTTGGGTCCTAACAAAGGTTGTAAAACCAAAGAAGCCATAAAATAAGAGGAGATTCACAATCCTAAATATGAGGCAACCCATTTGGTTTTAATGAGGTTTTAAGAACCAAATTAGAACCCAATGAGATTTTTTTAACCTTTGAAATTTATTGCCAACAAACGTAAAAAGAACCAAGAAGAGAAAATGGAGTTGAAAAAAGTGAAGGCAACACTCATAAATGATAAATTTCAAGCTAATACAAGGATATGTAACACACCATTAATCTTTTTTACTCTACCATAAAGAAACCTAATTCTAACTTTACCATGGCCAATTATATTTAAATAAGAATCATCACCCAAGTACACTTTACCTCCATAAAAATCTACATATTCAAAAAAACAATCTATATTAGAGGTCATATGGAAAGATGCACCTAAGTCAATTAAAAATGTATCATAACTTGCACAAGTGGAAAATTTTGTAATGAATACATCACCATATTCCTTCTCAAACTTAAAACCATAATAATTTTTCTTCTTTTTCTTGTTTGCACTCCTTATGAAAGTGTATAGGTTTACTGTAGTTGCAAAAAGAGCTTCAAACTTTCCTAGAGATTTGGATCTTCCCTTGGAATTGGATTTATCATGTTTCTTGCTCTACTTTCATTTTTAATTAGGTCTTCCTTGAACATTTAGGGCTTCCTTGATATTGATTAGAATAGAGTTTGCAAGGCACACTCTGATTAGGCCCTTGGCTTTACGGTTTAGAACATCATATTGAACAACCAAATTGGCATTTGTAGGCCTTAAATTTTTTTCATCAACAATATCCCATAGATCTCGATCAATTAAAAGGTCCTCCATCTTTAGCTTCCACATATCAAAATTGTTACCATAATTTTTTTATACCTCTATTCTCCTTGGTGTTCTTTCCATTTGAAAATTGTTGCAACAAGATCACAAATTATATTTTGCACAAGCTCCCTCTCATAATTGGATTAGTTGAAAAATCTCAACAACCCACAACTAAAACTAAAGATGATCAAAATATGATACCACTTGCAAGAATGCTAAGGTAGTAGAACAACTTCCTACACTAATACTGAGAGGAGATTTATGATTTTTTTAGATCTTTATAACAGTTAAAAAAGTAAATAGAAATAAACATAAATAGTATTCATACCACAACACAATTATTTACATGGGGAAATTTTATTGGGAGAAAACCCCACACTCTAAAATCTGCTAAATATATTATTCAAAAATTAACAAAATTACAATGATATACTTGCAGAGAAAACTTTCATAGGAGTATTAATAACTGGAGATATAGAGGAAAATTAAAATCTATAAGACTCTTATACAACCTCCATTTCAAGCACCTAATACATAAGAGATACGATACATGAAACCGTCAAATGGTATTTACAAAAATATGATTTAAAACACTGAAAAAGTGGTGTCCAAATTATCTCCAATCAAAGATTCCCTATGATGTGTCAAAACACACACCAACATATGTAACTCCCCTTTACAACTCTTTTCCATGTTTGAAACATTCTCACATTTTTCCAATACAAGAGACCTTACTTTTAGAGGCCACAACTTTTGATCTGAGAGGTTGATTGATGAATCATTGGAGTGATTGGAAAAATCGTAAAGTGATCTATAAAACTATAACTTTCTTTGTTGGTTACGACCACTTTTAGGCATAAAAAATATCTTCTAAGTGCCTCAAAATTGACTTTAAAACTTTTAAAAATAAAATATTTAATATTTTGAAATCTAGACATGATATTGGGTTGAAACTTTACCAATGTGTTTATTTGGAAAATTCATAGCTTTGGGGAAAATTTGGGACCCATCCATACTCAAATGTAAGTTTACTATGAATAGAAATATTTTGTAATTGCAAGGTTTTGACACCTTTTCCCTAACAGAGCATGCATATTTTTACTTGCAAGTTTGGGAGGATTAAATTAAATAGATGTTAGAGGAAATTTCCTTCATGACTATAGAGTTAGGTCTCATTTTTTCTCTTTTTTATTTTACTAATTATATGTAGGTTGTTGAATGAAGAAATTAATGGTCATATACTACTCAATCTATTCAAAATTATATATACATACACATATACATATGTATATATGTATATGTACATGTATATATACATATGCATACATATATACATATACATACACATATACACATACATATATACATATATATATGTATAGATATATATGTATATACATGAATATATGTGTATACATATATATGCACATACACAAATATGTATATACATAAATATATATACATACATACATACATATATATATATATTTGATATGCGAAAAATGAATCTAGGGTCTAAATCACACCTCCTACATCACAATGGAAGGAACAAAAGATGATCACAAACACCCACTTGGCTACTAACCTCAATGGAAGAGCTAGAATGGTGGATCAAGGTTTTAGTTCTTTCCTTGGGGGATGATTTGACATTTATTTATTAACTATTGATTGAATTAATTTGATTATGTAAATATGCACCTAGGTCAACTATGAAAATACAACAAATTGTTATGATTTCAAGAAAACACAAACACAAATTCAAAAGCAGAGTACAAAATAGGAGAGTGCAAACATAGAGGAACCTGACATATAAAGTTGAGCTTGATTTGGCTAGAAAGGGTATTGGCACCCTAAATTTGGAAGTGCAGACTCTCAAAATTAGAATTCATATCTCAGATGACCATTTCCTATAGGTTCTTCCTCTCTAGACTGTGTCAGAACTTCATCTATCATTGATAAATTCCAAAATTTTCCTAATTTGTTGACATGTGAGGCTTGAATACTTGATTGAGCAATCAAGTCTTCAATCCTTTCCCAAATTCACTTCAAATCTATAATCTACTCACAAGGAAGAGGGGAAAGGGTTGTGCTATATAGGGGCTTGCCTAAGTCAAACCCAATTTTGGTATTTCTACCTCCACCATAGTTATTATGATATAAAAAGAGTGCTTTCTCTTGATCAGACAAATGAAAATGGATAAAGGAATGATAAATTAACAAGTGCTGCAACTTACCACTCACATTTGCATTCCTTGATGGATTGAAGTCATTGTACTCGTCACCTTCAAGGATAATTGGATGCTTGATTTGAAGTCCTACAAGTGTTAGTACTTACAAAACAAATGAACATAAAATATAAATAAACTCACATAAAGAATTTATTCATTGTTCATGAAGATCTTGGCTGAAAATAAGTTCTATAAACACTGCTAATTGTGCTCTTGAATTATTTTTAGGATGCTCAATTGCTCAAAATTTCATTAGATGTTTACATGATGAAAAAGACTTATATTTATATGCATTTCTTTAATTTCCTACAAATTAATTACCAACAACTGACAAATGAATTAAAATTTCTAAATGTTACAATGTCGACATCAACCTATTTAAATTGGGAAAAAAATAGGCTAGACATGGGCACTAGCACCCTAGCCCAAACCTATTTTGGGGCAGCTTGTGTCATCAAATAAATATTAAATGATAATTCTCAATTTAATCCTATTTTTTTGAAGATTATCATAAAATGAGAAAACTAAGAGCACAATTGGTTTCAAGCACATAAGGGAGAGCTAAATCTAGTGTGAAATTGTCAAGGGTTACAATTTAACATTCTACAATGTATACATACATATATACACAAACATATATATACACATACATACATATATATACATATATACATACATACACACACATATGTACATACATACATATACATACCATAGACACTAAAAAATTTCCTAAATGATATCATACACTCAAAACAGGTTTACTAACATCATTTCCTCTTTAAACCCAAAATCTTTTTGCTTAATTAATTAAATTAGCCTAGCTAATTAATTAATTGCATCATTTTCGTCTATTAACCTAATTAATTCAAAATCGGGTTAATTCACCCCCTTTCAAGCTAACATTTCATCTCATTAAATTAAATAAATCAAAATTTTTAATTTAATTCCCTAAGTCTTCTAATTTAATGAAATAACCATAAGTTATTTAATTAAATATCATTTCATCTCTCCCCCATTCACTAAATCATTTAATTTAATGAATATCACTTTGATTCCTCCAAATTGTAAGGAAAGACTCTAGTGCAAAAATCGCTTTCGTAATGTCAATTCATAGGGAAATAATGTAGGAGTAATTTTAATTTCAAGATTATAGAGCATTAAGATTCACACATAAAAGAATAGACAATGATATCGATAGAGAATAAACACCTAATTTATGTGGGAAAACCCTTTTGGGAGAAAAACCCACCACCAAAGAGAAGTCACTTTATTCATAGTAAAAACAAATTACAATAAAGTTACAAATCCCTCCTTCACAAGTATTAGTTCTCTGATATTATACAACAACATTACAATTGGCCAACCACAGTTAAACACAACACTGTTATAATGTTCTTTCAACATAAAGTCCGCTCAATCGACGCCAAACTTTTTCCTTTCTTTTTTACACACAATCCCAATTGGTTTGCTTGCTATATTCACTTTGACCCTTCAATTTCCAGGAATATACTGTCCAAACCGATTCGGTTCACTCAACCTCTAAGAAGCTCAACCATCGACATTATCCCACATTGGTGCAGAATATTAATAGTCATTAGTTTATAAACAAAAATACCAAAGACTTTAGGTATCCACGAGTTATCCCTTTTGATTACCAACTCACTCATACACCTATGGTCAAACCAACCATCGACATGGCCCCGCCAAAGTGAACACCCATTGACATGTCGCTCAAAATGTTAACTTCATAACCACCACATACAAGTTATGAATTTATCGATCCCTGTGACAAGCCGATACCACTATCGCCCAGTCGAAGAAAACTCAAACTTCATAACTCCCATTGCTAGTTAGAAAATTCCCAAATTCCATGACAACGAAGGAGATTGGTCAGTCAGGAAGTTACGAAACTTCCAAACTCCGTGACAAGGTTCTTAAGTTATATAAATCACCGATGCTGCAACAACAAAGGAGATCAATCAGTCGGGAAGTTACGAAACTTCCAAACTCCGTGACAAGGTTCTTAAGTTATAGAAATCATCGATGCCGCAACAATGAAGGAGATCAGTCAGTGGGGAAGTTACAAAACTTCCAAACTTCACGACAGGGTTGCAAACTTAGGAAATCCAGCGATCTGCTGACAATGAAGACTTGATTAGAGATACAAGACAACAAGTTGAGGCACAATTTCCAACAATCTCCCACTTGACGAAGACTTACTGGCTTCCTCCAAACTCGAAGTTAATGAAGGTCATGGGATCCAAGGCCCATCAAACTAACATACCACCTATACTTTTCTATGCTCACTGGCTTTGTCAATGCATTTGCAACATTTTCCAGAGTATCTCCCTTTTCTAAACAAACCTTTCCATCCTCCACCATATCTCTTACAAAATGATACTGCACATCAATATGTTTCTTCTTGGCATGGAAAGTTGGATTTTTTTCCAAACAAATAGCACTCTGACTGTCACAGCAAATTAAAATTTGTGTTGTACTAAACCTAACATTAGAACACAAAATTTTTAGCCATACAACTTCTTTGCAGGCATGTGTTGCTACCATGTATTCAAATTCAGTTGTGGATAGAGTGACTACAGCCTGCCGCTTACTCATCCAACTAATTGCACCACCATTCAACATGAAAATATATCCACTGGTGGATCTACGACTGTCAAGGTACCTGTTAGAAAACCAAAATCACCTGCATGCAAGATGGATACCTGTCACATGCAAAAGCTATGAAGAACCAAAAACAATGTTCTGTAAACCTCAAAGTGTAAAATGCATTAAGAGAATCAATGATTACAAAAGAGATCAATCCTTATGAAGGAGATCAAGAAACCCTAAATGAAACCCTAGTGTGCACACTTAATAATTAATAATTAATTATTAATGTTCCTAAGTTTAGCTTAATTAACAAAGAGGAATAAGTGACTTAATTAATTAATCAATATGATATAATTAATTAAGCATAATAACTTATTACTCTAACACCCCCCCTTAAGATGAACTTAGGAAGAAGCTAAAACACTAGAATAAGATGCATGAAAGCAAAGATGGGTCCCACAACTAGGCCTGATCAGGTACCCATTTACAAATGCAAGAATGAGTAAGAGAAGGAAAAACCCAGTGGGACAAAACCCCCCTTACAATGAGATGTCATGCTGCAAAGAAGCACTGGAAGAACTCTGTAGAGTAACACTGGAACTGAAATCTGGCAAGCAAGGAAAAATATTTCTATCTACTACTGAAACCAGATGAGAGTCACTGATTGACTCAAGGAATCATGAAAAAAGTGATAGCAAACCCAATGCCTCGAAACACTCAAAAACTCCAAACGGGAACAACCCTAGAATCTATGAAGCAGCAAGAAATTATTGAATGATGTATTACTGAAAATGAAGTGCAAAGATGCAAGATGCACTCTCCCAATTGCCAAAACATCCAAGTAATTGCCAAAAAACCCATCGGGCCAAATCTGGACTAAGCGATAAACCTAGGATAGATACAAAAAAAAGTGCATGGACAGCAACTTGGAGCTCCTCAATACCTTTCCAACGCTGCAAACGAGGTGAAAATTGGACATCGTGGCAAAAATTTATGAGCTCGGAAGCATAAAAATTACATCTGACTTGAAACAGAAATAAATGTAGGAAAATAGTAAAATACTATAAAATAAACTACACCAAATGAAAGTGCTTGGAACCAGCTTTCCGGCAATATCTCGTTTGCCCGATTTTGATACCGTATGCCCAAGTTATGGCCAAAAGAAAAAAAATTGCTCTTTTAGAAAAAAACTAGGGTTAGGAGGGGCAAAGAGGGCTGTATGGCCTCTGACATCACCCATTCATGAGGTTAAAATTGACGGCCATCTGGCTGTCACTGCAAAAAAATAGCCCCCTACAAAAATTTTTTTTGCCCGTTGATATATACCCTTTTGCTGGAATATTCCAGCACTGGTGGTCGGCCAAGTTGGGTTGCCGGGCTCCTGGTTCTCCCATAGGACCTGCGTGGAGGAAAGGAGAGCTTGTGGGGGTTAGGCTAGCCGATGGTGGGCTAAGCACGGCCAGTGGTGGTGGGTTGGAGGCCGCCGCCTGGTGGCCGCCGGGTGGTGCGGCCATTTAGAATTGGAGGCGTCGGCCGAACTCCAAAAAACTTCAATTTTTTAATTTTTTTGAAATTTCTGCCTTGAACTGCATGCTGGGGAGGCCGTACGGCCCCTCAAACAATTTTTTTTCCTCCCAAATCAACTGCACCAAAATGGATTATTTGAAAGGCGTTTCTAGGGTTTTGGGATGTTGCGAACGCGATGGTGACGTCTGTTTGAGCCCATAGTGTCCCGAAAAAATGACTACCCCTAGATATTGCAAAAAAGATGCCTGTGGAAACCCTTGCACTTGAAACTCAGAGAGGCCATATCTTGAGATCATAAACAGAAGCTGCAGGTTTGGAGCTCGATACCATGTTAGAAAACCAAGATCACCTATGCAAGATGGATACATCACATGCAAAAGATATGAAGAACCAAAACAATGTTCTGTGAAACCTCAAAGTGTAAAATGCATTAAGAGAATCAATGATTACAAAGAGATCAATCCTTATGAAGGAGATCAAGAAACCCTAAATGAAACCCTAGTGCACACACACTTAATAATTAATAATTAATTATTAATGTGCCTAAGTTTAGCTTAAGTAATAAAGAGGAATAAGTGACTTAATTAATTAATCAATATGATATAATTAATTAAGCATAATAACTTATTACTCTAACAGTACCCTACCCAATTAGAATCCACATAACCTCTAATGCTGAGAGAATGTTGTGATCCAATTGAGTTACCATGATAACACAAAGTATATTGTGATGTACCTTTTAAATATCTAAAAACTCTTTTCACAGCATCCCAATGTGGCCTTCCTGGATTCGCCATAAACTTGCTAAGAACTCCCACTGCTTGGCCAATGTTTGGCCTTGTGTAAACCATTGCATACATTAAGCTACCAACTGCACTTGCATAAGGAACTCTGGTCATGTTCTCCATCTCAGTAGGAGATTTTGGACAATCTTCAATAGATAGTTTCATTCCCTACAAAAATATAACAACTAGTTGCTTGCAATCAATCATACTAAATTTCTCCATAATAGTATTAATATACTTACTCTGGCTGAGCCAAAGTTTTTTGCTCTTTCTGTCCTTGGTTATTTCCATCCCCAAAATATACCTGTCTACACCAAGATCTTTCATTTCAAACTTTGTAGATAACTGAGATTTTAGATCAGAAATCATAAGCTTACTATTCCCAATGAACAGCATGTCATCCACATACAGGGCAATATCTAAGACACGATCATTCTCAGATTTGAAATACACACGATGATTAGATTTTGATTTTACAAATCCCAAAAACAAAACAATTGTGTCAAACTTCTAGTACCACATTCTAGGAGATTGTTTTAATCCATATAGAGATTTTTTCAACTTGCATACTAGATGTTCTTTACCTTTTTCCACATAGTGCTTAGGTTGGGACATATAAATTTCTTCTTCAAGATCACCATGAAGAAATTCTATCTTCACATCCATCTGTTCTATCTCTAAGTCATACGGTGCTGCAAGTGATAGAAGAAATCTGATAGATGTCAGTTTAGCTATAGGAGAAAAGATTTCTCCATAATCAATTCCCTCTACTTGGGAATAACCTTTCGCAACCAACCTCACCTTATACTTTTCAACACTACCATCCAGACCTATTTTCTTTTTAAATACCCATTTACAACCAATAGCTTTTCTGCCTTCAGGCAAGGGTACCAAACTCCAAGTGTCATTCTTTTCTAATGATGCCATTTCTTCATTCATGGCTTCCAACCAAGAGTTTTCATTAGGAATATTAATTTCCTCTTTAACAGTCCTAGGCTCATCAGTGCTAGTAATCAAAGCATAGGCACAAGTATAATCTAGCATAGAAAATCCATACCTATCAGGTTGCTTTCTTTCATGTGTTGACCTCCTCAAGGGCTGAGGCTAAGGTTGTTCTTCTTCTTCAGAACTCTCAGAATTGCTCGAGCTCTTAGATTCAAGTATGTTTTGAATTTTGAATTCCTCTTTATCTAGTGTCAGAGGTATTTCAACTACATCGTTTTTATTTTCTGATTTTATCTCTGACTGTAGATCCAAAGTAGAAGGCTTCAACTCATGAAAAATAACATTTTTATTGTACAAAACCTTCTCAGTCACAGGGTTCCAAAGCATGTATCCTTTTATGCCAGCACTATAGCCAATAAATATACATTTAACAACTTTGTTCTCCAACTTAGATCTTTTTTCATTTGACACATGCATATGCCTCACAACCAAAAACTCTAATGTGTCTAAGAGAGGGATTTTTACTAGACCATGCTTCCAAAGGTGTCTTCTCAACAAGAACATAATTAGGAGAACAATTTAATAAATAACATGCTATTGCAACTGCCTCAGCCCAAAACTTCTCCTCCAAGCTAGCACTACTCAGCATACTTCGTGCTCTTTCCATCACTATCCTGTTGAACCTTTTAGCAACTCCATTTTGTTGTGAATTATAGGGTGTAGTCTTATGTCTTTTAATTCCATGATCTTTATAGTACCTTTCAACCTCATCAAAACAAAACTCACTGCCATTGTCAATCCTTAAACATTTTATTTTCCTTCTAGTTTGATTTTCACAAGGTTTTTAAATTCCTTAAAACAACTGAACACTTCTGATTTACTCTTTAAAAAATACACAAATGCCCTTCTCAAATAGTCATCAATAAAAGAAACTTAATATTTAGAATTTGATAACGAAGGAACATTTACTGGACCAAACACATTAGAATGAATGTAATCAAGTATACCAAAATATTTATGAGGACTAGAATAAAATGAAACACGGTGTTGTTTACCATATATACAATGCTCACAAAATTTGAATTCAAGGTTATAGTCATCAAGCCCTTCAACCAGGTTTTTATTTTTCAAGGTTTTTAAACCTCTTTCTCCAATGTGGCCTAGCCTATAATGCCACAACATTGTTTTCTCAGCTGGAAGCTTCATCTCCAAAGAATTAGCTCCTACTGAAATAATCACCTCTTTCCCTATAGATTTACATGGTTTTTCAGAAGCACTATTGCATTGAACTGCATTTGCATCCAACTTATACAGAGTACCATTTTGAGCACCCTTTGCCAACAAAATAGAGCTTCTTGTCATCTTACAAACACCATTAGAGAAAGAGACCTGTACACCAGCATCATTCAACCTACTAACAAAAAGTAAATTTTGAGCCAGACCTAGTATATGCATAAAATCATTGTTTCCCTTCACCCTTCCATCAGGGAACCAAATTCTGATTCTTCCATGACCAACTATATCCAAGGATGAATTGCTTGCCAAGTAAACCTTACCACCATCATATTTTTCATACTTTGTGAACCAGTCTCTATGAGATGTCATGTGGAAACATGCTCTAGAATCAATTAGCTAGACATCATCTGATGCCTGAGTTGCCAAGGCTGCAATGAAGGAATTTGCTTTTCTTTGAGAAGAATCATTGTCAGAAGAGTTCTTCTTCTTATTTTTCACCTCTTTACAATCCTTTTGGACATAACCAGGCTGCCCATAGTTCCAACACTTCACCTTGGACTTTTTTCTAGGAGACTTTGATCTCCCTTATGATTTCAATTTGGATTTCATGTCCTTCTTGCCTTTTTCTTTCAATTGGCCTTGAACAACAAGAGCCTCCTTTGCCATCTCAGAATATTTTTTTCTCATTTCTTCTGATAATAAAGAAGCAACAACATCTTCCATCTTGAAAGTGGATTTTGTACTCCCAATGGCCATCACCAAGTGATCCCAAGAATCAAGCAAAAAACATAACAACATACAACGATCTTCTTCTTCAATCTTCACACCCACATATGTTAACTAAACAATCAACATGTTAAAAGTATTCAAGTGATCAACAACATACACTCCTTCCTACATTTTCAAAGAATACAACTTCTTCCTCAAGAACAACTTGTTTACCAAGGACTTGCTCTGATAAATATCTCCAAGTCTTTTCCATAAGGAGGCTACAAGCTTATGTTCATGCACATTAAGAAGAATAGAGTCTACCAAACAGAGTCTTATCAGCCCCTTTGATTTTTGATCTGCAAGATCCCAATCTTCTTGCTTCATGCCAGAAGGTTTCGTTCCAGACACAACCATCCAAAGATCACGATCAAACAATAGATCTTCCATTTTGAGTTTCCACAACTCAAAATTTCTACCATTGAATTTCTCAATTTCAATCTTTCCAGATGTACTTGCTAGTGCCATCTTAATCTGTAATTTGACAATTACCAGACTTCTACAAGACTCCCACTAAACATAAATGACACAAAAAACCCAACCAACCCACAAGGATAACACAACTGGCTAGGCTCTGATACCACTTGTAAGGAAAGACTCTAGTGCTGAAATCGCTTTCCTAATGTCAATTCACAGGGAAATAATGTAGGAGTACTTTTAATTTCAAGATTACAGAGCATTAAGATTCACACATAAAATAATAGACAATGATATTGATAGAGAATGGACACCTGATTTAAATGGGAAAACCCTTTTGGGAGAAAAACCCACCACCAAAGAGAGTCCATGTGTTCTCTCTTTGTTTGCACGAATGAAGATGATCAAACTATGTATGTACTTCCTCACTATTGTTTATCTTTAGAGGGCCTACCTCCTCACTTTGAAAGGAGGGAACAACCCAAGCGGTAACGAGCTAATGCCAAGCTCTTCCAAACTGCGATATAAATGTGTAATTACAATGGAAATTGTGATCAATGGGAAGCGGTACATGATAGCTCTCCCCCAGTATCTTTATGATGCATAAATCCCTTGTTCTAAGGGTTGGGAGACCTCTTGAGGGAGTTTATCATAGTACCCCCTAAACTGGAGGCCCTTATTATGAATGCTTGTTTAGAAGCCAAAAATCCTTAATATTTGTTGGTGCAAGAATGGTCGTTCTAAAGCTTCCCCACATTTGTACTATTCAATTGTAGAAATAGAAAAAATCCTTTTGATATCCGAATTTTAAGGATTTTGAGATTTGGTGGTCTTGAGAAGTGTGTGTCATGGAGGGGAGCCAGTGTTGCCAAATCTCTAACTGTTCGCATTGTTTAGTGTATAGAGAAATCCAAGTGGGTACTCAACAAATATAGCCATTTCAAACCTAGGGTTCTAATGATTGTGAGTCAATTTAATACTTTTCTTGATTCCAAAACAATGCAAAAACAAACATTCACCATCTTTCTCCAGATTTCAAACACTTTGGCCTAAATATGGATACATCTTGAAAAAACCTTGATATTGCTGCTTGTCCTAAGGATTTATCCTTAGAGATTCTAAATATCTTGACTTATATCAAACTCCATATTTTCCAAAGACAACATAGGAAATTATGCCTCTGACCTCATGATTCTCACAAAATGGACATTGTGAAAGTTATGGTGTTTCTGACATAAACATTTAATTTGAAACTTAATCAAGACAAGTTATTGTGGTAAAATAAACTCATTAAGCAAGATAAATTGACAAATGAACCCACATGACTATTTGGAGACTGATTGCTCCCGTTGAACAACTTGATCTTCTAGGTGCTATAATTCAGCCAAAATTTGAACTCATTAACGAAGAACAAATCAATCTCATTAGCAGTTTAAGAAGTTTCACTTTTGAAACAAAGGAAACAAATACATAGTGGAGAAACACACCAACTATTTTAGACAAAGAAGAGGAACAAGATGATATTGAGGTTGGAAGGCTCACATTACCACCACATGCTTGGCAATAAATATCTTCCTTTTCTTCCATAAACTTGAATTGTTTCTACTTGATCTCGCATAAAGTCAAGATCCTTAAAATAAGGTCTATAGGTCCTCATTTTAGACTTAGGAATCTCACTCCAAAATCTCTCAAGAAACATCTCTTAGCACTTCACAAGAATAGAGACAAGTTGGTAGCAAGATTCTATAGACATGTTTGAAGAAACAATCCAAAACTATATGCATTCTCTTGGAGTTAAAATCTTGGTCTTTTTCATAATATCGAACTCCTCTAAATAATCCACTACATAATCAAAATCCATAGGGGAAGATCTCCATCCCATCATTATAAATGTAGGTATCGTAGTGCACAGTTTAGTAGGAAGTGGGCTTCAATACTCTATCACAATCGTTACTGCTTGTTAAAATTTTTTTATGCTCGAGCTAGGAGGATCCAAATAGGTCTAAACATCCCTATCCACCCTCTCATCTAAGTCAACATTGGGTTTTTAGGATTTGAACATTTTAGAGGTATAACATCATTCTCACTACCTTGATCTTGTCAAAACAAAGGTTCACTTTAAATTCAATAATGGGTCAAATATCTTACCCCTTCATCAAATTTCATCTCTCACTTCACCTATCTTTGCAAAATTTTGAATACACCAACACTTTGTGACATCAAATCAAAACAACCCACTAACTTGGCTATTTTGTATGTGAAATGCATCCTTTTACATGCATTTAGACAAGTTATTTATCATCCTTGAATTGGTTCATCTTGAAGGTCATGAGTCTACCCCAAAGATTTACAAGTTCATAAACATCCTTTATCCTAACATCAAAACATAAAGAGAAAGTCAAAAGTGTTATTTCAAAATGGTTGCAAAGATCACTCTCCACATCATCCATCTTTTCATCCCCCACTATCCCAATTGCTCCCAAAAGATTTAGAGGATCCCTTTTTCCTAGATTTGAGTCAACTAGAGATTTTAAACATCGCAAATCACAACAAAACTCTCCCACATGTGACATAACATTTATGGTAAAGACTAGATCATAACACAAGATAATCATGGAGAAAACCAAAGTGACATTTACCTCAAGTGATCCAAATACTTTAGAATTCAATCCAAGGAGTCAAGTTGCATCATCATATCAACCTTCATCACTATCAGGACCATATGAGATAGAAGATATCACAAACAACCCATTTGAACTCACTAGGGAGGAAATTATGGAACATCAAACCTTTGAAAATATAGCTCCTATCTCCTTGATGTTTGTGGCACAAAATTTAACTCAAGGTTTCACAACCCCATCACTAGGGCTAAATCATACCTACATTCCCAGTATTGCAACAAGCCTTGCTAAAGAATTTGGTCACGCCCTTTCATTTGAAAACAACATGCTTGTAGGAACACTTGAAACTAATCCTCCATCTAACACAACCACTTGGACACCTAGCTTTGGTGCTCCTCCCGTTCCTGATCATGAATCGTTTGTTACATCTTTGGCACAAGGTAATCCTCAAAACATGGGACAAGGAAATGTTTTTAATCAATGGAATCAAGGTCCTAGTGTGTCATTTCCATCACAAAATTTAATGATATCATCTTCATCCTTGCCCATAATTCCCTTTGTCGTGCCAAATCAATCAGGACCTAAAACATACATTCCTCCACCACAATCTACTATCTTACAAGGAATGTTAAATCAAGGGAACCCTCCACCTCTCATCACCAATCCATTACCTAACCCTTCACAGATGTCCCAATGACCTGATCCTACATTGAAAGTGCATGCCCTTGATTTACAACAAGCACAAAAAGCCTATCAACAAGCCTTAGCAGCACAACAACAATGGCAACAACAACAATAACAAGAAGAAACCGCCTTAGCAGCACAACAAGCAACCTTAGCACAATAACAACAACAACAACAACAACAACAAAAAGTAACAATACAACAAGATGCCTTAGCACAACAACAACAAAAAAAACAAGTTGCCTTAGCAGCACAAGAAGAAGAAGAAGAAGAAGAAGAAGAAGAAGTAGCCTTAGCATCACAACAAGAAACACAACAACAACATCAAGCACAACAAGAAAATTTATTAGCAAAAAAAAAACAATAGGCCCAATGGAAAGCCTTATTGGTACAACAACAAGAAGCTCAATAGCAAGCCTTGCTAGCTCAACAGTATTCCCAACAACAACAAAAAGGTTCCTATTATCCTCAATTGAACATCGTCAATCCAAACACATTGGGAACATATACATCAATACCATAATCACCTTCATAGAATCTCACACCACCATACACCCCATACAACTCATCCATCATCCCATCATATGTTTCTCCACCCAACCTGTAAGACGATCTAGAATCACAATTTAAAGCACTCCCATAAGAAATGCAGGACCTACGCATGGGCAAGGCAAAGAAACCCCATACACATAACTTGTTTCCTTATCCATTTGACCAAAACATAGCAATGATACCATTCCCTCCTAGTTTTGAAATCCCTAAATTCAACAAATACAAAGGGAGAGGAAGTCATGTGGACCATATCAAAGAATTTAATGTCATGTGCTTGGAGGTAGCTTACAATGATTCATATTTGATCTCTTCCCTCGAAGTTTAACTTGTCCTACTATGGATTGGTTTTCTCATCTACCTCCTGGTATCAAAACCTTTCAAGAAATTACCCAAAAATTCATTGATTAGTTCTCCTTCAATTTGGACATGGACATCTGTCTAGAAGAATTGTATACTCTTAGAAAAAACCAAGGGGAAACTTTCACTAATTTCTTACAACGGTGGAGACAAAGAGCTAGTAAGAGCAAGTGGCCTCTTCTCGATGAACAAAAAGTGGGAATCATAATATAAAATCTAGATCCAAATATGTCTTTAGACTTGAAAATGCAATTCATCACATCATATGACAAGCTTGTACCTAGAGCACTTAACATTGAGAGAGCTCTAATATCACAGGGAAACATTCAAGCTTACAAAGACAACTGCCCATCAACAAGTTCAAATGACAAGCCTTGTGTCTAGGCTAAGAACAAAAACATAATAAATGATGGTGTGGTAGATGCCAAGGTAATCCTAAGTGCTCTTAGACTAAACAACAATCAAGTTTCTAACATCTAGCCAACTGTGTAACAAACAACACCCCAACAGAACAATCAGATTGGTAATACTGAAATGTAAAGGCGAAACCCTAACAAGAACAACTATCCTAAATGTGAGTACACATAGCTATCTGAACCCATCAAAACTATCATGAAATGGTTGGTAGAGTCAAATCTAATAACACTTCCCAACTTTGAAAACTACCAAGAAGCGCAAGAGAAACCGTCCTGGTATAACAAGGATTTTTGTGATTTTCATAAGATCAAAGGACACAAAACAAAAAACTACATAAGGCTCAAAAACATCATCCAAGAACTCATAGAAAATGATAGCATATCTATTGAAGTACTAGTTGGGAATCAAGATCTTAAGATATACAAGAACCCTATGTCAAAACATAACAAAGCAAACAACACTAGGAAAGCTAAAGATTATATGAATGTGAAACATACATATTCCAATGTAGTTCCTTCATATGATAGCATCATCACTATCATCACCATCAAAGGGAATAGCACAAAGTGTGGAGTCACCACACGACACAGTAAGGTCACCATCCAAGGAGTTCAGTCCCCATCTTGGGCACAACCTACTCAGCCCACAACAAGTACCAACAAGTACCAACAAGTACAATCTCCTAGAACAAATCAAGAATACCTCTGCGTAGATATCAATCCTAGAACTATTAAGAATATCACCTGCACATAGCGAAATCCTTGAGAAAGCTTTATCAGAGTCTTGCGTTCCCGAGGATATTTATACTGATCAGTTTCAAACTATGGTAGGCCATATCACTAGCCATCTTCTCACCTTCTCCGAGCAAGATCTACCATCACAACTATCTCATAACCATGCTTTACACCTTGAGGTTGTCATTCTTAAAAACAAGGTCAAAAGAGTCTTAGTAGATGGAGGGGCTGGATTGAACACTTGCTCCCTTTAGCTGATCAAAAGTTTGGGCTATTCAGAGGATACTATTGAGAAGAAAAAGAGTACTGCCATCAGGGCATATGACGACCAAGAATGAGTATCACAAAGTATCAATGCACTTCCTATCCAAGTAGGCCATCTCATTGCAAAAACTACATGTCAAGTGTTGGATCTTGATCTTCCTTATAATATCTTGCTTGGTCGACCATGGCTCCATGCCCTAAAAGATGTAGCCTCAACTTATCATCAATGTGTAAAGTTTCCTTTCGAGGGTAGAGAGATTACTATCCATGGAGATCCTGAGCCTTTTTACTATTGAAAAAGTCTTGAAGCCAAGTTCTATAAAATACACTAAATACCTAAAAATGATGAAGTGCCTACACCCTCCACCTCATTTGTTGACCCATCATCCCTTGCATCTACTTTTGAAACAAAAGAACTTATTGTACAAAATATACTTGATATCAAAGCAATGATTCAAGATGATAGTTGTGGGAACTACAAGCTAATGGAAAACACCTTTGTCTTAGGAGAACTACCTACTTCTCCCCAATCTCATGGGAAACCTACAACTAACAGGAAAGAACCTATGACTATCAAGATGGAAGCCACTACCTTCACCAAGTGGGGTGATTTGAATCAAGAAGATGTCAATGAGGAAGATACATCTAAACTCCTTTATCAAGATGAATGACCTATACCTGTTCTTCCCATGGAAGATGACAACACAGGCTTGTAGTTGATGAAAAGCATGGGCTATAAAAAGAGCTAGAAACTAGAACATAATGACAATGGTTTTCTAGAACCCATCGTTCCTAAGAAATGACTAAAAAATCTTGGCCTAGGTTGTACTACTATCAAGGTCACACTTATTGGCAATGGTATTTCCACTAAATGAGCTGAGGCTTCCTCTTGGTCACCTACATTGCATGATACGACCTTAGGTGACTTCCCCTTGGATGTTGCTGATCTATTTGAAAAAAACTCCCTCTTCATGATATCCATTACATCCTTTTCTCAAACAAATCAACCAACTAAAATATGCTTAGTCTACCCACAACTCATTGACATGGACCATCGATTGTAGATTTATTCAAAAATGATGAAGCGATCTCATAATTCATGGGAATCCATGATAAATTACCATGGGAAGATCATACAATAGGTTTTGATATAGAGCTAGATAAGAGGCATACTATGGAGAGACAATTGAATCCCTCAGTTGCAAATAAATGAAATGCAACTAACATGCAAATCTTTGAGTGAAAACCACATTGTGCCACTTACTGATCTTAAAAAAGTAAAAAATAAGGATGAATCCAATGGTGAAAACCTCTTTGAGGCACCTAAGGATGAGGGATTCAATCTCCCCCTTAGTGCAATGCATCTAGAGAAGTCAATGGTACTAACAGAAAAGGCCACTCTAGTCAATGTGGGAACAAAAGAAGCACCTAAGATCACTTTCTATGTTGAATCATTATTATATGAAGAATAGAAAAATCTTGCAACATTCCTTAAAGAGTGAAGAGCTAACTTTGCATGGTCATACATAGACATTCCAGGCCTTGATCTGGAAGTGGTTGTACATCACCTAGTAGTTTATCCTGAATCCAAGCTAGTCAAGCAAAAATTAAGGAAGATGTACCCTCAGATAGCACTCTTGGTTAAAATAGAATTGCAAAAGCTTCTTGATTTTGGATTCATTTGACCAATAGATTATCCCAAGTGGGTTTCAAACCTAGTATTAGTCTCAAAACCCACTGGGGGCATCAAAATATGTGCTGATTTCAAAGATCTAAACAAGGCATTTCTGAAGGATGATTTCCCTCTTCCTAACATTGATTTGATTGTAGACTTAATAGTTGGGCATGAAATGTTGTCACTCATGGATGGTTTTTCAGGCTATAATCAAATCATAATCACCAAGGAGGATCAACATAAAACTATGTTCACTTGTCCATGGGGAACCTATTGCTGGAATGTGATGCCATTTGGGTTAAAGAATGCAGGAGAAACCTATCAAAGGGCCATGACCCTAATCTTCCATGACACGATCCACAAAATAGTTGAAGATTATGTGGATGATATTTAGGAAAATTCAAAGAGAAGAAGTGAACACATACATGTCTTAGGACCCATCTTTGATAGGCTTGAAGAATATAAAGTAATGATAAATCCGAAAAAGTGTGTCTTTGGGGTCACATCAGGGAAACTCCTTGGCTTCATTGTTTCACAAAAAGGGATATAAAAATTTATCCAACAAAGGTAAAATACATCTTAGACATGGGACCACCACAAATAGTAAAGCAAATGAGAGGATTACAAGGAAGATTGTGGTCCATCAGGAGGTTCATAACACAACTATCAGATAAAATCCACCCCTTTTCGCATCTTCTCCATAAAGGGATAACCTACAAGTGGGATGAAAAGTGTGATAAAGCTTTCTAGCAGATCAAATATTATATACTCACACCTCTAGTGCTCATGCCACCAATACCGAATAAGCCATTGATCTTGTATATCTCAGCAACACTAGTAGCACTAGGAGCTCTTTTGGCACAACATGATGAAAACATAAAAGAAAGGGATATCTACTACATTAGTAGAACCTTGGTGGGCTATGAGATGAAATATTCACCTATTAAGAAGGCATACCTAGTAGTGGTTTTTGTTTCACAAAAGTTCAAACACTACATGTTGTCACATCAAATCAAGCTCATTGCAAAAAATGATCCACTCAAAAACCTATTATCCAAAAAATGAATCAATGTTCCTTATCAATCTCATAGCTCAGTGGAAGATGTACTTTGATGGATCATTCACCCAACATGGATCAGGAGTAGGAATTATTTTAATCACCCCTCAAGGTGATTGTATCCCAAAGTCATATAGGCTGTCATTTCCCTGTACTAATAACATTGTTGAGTACACAACCTTAATCATAGGTCTAAGGATAGTGGTTCAGTGATAGATATAAGAAATGAAAGTCTATGGAGACTCATAACTAGTTATCAACCAAGTCAATGATGACTATGAAACCAAGGATGACAAGCTCACTCCTTAGAAAAAGATGGTGGAGAATCTCAAAGACCTTTTTATAGACATAACTTTTGAGTAGATTCCTCACATAAATAACAGAGTAGCAGATGGCATGGAAACAATCAGATCACTACTAGACATGCCAAACAACATCCTCTAATGTGAATTCTTGCTCAAACAACTTCTCATACCAACTTTTGAAATCCCTAAATCAAAATTTGTGTGCGTCATTGTTGGTTTTGGATCCCCATGGTACCATGACATCTTTACTTACCTTAGCAAAGGAACCCTCACATCCAATATCACCTCAAACTTTAAAAAGACCTTTGTTAAGAAAGCATCCTAATTTGTGATCCTAGGTGATACCCTTTACTACTGAAGCATTGAAGGGACATTACTGCAATGTATTAACCAAGAGGAAGCCTTAACTGCTTTAAAAAAAGTACACGATGGCATATGTGGGCCCCATTCTAGCAATATGACATTAGCTAAAAATTGTTGAGATGAGGTACTATTGGCCAACCATGGAAAAGGAAACCCATCGGTATGTGTAGAAGTGTGTCCAATGCCAACAACATGGAGATCTGATTCATGCTTCAACTCAAGAGTTGCAACCCATGATCACACCATGGCCTTTTTCACAGTGGGGACTTAACCACATTGGAAAAATCACTCCAACCTCATCCAATGACCACACGTTTATCATAACTACCACTGAGTATTTACTAAGTGGGTCGAATCCATTCCTATGACATATATAATAGGGAAGCACATAGCCAAATTTATCTTGAACTTACTCATTTTCCATTATGGTATTCCTCAAACTCTCATTTCTAATAATGGAACACCCTTCAAAAATCAGGATGTGAAAGAGTTGTGCCAAAGATTCAACATTCAACATCGATTCTCTACCCCATATTATCCTCGGGTCAATGGTCAAGCTGAGGCTACAAACAAAACCATCTTGAAAATCTTGAAGAAAACAATCAATGAAGTTGGTTGTGACTAGAATTTGCAACTAAATCCCACTCTCTGGGCTTATCGAACTAGTATCTACATGCCTATAGGTGCAACCCCTTTCTCCCTAGTCTATGTATCAAAATCCATCTTTCCTATTGAGGTTGAGCTCCCATCATTGCGAGTGTCACTACATAGCCTAATAATTGAGGAAGAATATAGAGTGTCTTAGTTGAATAAGGTAGAATTCCTAGATGAGTGTCTTCTAGATGCCCTCAATCATTTGCAAGTATACCAGAACTTACTAAAGTAGAGCTATAACGAGAGGATAAAATTCCAGTTGTTCCAGGTAGGGGATCTAGTCTTAAAGAAAAAATAGAAAAACCTTCAGGATCAAGACAACAAAGGGAAGTTTGAGCCTAATTGGTTGGGTCCCTTCGTCATCACAATAATCTATGGATCAAGAGCATACCAACTGTCAACACCTGAAGGTGAGCCCTTACAGGATCCCACTAATAGTCTGCATCTCAAAAAGTTTTATGCCTAGTCTTAAAGGGTGTAAATCAAAATATACAAAAAAATCAATAAATGATGAAAATCTGAAAAAATAAGAAAAGGATTGAAAAAAGTAAAGAAAAATAATCATCCTCTAGTGAAAACCACTTTAGTGGTGCTTTGGGAAAGTACCTTGGTGAAAACTTGGCAAATAGGTGCCTTGCGTAAATAAAGCACCTCCATTCTTTGGCTCTTTATCCTACTATTCTTTGCATCACCCTCCATCCATCACATCATTGATCCTATTTACCCATCACCTGACCTTGTCCTTATCATAGCTTGATATTGTGAAGTATCACAATCACTTTTGTACTACTTGGCATATTCCAAAAGATAGTTTGTCCTACCTATATCGAAGTAGTCTAACCTATCATGTTGGGGGAAATTGCTTATGGATCATAATCAGGCTCTTTTATATCTTGAGGTTATTGGAAATCTCATCAAAAATCCAAAAACATTTTCAAAATCCTATACAACTCAAATCCAAAAACATTCAAAAAATTGTAAAGGAAAAATCCAAAACATTAAAAAAACATCAAAATCTCTAAAAAGGTCAAACATCAAAAAACCAAAAACAGAGTCCCCTTGTTGAACTACATTGTCTTTGAGCTTGAACGTAGGAAAGACCATCATTGATCTGCCCCCGAGACACCCTAGGCTAGTCCTTTAGTATTCCATCATAATAAACTGACATCTCTCACCTGTTCATATCTTTATCTTGTTAATAGGTCAAGTTAGTCAAACTACATGGTATTTACATGTATAATGTAGGCAAGGCTTCTCTTTGATTGTCCCTCGAGGCCCCTAGGATAGGTCTTTAGGTTAGGTTCTTGGTTGAAACTTGGAAACTATTAGAAAACCCCTAAACATTTGAAAACTCTCAAAAACCTCCAAAAACATCCAAATATTCAGAAAACACAAAAAAAATTGAAAATTAAAAATTCAAAAACATTATAAAACATTCAAAAGACCTAAAAAGCCTCAAATATTTTAGAAAATCCTAAATAGCCTTAAATAATTGAAAAGACCAAAAACATCCACATAAACTTTCAAAAATACCAAAAAGAACCTCAAAACATTTTCAAAATACAAAAAACATTGAAATATTCTAGAAAATCCAAAACTCATCCATCCCATCTCGTTTTCACCTGAAATAAACCTTCATTCATAATAAATCAATATTCACCTTCAACCTTTCATGAAAAAAATAGAAAGCAAGCATAGCAAGTCATAAAGTAAGAACATAAGTGTCAAAATCTAAAGTCTAGATCATAGGTAAATGTGTCAGTGAAGTGTATATCAAAGGTTCATGTTAGCATCATCATCCTAACATCAAACAACCTCTGATCAAAATTTCCTAGGATGTATCCTTCCTGTGATGGACATCAGTATCATACATCACCTTAGCTAAACTTAAACTAGGAAAGAGATATAGATAACACTGACTATTTGTCTTTGATCTTTTCTTATGATTTATCTTAATGACCCATTTCGAGGACCTCTTGATGATGTTTATCAAAATTATTTAGAGAGGAAGGAATGAGGCATTGATCATTATCTTTTGCTTGTTGTGCTTTTGGATACTCTTGTAAAATAATCTTGGTGCATACTTGCTTAGTTGTGTGTAGGAAGGTCATTCGGAGTACGTTGTTGACTATTGAATATGCTTTGGTCCAATATGTTCTAAGCTTCTAACTTACATTCCAATGAGGTTTCCATATGTCAAGGTGTGAATAGGAACTATCCTATCTATTTGTCAAGTCAAAGTCCATTACACTAGATACAACGCCATCTTGGTTATTAATACCTTGATGCATCGTATCTATGTGTTATATCAAACAATAATGAATGACATAAAATCCCAATCCCAAAGTGTGAGCAACTCATCATCTTGAATTTCATCCTCATTTTGCATGTCCCGTCACCATCTCTAATAAATTCTTGATGGATCATGGACTTGTTGGATCTTTTGAAGGAGTCATCAAAATCAATGATCATTCTTTATTCTTCTATCTTCTCTCTATGCTAACTTGGTATCATGATAGTCAACAAAAACATCATCAATGCACACAACCTGCATCCACAAACCATCAACATACATGCATCTCATAATCATAGCATAATCATAAAACATCCATCAACATAATCATTGCATATCACATCATACATTTTGCATTATCATTTGAGTTGTGATGAATAATATAGATTTGTTATTCTAAGCATCTTAAATCATTGCATATCATAAGCATTTGCATTCATACATCCATGTGCATACATTTTCATCTCATAAAATGCATAGAAAATACAAAAAAGAAATGCATACATATTATTTTCATCCACATCATTTGCCTCATTCATTCCATAAAATATCATGAAAAGATACTGAAAAAGAATATAACATTGCATCCATATCATATCATGATCATTGCATATCACATAGGAATAAGTAAAGTACATCCATACATGATCAAATATAAGCATCTCATATCATATGCATCCATACATCATAAACATGAAATAAGTGAACACATCACATCATATAGAATCATCCGTATCCGTATCATATATATCAAAAAATGAATGTCATGGTACAAAATTTAGATCAGTGTATGTACATTGATCAAAAGTAAAATATCCATGAGGCTATCAAAAAGGAGCCCATGAATGTATATCTATGGTAAAGAATGGGGCAGTAAAATTAAAAAAAGTGTCTATACATAACAACTAGCCCTAATAGCTGCTACCCTCTCCGACCTTCCTCTCAAGCTGATCCTTTGCTCTCAGCCGTGCATCACTACGCTGCAAAAAAAAAAGGATATCTAAGTGCCTGTGGTACATCTTGGTGGTAATGCTGCCTATGATATGTAGCCTCTGTCATGACCTCTCCATATAATCTGGCTGAAACTGTCCTGCCATGTGTGGCCACCATCATAGCCTCTATCTGCTAGAGCCGAGCAACCTCCTGATCCCTCTTCGTGGTCACAGCTTGTACCCACTATAAATCCTGATCTCTCTCAGCTGTGATGCCCACCATCTATTACCATGCCTAGTCCCACTTAGTAGTAATACCCAAAATATGTTGGCGGGCCTAATCCCACTCTCCTATCAAAATCTGCACCACTGCTATAGTTACTAAATCTATGCATCTCTAGGATCTGGTGGTGGTGGTGGTGGCTGTACATGAGGCTGCTTCTGAACATCAGGTTGCTGCTATACAATTGGTGGAGCCCCTAGAATCTGTCCATCATGTCCATCTTGGCTGTCGTGTCCTCTGCCCCTCCTTGCTCCCCTACCTCTGGGTCTCCCTCATAGAGGAACACCCGCTGGATCTGTCAAATGTTGTGGAGGTGTGAACCAAGCATCATAAGTAGGTGTAGTCTATGTTACTGCCTGACCCTGATCATAGGCCCAAGGCTAAGCCACTAACTGTCTAAAGCTCTCAATTGCCTCTAGAGATGGAATAGTTGGTCCCCATGTGGGAACCTCTCTAAGCGACCTAGCAAAAATAGACCTATAGGAATCATATGGCCTGTCTTGAACCTCACCAAACTGTCGAGCCACCCTATCTGGTAAATATTGGTCAATAATATGGTGCTCACAACCTTGCATGCATTAGGTATTCCTTGCAAATTATAGTTATTGCACATCATCAAACCATGGTGGCATTTCAAGCCATGAGTGCCATCAGAAAGCTATCATTTCATCGATAACCTATCACCAATATGAGAGCCCAATCTATCTAGTGTGCCCCAATGTAATCACACCTTTGTACCACCAAATGACAGGATCATCTGGCTCCACATATTCCATCTGAACAATAGGTCAGAGCATGATGATATGCTCCCATGCCAAAAAATGAAGCAAAGTCACCCCCGTACCAATGGCTCTCCAATCAAAATAAATGAAATCATGCATGTCATGATATAGTGAGACCAACATCACTGGCCCTCATGCAAAAAGAGTCCACCCGTGTAGCATCCTATGCCACACCAATCCCCATCCTAGGCTAAACCCTTTGCTGCATCTGTCAGGAGCCACCAAACCTAAAATAATGGTTTTAATGATCAATCTGAAGGTGGGCACGTGACCCCTATATGACTCAAGGTTGATTTGTGATGTCACCAAGACAATGTTGTCCATCTCCATCACCTCGTGATAGGAATCTAATCTGACATCAACATCGTAGATCACACGATCGCCATGTATCAACAAGCACAAAATGCACCATACATCCTCCAAGGTAATTGTTTCTTCGCCTATGGGAAGATGAAAGGATGAGGTCTCATTGTGCCATCTCTCATATAGAGTAGTCATCATTGCTAAGTGAGTTCGGATGATAGGCGCATACACAACATACCAGAGGCCGATATCTCTGAGGTGCTCTTGGTGTAACTCTGACAAATTGCCTAATCTCTCCAACACGGTGGCTCTGTGCTCACGAGACATAATGGTGGAATGACCTCCTGCATCCACGAAGCGAACGACGTCAGGAAATCAAGGAAATTTGACTAAATTTGAAATTTTCAGGTCAAAAATCACAATAGCATCGTTGTTTGCAATAGCATCACTATATTCAAATTTCAAATTGCAACACCCAAAACCATTTTAAATTGCAAATTGCAACATGCATCACTAAATACACTGGTCTCACAATTTAATCTTTGGAAACCCCTAACCCTAGTTTCTAAATTGGCAAGTGCATCACAATCTAAAATTAGAAACCCTAATTTTAAATCGTGAATAGCATTGCCATATACATATGTGTCACTATAATTCATTTAAGCATCGTCGATTGCAAAATGGGCATTGCTATATAGCAATGCTGCCAAAGTTTAAATTTCAAAGAGCAATAAACGCATCAAAAAGTCAAATTTCAAATCAAGTTTAGAGTTACATATCAATGGTCCTACGCCTAGAAGCCGCTAATACTATCGAACTCGGTCAGAGATGTGCCTAGGAAGCTCTCATTGTGCCATTTCATCGAAGGGTTAGAGCTGAAAATAGTAAGAATCTCTTAAATGTGAATGTGCAAATGAATTGAAAGTGACCCTTCTTGGCTTATTTAAGCTAGAAAATTAGAGTTTTTTTCCCTAATTTCACCTTCGAGCTTTAGTTTATCATCATTTTCACCAATTCTACCAATCTGGACCTAATTTTGCATCATTTTTTGTATTTTTGGCATAATTCTTGCATCCTAGAGCCTTTCTGGACCCATGGGGCAACTTTTAATCTTTATTGAGAAATCAACGCAAAATTCAAAATTTATGCCCCATTTCTCGAGGGGGTGGAGAGTCAGCTTTATCCTTCCACTGGGGCATGTAATTTTTTTTTTTTTTTTAAGTTTTTGATTTAAGCAGCAGTTTTAATCTAAAGAGCATTATTCTATGAACCGAAGCAATAGGTACCTCGCTTCAAAGAGGGGCAAAATGTAGACACTGAAAAATATCCTAAACAATATCATACACTCAAAACATGTTTACTAACATCATTTCCTCTTTAAACCCATCATATTTTTGCTTAATTAATTAAATTATCCTAGCTAATTAATTAATTGCATCATTTTCGTCTATTAACCTAATTAATTTAAAATCAGGTTAATTCACCCCCTTTCATGCTAACATTTCACCTCATTAAATTAAATAAATCAAAATGTTTAATTTAATTCCCCAAGTCTTCTAATTTAATTAAATAACCCTAAGTTATTTAATTAAAAATCATTTCATCTCTCCCCCATTCATTAAATCATTTAATTTCATGAATATCACTTTGATTCCTCCAAATCCCCTGATTGCATAATTAAACTAATTTTCCTCTAAAAAAGGGAATATTCCTTATCCCCTTTTTGCACAATTAAGAATTTATTTTAATTTGCAAAATGCCTTTTATCCTCACCCAAATGAATATTCTTATTCCTCCATCATTTGAAAAAGGGATATTTTCACTTAGCTTCTAATGAAAGTTTTAACCTTTAACCTTTTGAACAAGTCACCTTTGACCTATGTGAGCAGGTCAAAAGTGTGTTTGTTTGAGGAAAATGTGAGCCATTGATTAAATACCATCATGCATTCTCATCCATTGATGAGAATCCATGATCCATGCCTCTCATCTCCTTCATCTTGGACTGTTGATTAATCTTTTCAATCTCAACCCTCCATTTCTCATTTGCTCTCCTATAAATAGAACACTATTTGGAGACAAATGGATCCATCTTTCAATTGCAAAGTCATGATGTTGAATTCACTTGCATCCTTCTAATTACATAATAGCTTAGAGCATCCATTAATGGATTCCATGCATCCATCTTTGTTTGTATATGAATTAGGGTTTCCATCTTTTAGCTTAGAATGAGCTTATATTAGCTTAACAATTGCATAATTAGTTCATTTTTAGTATAAAATCATGATAACTTAGCTTGCATCATGTTTAATTTAGCATAAACTAGGTTTTCATCCATTTATCACAATGGTTTCATCAATTCTTTTCCATAGAATTGATTGAAACAGGCTCACTAATCACGGGATTGAGAAAGGGTCGTTGTTCCACATCAACACGACACCAATTCTAAAACAGGATAAGTTTCAAATGGGTTAGAGTAGGAATTTAATTATTTTTGTAGTTTGTAGTTTTCAATTTCAATAAAGGCTTAGTTTAACTTTTCAATTTGAATGATCTTGTTTGGCAGATTGAGGTTTATTGGATAAATTGTGCTTTGATTCATCATGGATCAAGTGCAATCGATACATACATACATACATATATCCATATATATACATACATACATATATATACATACATACATATATATATATACATATATATATATATGTATATGTATATATATATGTATATGTATATGTATATGTATATATATATACATATATATATGTGTATATATATGTATATGTATATACATATATATATGTGTATATATATGTATATGTATATACATATATATATATACATATATATATGTATATATATACATATACATATACATATACATATATATATATACATATACATATACATATATATATATATACATATACATATATACATATACATATACATATATATATCCTCGTCTCACACATACATACATATATATATACATACATACATATATACATATACTTGCATATATAAATACATATCCATATATATACACATACATATATACACATATATATACACATATATATACATACATATATACATGTACATATATATACATATATTATATACATGCATATATTATATATGTACATACATACATACATACATACATACGTACATACGTATGTACATACATACATACATACATACATACATACATATATAACCCATGTTGATCAATATAATTGATATGGGTTAGAACCCACAACTAGCAAAACAATTTTAAATATTTTATTATTATTTATATTTAGGTTATATTTTTTTAGTTATTAAAAAAATAAAGGTGTTGTAGGGGGATAATGGGGGTTGAGGGGGGAACCATCCATGTGGTTGACCCCCTATGGTGTTGTGGCCATTGAAGGGGTTTCATGGTACTCACAAGGGCCACAACCCCCATGGGGGAAGCTTTGGTTGTAGACTATTGGGGATGGGATCTACCTTCCCCTATGATCATAAATAGGCCGCTTGATCCTAAAATATAACAATGGTCAGTTTTTTTTATTTATTGAGACCTTTTTATTTTTTATTTCTCAATAAAAAATAACATGATTACTTATGGTAAAAGCATATGTATATATGCATGTGCGTGTGTATTTTAACTATATTTTCTATTATAATTTTAAAACAATAATAAAAAATAATTAAACATTATTTTTTTAACATATTTAAATGTGTGGGTGTATATATATATCCTCAACTGTATAATTCTTTTTTTGAAATAATTTCTAAGTATACATTTAAATGCCAAAGCATATATATATATATATGTATATATGTATATACACATATATATGTACAACTATATATTTGAAATATTTTTCTTTTGTCATAAACAAATCAAAAAGTTGTAAGGAAAAAGAATAACGTATTAGCATATATTTAAATGTGTATATATCAGCAAATATACAATTTCAATTACAATTTAAAAATATATTTAAGAATATTTTTTTTCTCAAATCCAACTAGACCCTTCCAATTGTACTAATTTTTAAATTTCTCATAACAATGAATGTATCTACAATAAACATACCATTTGATTTCTACCTTCAAAAATTTATTTTTCTAAACAAGATCTAGAGTGTCAACTTGCACAAATAGGAAAATAATTCACATTCTCATAATGAGGGTTTACAATAGTAGTAGGTTTCACAATAGAGTTTTAGAGTCACAAATGCCCCCCTTCAACAGAAGGATGCATATATTTAGTCTTTAAAAACCCCATAAAATAAGCTTGCTAATAATCCCAACTTGAGATAGGATGTGCTCGAGGAAAGTATGTTTCACATAACATGATAAAGAAAATACAACATAAGATAACAACACCTAAGGTTTGAAATAACATGTATGAATTTTGACAAGATTCATAGAACTAGGGGGAGATGAAGGGACTTTCTAATTGGGAAAAAGAGGATATAGAAAAAACTCAAATATGTACAAAATAAAACATTCTCCACAATTATTGTCTAATATTCTCCTATATACCATGCCATAAACACTCTCAACACAACATTCTCCACAAATATTTTCCTTATATTCAATATTTTTTTGAGAAGTTCAAATTAATTTTTGTCAATATTGAAAGCTATTTGATTAAATAAAAATAATAAGGAATGCATTTTCTTAATTTTGTCAAAATTGAAGGGATCATTTAAGGGGTTTTCATCTACTTTCTACTCTACTATGGATACCCTAGGAAATTTTAAGATGCTAACCTTTGAGTTGTTTTGTGAGTGTAAAATTAGGGAGTAGACCAAGATAATTCATATGGATGCACTTCCTTGATCTAAGAGTTAAGATTTTATATATCAAAATTTCAAGGGTAAAGGTAAAAATAAAAAGAATCCCAATACATAATCTACTTTAGGTGGTGAGCCTTTGTTGGAGCATGTTTTCCATTACGTCAAAAGACTAACTTGTTAACGCTTGATACAAACAATAGAGATAAATGGATCCATGAGAGGCGGTTGAATCATGTCATGAATATTGAAGGGAGATAATGGTGATTAGTCCAACGACCCCCCTCCCCCCCCTCAACATCACTTGAGGGGATTCAAACCCATGACCATGAATCTGATACCATTTGTTAGAACATGTTTACTGTTGTGCCAAAAGATCAACTTGTTAATTCTTGATACAAACACCAAATATAAATGGATCTATGGGATGTAGTTAGTCCATGCCATGAATCCTAAAGGGAGACACTAGCGATTAGTTGAAAAAAATAAAATTATATATTTTTTTGCAAAAAAAGATGTTAATAAACTCCCAACGAGTAAATTTCTAAATGATTGGTTTCATATTGTTTGGTTGAAAAAATTTGAAATACAAATTTCATTCTACATAATGCTTCAAAAGTGTTTGTTTTTAATCTTATTTAAAGACCATAAGATGTAGGAAAAGGCTATAGGGAAAACAACCTTTAGGGTAGTGGCTTGGTCATCAAATTTGATTAATGAAGAGGTGCTAGCTTTATCGTACCCAAGATGGCTAAAGTTCAAAGATGTGCCTCCCCATTTCTGAGCCTTTCCGCCCCAAATGATTTCCCCTTTAGGGAATCTAATGGAATTGGAATAAATTAGCTGTACCATTTTGAACATGGAAGTTGGATTATTAGTTTATTTATCTCTAGGAGTGGATATCCTTGAGGAAATTTTAATTGAAACCCTTGAAAAATCCAAATCTTGTAAAATTGAAATTATGGAGGGAATCAATGCATGTTTCCTCTATAAAAAGGAGGGACATGTGAGAAGGAATTGCCCCATCAT
This sequence comes from Sequoia sempervirens, assembly GCA_007258455.2. Lineage (NCBI taxonomy): Eukaryota > Viridiplantae > Streptophyta > Pinopsida > Cupressales > Cupressaceae > Sequoia > Sequoia sempervirens. The sequence continues at coordinate 44,843 of VDFB02026263.1, forward strand.
AAAGAGGAAAATTGATGCCCAAAATGATAAACCTAATACTTATAACCCTATGTTAGGGGAAGAACTTGGTTTCGGAAAATAAATTATTGTTGTAGAACCAAGAAATAAAGACTTCTTTGGTGACTACAATTAGTTCCTTTCTCCTATCGGTGAAAATAATTTGACCAATAACAAGATGTTGGACATTCCTGAATCAAATAATATAGAAAAAAATGGTTCCAAATCCATCGAAGAAAGAGTAGAGGAATTATCCAAATTGGTAGAGCAAAAATTGGTACTTGGGTAAGTCTAAAATTAGAAATAATGTTTCCCAATACAATAATGATTCCTTAAGAGGAATCCAAAAATAGAATCCTTCTGAGGCTCTAATATGTTTTTAGGGACATAAGAAGAATACATAGGAATTATCTTTGGATAAAAAAAAGCAAAGAATAGCTCAAAATAATAAGAGCAAAGGCTCATTAGATAAAGAAGTTAAAAGCGAAAATGCAATTGAAAATGCAAAAAAGGGTGTTGAGTTTCTTGAGAATTTATCACTCAGTGATTCAAGTGATGAAATTACCTTTAAAAAATTCTCTTTGAAAGGTAATAACATTTTGGTAATTGAAAAATAATAGGTGAAAGTAGAGTTATGATCTTTATAGAGGGCTTGAACAAAATCATTCCTAATATAGTTGGTTTGTCTAGAGATAATTGTAGGCAGAGTGATGTTTCTCGAGAATCAGCTATAGGCAAGGAGCCTAGAACAAATGTGAATATAGAAATATTAGAACTGGGGATAATTTGATAGACACTAGTTTCTTTAAAAAGGGGAGTAGCAAACATCTCTTTTCCTTATCTAACATGAATCTTTTTTTTTTAAAGATGATTGTGGATTTGTATCAAACAAAGAAAATTCAGATGCCCCCCTCAAGTTGAAATTTAGGAAGGCTCCATAAAGGAGAGCCTAAAATGTGATTTTAAACTAATTTATTTTGAAAATAAAGATGAGCAAGGGTTGGACCTAGAAGGTAACCCCTCACCCCCCATTAATAATCAAGAACATTAACCAAAAGGAAGATCCTAACTGTCTAGTAGGAATTGATGGGATTAAAAATAAATTAAAAAGGAAAATGCAAAATAAAATAAAATTGAGAGGGATCCATACCCTAAGAGGAAAAGAAAACTAAAAATTTAGAGGAAAACATTCCTAAATTCTTTGAGAGCTTTAGGAACAATAAGGAAGAACCTCAAAGAATGGAAGCTGGTGAATCTTAACTATTCAAGCTAGAATGTCAAGGGGATGGAATCCTTAGAGAGGAAATAATTGTAAGAAGGCATCTAAACTTGGAAAAAAACCTAGATGTTGTCCTCATCCAAGAAGTTAAATTGGTCAAACTCACTCTAAAATAATCTTAAGTTTATCTGGAGAGATGCCTGTCAATTCTCTACTAGTCATGATAGGGGCAAAGGAGGTGTGGCTATTATTCTTGCTAATAAATGGACCATGTGACTATTCTACTAGTCATGATAGGACCACATATTCATCAATTTGGTGGAACTTGTACCATAGGGGGAAACCTCTTGTACTATTACAAGGATTATCGACTAAAGCTCGGGCAAAAAAAGGTATTATTTGTTGCAAGGATATTCTATATAATAATCAACTAAATTTGTGGATTAATCTAAGAATAGAGTATGATCTTCTTAATGCACAATGGAGAACATGCTCCGTGTTGAGAGAATCAAGCAAACCCATTCATTTTCCAATTAATGCTAAAGATTTTTGTGGCAATGCAAGCTGTGATACCTTGGCCGGTTATAGTTAGAAAGATGGCACATATATCGAGATAAATTGAAACCCAAAACCATTTATAATTCAATGAGTGAATCAAAGTTATAATTGATCATATCAAAAAAAGGTGGAAGGTGAAAATGTATGGAAATTTTTCCATTGTACATCATTTAGTTGCCATGTTGCATATTTAAATTGATATTATAAGGAGAACCCACCTAGGTTTTGAAGAGCTTGAAGTGTAGAGGAAATTAACTATAAAGTTTATTTCATGTTTGTTGGCCAACTTCCCAATATCTGTAAGCATAAGATACAAATAATCTTTAAAATTATTTGATGAATTAGTTGGAGGAAAAAATAGATTGGAAACTTTGCTGGGAATTGGTGGGTTTCTTTGGGTTAGACTTTGTATTTGTTATGTTATTTTTCATCTTCAACTAGTTAGTGTGAAGTGTGAGTTATTTTTTCAAATATTTATTGAACTTATAAGTGATATTTAGTTCTTTTCCCTTAAAAGGTTATTGACTTTAACAATTCCAAAGTGGTGAGAAATATTTAAAGTACAAATTCAAATGGATGGGAGATCACTATTCCAAAATGATCAATGAATGAAGCTGGTGGGTGACTTGTAGAAGGAAAAAAAACATAGAAATAAAGGTAGGTAGGCCTTCTACCCTTGATACTCATCCTTCCAAAAATAATAAAGAAATTGTGAATAAAAATAGATCTACTAGTTATATTTTTTTGATAGGTAAGATTAGATTTATATTAAACTATAAAAAAAGTAGTACATTGTAGTATGGATGCCATAATGGCATAGAGTTCGAACCAGACACCATCCCCCATACCAAAAAAAACCTACAAAACACCCTAGCATACCATGGAGGCCACATAGGGTTGAGGAAAAATGTATGATACTGAACCAAGCTATCCTTTACTACTTATTACATTGCTTTATATCTTAACCTAGTAAAGTCGAGACACCAAAAAACAAACACCATTACCTATTACCCCATAAGTTGTTCTAGGAAAATACCCTGAAGTTGAACAACCATGAAGTATTTCATTTAGCCATGAGATGGAAATTATGCCTTAGGTAATTAGCCCTCACTATCAAAAGCCTCCGGTGTTCAATTAGCTTGAGCCCTTGGATATCAAAAAGGAAGGGATAAGACTTCACTGTTTCCCCATACACCTCTAACTGCCCCAAATCTGACAGACGTGGAATACCGAAACTAGGCCTGGCCGCAACCAAAGCCTCCTCCAAACCCAGTAATAGATCCTTTTTGAACAACCATTGCATTATGACTTTGATTTCTTGCTTCAAGACATCCACATCTAACAACCCAACTGTTGTGCAATTTTCGCACACACGCCCCGTTGGAAGCAGGGACCCTTTTTCGGTTTGGTTTTGGTTTCTTGGCCCTTTCTTTTTGAGGTTTTGTCTTATTTAGGCATTTCATTAAATGTTTATTTTGACTACCTAAGTGTTTCCCTAGGTTATTCATTGAAAATCCTAAGTTCTGGATAAATTTTGGGTTTTTACCTGGATTCGGGATTTTCCACCCTGGTCAGATTTTCCCGGATCCTGCTTGGACTCTGGCTGGACCCTATTGTTCGGGGATTTTTGGTTTCCGTGGATTTTCGTGTGGTCTGGATTTTCCCAGATTTTTCCCAATCATTGAATTCCCAGGTTTTTGACTGTCTTATCGATTGCATTAATGACTTCATACGCGCTTTGAAGGATGTATTTAACTTGATTTTTGAGGTCTTTTATGCCATCATGCTTATTATTTGCCATCGTCTGAGTTGAGGACTGCATCCTTAGAGTTTGTTCTTTGAGATTTTGATTGGATTTGGGCATGTGGGTTTGAATTGATCGATTTAGTGGCAATTTCTTGCATGTTCTTGCCCCTATTCTTTGTGTACACCATTCTCTTCGCATTTGTTGATTCTAGGACCGATTTGGGCTTTATAATGTTATGTTTTTGATTTCTTTGCTTTGAATTGATGATAATGGATAGTGCATTGATGTTATAAAGAGCTTCTGGGACTTGAATTCTTGAATATTTGATCACTCATGACTAGGGTTGCATAGCATTGATTAATTTATGATCTCCCAAGTAATTTATGAGTTTGTTGGTCTGTTTGCATTATTGTGAATTTACTTGAGAATCATGATCTTTTCCCCTGGTATGGTGTCAGAATTTGAATTACCTGAGTCATAGGCTTTCCTGTGTTTTAATGGCGGATGTATAAGGTTTAAACCTAGGGCATCACCATTCATCTTTAGTTTGCTCTCAAACGGGCCTAGAATGCAAAGAAAATCTTTTGAAGGTCCATGCATAACTTTCCCTAAGCTTAAATCAGCAAAATTCATGATTAATGTGATGTTATGTGAGAAATCATGATTTCATGTCACAATCCGGCTTTTGGCCTTAGTCTAGGATTTCTCGTCCCTTCCGAATAATCCAGCTCTGGCAGATTTTCTCGAAATTTGGTGAGGTGCAATAAATTATCGCTATCATATACACCATTGGAAAGAGGTCATAGCGGGCTCCATAGGTCATACTGATATTCTTTCCCATCGCTAAGACCTCTATCCTTCGGCAAGACCTTTCATCGAGTGCATTTTTCTTTTGTTGAGCTACCTTCATTTTAGTCAGGGAGACCCTGCTTGTTCAATGAGACCTTTTGGCGAGCTCATAGCTCTTGTTGAGACCTTCGCTTTTGCCGAGACTACCAGTGATCGCTAAGACTTCATGTTGAGACTCCATGTCAGTGAAACATTATGCAGTTGGCAAGACCTCTCGCGGAATTCAAAACCTATCACCGAAACCTCCATTTGCTCTGATGAGACTCCCCTTCGTCGGTGAGACGTTACACCGAGACCACCTATTTTTAGCAAAATCTCATTCGATGATAGCCACTTTTGGTGTGACCTCCTGGAAGTCGCTAAGACTTCTCAATGAGATGGCTAACTCTTGCCGAGACCTTCACTTTTAGAATTTTTCCTTATCTGTGGATTTTCGTTGGCTCCAGATTTTCCTGAATTCCTTGGTTCCCTATTTTTCCAAATTTTGCGAAGTGTCTCTGCCTCCGTAGAAATCCATCTCTGGCTGATTTTTCTGAAATTTGATGAAATGTACGGAAATATGGAATAGCATGATGTGTTAGTGGTTTTCAATGCATTTTATTATTAATTCACGCTATTTTATGATCTCCCATGAGGTCTATTGGCTAGTGATGATCAAATTTAATTGATAGTAGGTGTTTTCATGATTATTCCGCTAGAATCAGTATGGCTCGAAATTTCCCAAAATTCCTCCCTAGCTCAGATTCCCCAGATGGTTCAGAAACCTGAAGTTTATCAAAAACATTCTAAATGAGTTTTAATAACACCTTGATTGCATGAAGTTTATTCTAACGGTGTTTTGATGGATTGACATTTCCTTCCCATGGTTTTAACTGTGTTTTTCATGTTGAGTGTAGGTTGAACCTAGCAACGCAGCTGGGTCCTCAATGTTTGATGCGGAGAAGATTAAAATTGACATTAAGAAAAAGGTCCCTGACAGTAAGATCACATCAGTCTAGTCAGAGGTGACCGATACAAATGTTGGCCTCTGGGATTATGAGGAATTTAAAGAAAGAATGGTAGCCAAGGATCTTCCTTTGGTGGCTAGAAGAATGAGGGAATCAGGCTTGTCTCATGTTGCTGGTTTCCCTTCCACGATGTAGTGTTATGAGCTAGTTCTTGAGTGTGCTAGACACTATGATCAAGATACATAGAGGATAATTGGTCCTTAAGGGAGAGTTGTTGCAAATCTCAACCTGGTCTCCATTGCCCAAACACTTGATATGCCAGACAGGTCTCATGTGGTGGGATTCAGCATGAGGGAAGCTCAGGAGTTCTATGATGAGAAGACTATGAAATCACAATAGTTTATTAATTCCTGCCTGGAGAAGCCCAAGTCTCACTATTCCAAATTGCCCAAGTAGCTATTCAGGATAAAGTTCAAGAAAGAGTATTATGATGCCATCATTCTTCTCATCAGGGTGGTTGGATTGAGGAATGCTGGCATGTTTGAGAATTGGATGTGCCATGTGATTGTGAGGATGGAGCAAGAGAAGACTAACTACTATTGGGCAGGAGTCATTAGCCAAGTAATCCACGAGCAGTTGTCCAATGTGTTGCAAACAAAGACCTTCACAATGACTTCATATTTGGTATATACACTTGCAAGATTCCACCCCTACAAGGATTGAGCATAAGGGGTACTTTCAAACAAGATATTATCTATGAGGTTTACCCTCAGTTGCACTTGGGAGGTTCAAACTATAGGAGGGTGAATGATGCATTCACCATGCACATCACTAGATTGCTCCAAGGTGCAGAGCATGTCAGGATTTCAGACCAGGCTAAAGAACTCATCAAGAAATATGGGGCATGGTTTATTCAATTCCCAACTTTCCCCTACATTCAGATTGATGGCTGCTAGAGAGCTCCTTATAGACTTCCAAGATACCCTACTAATCACATTATATTGTTGGAAGTAACTAGGAAGATTTGTGACTTTGATGCCATTGTCAAAAGAGACAAGCATAAAACTGGTTTTGGTGGGGATTTCCCACTAAGGATTGGTACTGGAGAGGTTTTTCCTTCCATTGGTTCTGCCTAGGCTTTAGAGGAAGAAATGAGTACTCTTGGCTTGCCTCTCCACTCCAAGAGGTCTAGATTTGATATTATAGGAGAAACTCAAAAGAAGGCTAGCAAAGAGTATTGCCATAAGGTGAACTTGGAGGACTACTGGGCTAACTGCAGTGATGAATTTGAGGTCAAAAAGAAGAAATTCTCCTGGCTTCCAGTTGAGTCAGTCCAACTATACAATATAAAGGAAGTTCCTGATCAATTGGAAGATGATGGAAACTTGATCCAGGATCATGCTTATGAGGCCATAAAAGACAGACCAATTGGTGATGTGGATTGGTTGGAAGAGGAAAATATAGAATTAAAGCAACTAATGGATCCATTTATCATGTTTACTAGGATGTGGCTAAAGCGTAAGTTGTGGGAGCTAGAAAATAATGGTGTGCAATTAACCTATGCTCTAGTGGGAGATTTGGATCCCCACTCCACCTTTGAAGAATCTATCGAGTAGGATCCTAAGGGAAAGGGTAAGTTGGATTCTCCATTTAAAATCAAAATTAAAGGTGTTCAAGAGGAGGATGTCCAAGAAACAGAAAAAATAGAGAAAACCAAAGGCCAAGCAGAGGACAAGGATTAGGAAATCGGAGCAGAGAGAGGCTGAAAATTAGGGTCTTGAAGTTGATGTGCCGGTGCCCAAGAGCTGAAGATGTCCCTCCAAGCGAAGAAGAAATAGTAAAGGTCCCATCACTTGAGCAGAAGGAAGAACATGTTGAGGAGGAAGAAAGTAAGATAGATGAAATTCTTGAGAAGCAGAATCTGAGTGAAGAAGCACATAAAGGTCAACAAGAAGAGGAAAAATAGGCTGAGGTGCAATTGGAGTCCACTGTCTCAGGTTGGTTGGACAAGGAGATAAGGAGAAAGTAGGCATTGTGGAAGATAGTCCACCGAATTGGGATGAGCTACTAGCTAAGATCAGAAAAGATAAAGGTAAAAAGAAGGCTAGGGTGATTTCAAGGATTGAAAGGGATGAAGCTAATAATAGAGTTGTTCACATTGCCACCCCTGCTTCAGATAAAAACAAAGATAATGTGGCTAGAAAGGATTATAATGTGTAGACTTTCAACTTGGGGCCTACTTCTTTTGAACTGGATATTGAGGATTATGAGGGTTCTAGTGTAGTCATCATGAGCAGGCTGAGGAAAGAAATAAAGGTCATGCATGAATTGAAGAAAGATAATGAAAATACCAGGAAATGCTTGGAGGAATTAATGAAGCCCCTGTAATCCCTTAACCCTTCGATTTCTGCTACGAATCCTTTGCCTTAGGAGACTATTACCAAGCTTGAAAAGATGAAGGCTTCCAATCTTGCCACAACAAATTGGCTACAAGGGGTGCAAACCAAAGGTAATGAGGCCATTAAGGAGATTCTGTCAACTAGGAAGGATGCTACAAGGGAAACTGTTTGGTTGAAGGCGGTGTTGGCATAGGATAAGGAAGATACGGATCTCCTACTGCAGAAAACCAAAAATATCATGGAGTACACCTTGGATAGGTTGGTAAATGATGGAATTATTCCTTCTTCTAGAGCTTCCGAACCATGGGAGTTGTATGAGGCATTGCAGATTAGGCAAAAAGTGTTGAAGAAGATTTACAAACAGAGGAGGTAGATTGATGGTACCCTAGCTGGTGTTTACAATGGATCCATTACCTTCTTTGAAATTATGACAGGAAGAAGGAAGATCGCACCCAAGTACTTGAGCTTGGAACAATTAAGGAAGTAGTGGCATGATGTTTATGCCCCAATTAATGATGGTTCCATTTTTGAGCACCAGTTGGATGATGCGGCCACATACATTGTTGTCATTGAAAAATACCTAACGTATAAGGTGGACTGGGACAGGTCGGTGAAACAATCAAGGGAGGAGATTGCATCCATTGAAAGATGACTTAGGGTTTTGCCTTTACCACCTGTGGCTGACTTGGATGGGGCACTATTGAAAGTCCATGAAGGGCCAGATCGAAATGAAGACAAAGGGGAAGGCAGTTAATGCCCAGCTACATCGAGATTTGTGCTTCCCTATTATCACGCCCCACACTGGTCTGAGCTACATTGGGAATCCTGGGCCAACCTGGATGTAGTTCATGCATTTAATACATTCCTTTATTCCACTTTGACTTTCTCTTGGTCGACTGGTGTTGCCTAATTAATGCTGTGAAACCCTTGACTAGGCTGACAGGTTCTTGGTGGGGATTCTATATATTTGGCATTTTTCCTCATTTGTAATGGTTAGAATATAGAGATTAATATAGAGAAGAGATAGTTAGAAGTGAATTAAGTAGAGAAAGTTAGCAAGTAGTTGTTCTCAAGAAAATATTGTAATAGAAAGCTAGAATTATTGCTACAATGGACAATTTGAATGCAAGAAATGACATTGTGATTTGGTGCCATACTTGTTTTCTTTTGTTTTGCATGGTTCTTGTTATTCTATCTTTAAAATTGGTTTGAGGAGGTTAATATTTAGATTAGATTTGATTTGATTTGATTCAATAATGTTTGTGATTTGATACTTGAATGTTGCAGCAATCCCTCATTCCATACTTTTCACAACCAACTGATTGTTAGTTTCTTTGCAAAGTTAGCCTGGACTTCATATTCATTGTGCTTGGTTCGATTGTGAGGATTCATTCATTTCAATTGCAATAGGGTTGTTTGAATGAATGTTCATGATTTGAAAATCCAAACACCTTAGAAGATTGCACTATTTCTATAAGATTACAGATTTATCTGGGTCAAGTAGAGATCAGTTTTGAGGGATTGGTCCATTTCAAGTGTTGGTCATTTTCATTGTTAATCTTAGGTTTAGTGTTAAGTTTAGAAATCTCTTTGAAACCCTTATCTTTTTCTATTTCTTTGATTATTGGGTTAGATCTAGGATTGAAGTATCATCATATTGTTAAATCTAATAATTTGAGATTCAATATTTTGCTTGTAGTAAGGTCCCATTGTGATTACCAACATCTTCACATTTTATCATTGAGTTGTTTATGCATTTTCAAGACCTGACATTAGAGACCTTGGGGTTATCTCTTGAGGCTTGCTGATAGAGATTTACCTTTCAAGTGAGATAGGATATTACATCCTGTCTGAGTTGTTGCTATCCAAAAATCATCATCAATAGATTGGCGCTAGAAGGAGGGCCAGAATAAGCAAGATAGATCAATTTTTGAATGCCATCTCTCCTGAGAGATTCAAAAGAAGAACAAGATCTGCTCCAGGAGAGGAGGAATTTTAGGAATTACCAGACCCCACTAGGTCAAGAAGGACTAACAGAAGAGGAGAATCATCATCATCTCATCCACCTCCCACATCTCCAACATCCCCATCTGAGTCTGAGGGCATTCCCAATCCACAACCTCAGCCAGTCATAAATCAACCATTACCACCCGTACCTCCAGTGATGGCTTTCCTAGCAACCAACCCATGTCCACTAAGTTTTTCCGTTTATAATGTCATGCCAAAAAACCCTAAACACTTTTGTTCAAAATTCCATGTCAATGATCCAAATTAACCACTGAGGAGCACATCAGGATCTTTCAGAATGGCCTTAAGGATAGAGGGATAAACCATGAGGATGTAGCATGTAGGTTATTTCCTTATTCATTAGGAGAAGATGCATTCTATTGGTACACCCATTTACCTGTTGGGTCTATTGGGCATTGGACTAAGGTAGAGGCTACCTTTTTGCAAAAGTTTTGAATCCCCATTAGTTCTAATTAGCTTTACCATCAGTTCACTAATGTGAAGAGGGAGGTCAATGAGCCTATAGGATCTTTGAACAATAGGTTTCATCGTGCTTATACTAGACTATAGGCCCCTTATGATGTCGATGAGCCCACCGCTTTAGAAGTTTATTATGAGGGACTTGATAGTTTGACAACTACCTTTAAGAAGTGGAGTAATAACCCCCCTACTAGTCTACTCGATGCATATGCAGAGGCTGTGAAAGTTAGCACTAATCTAAGGCAACATCTGTCTGGGCCTTTACCCTCATTAGGACCTGTTGCTCACCCTAGACAAGTTCCAGCTCTCAACCAAGCTCTGGAAAACCATACTCCAATCTTGAATCCAGTACCTCAGTTGCCCCTGGTCCCTCACCCAGGACCTTATGTAGGACAAGTGTTATCCACAATTAGTTACCCCTAGCAAAGTGTGAATCAAACCCTACATATCCAGCCTCAGACAATTTATCCTTCATACCTGCAGAATTTTGAAGTCTTGAACCATCACTAAATGCCAATGCTGTAGTAGGGTACTCCCAGAATAATGCGAATCAGCCTCCACACAGTAATCTTGACAAGGAGAGACTAGATGAATTATCTAAAAAAATAAAGAAGCTGAATATGGAGGTGACTTACTTGAGGAACCAGAACAGTCAGTTGTAAGCTATTCAGAGAAATATGATGTCCAATCAGAACAAAGAGAATCCACAAGGACAGAACTTTGATAAAGGGAAATGTCAGGACCGAGGATACAATAATGAAAGGGGATACAACAATGACAGGGGATATAACTAGGATCAAGGTTACAACAATGAAAGAGGGTACAAAAATGATAGAGGATTTAATAATGACAGAGGGTATAATAATGATAGAAGACAAAACTTTGATAAGGGGAAATTCTTAGGTTAGAACTTTGACAGAGGACTAGGTGGTGGAAAAGGGTTCGAGAGAAGACAACAATCAGGACAGAACCAGACTTGGAACACAGGGCCCAATAATGGAGGGGTCCCCACCCCATTGGATCAACCAATTAGTCAACCTATCAATCAGTCTACCAATCAGCCAGTTAATCAAGAGAAGCCTCCTAGCAGTGTATATCTGGTTGAGGCTGCTTTATCAAGGTGGTGTAGACTCCATAAGACTAGTCAACATGCTGAGTTAGACTGTCAAGAAGTCCAAACAATAGCCTCAATCTTTCAGTACGAAGTGGAGAACAATGGAAGCGGTTAGGAAATAGTACCATCCAATCCTTATGATTCACTGGTGTTGGTATTGAATCATGCTCCTTTTCCACAAAGTAAGGAAAATGTACCTGAAGAGGAATCTGACCAGTTGGAGGAAGAGGCAGACCAAGTATGCAATGGGGATGAAATGATGTAGTTATTTGATGAGATTCAAGTGAACGATAATGGTCCTAGAGACAAAGAAGAGGCCTATGTCAAAGAGGAAACTTACATTGAAGAAGTGCAGACCTTCCAGAGACCTGTCAAGAAGTATGATTTAAGAGAGTTACCACATAGGCACCCATAGGTTGGGGGCCCATTTACTACTTCCATTCCACTGAATAGTTTCAACACACCTCTAGACCCTAATGCTAGCAATAATCCATCACTGCCTCAGGTGTCTATATTTATCTCAAGATCCAAGATGTGCTGATGTACCAAAAGGAAGAAATGTTGATGCAAATAAGGAAAAGATGATGGAACACCCGAGGGAAACTCCTACTAATTTAAATGAAGAAAAATTGGCCACATATGTTGCTGAAGAACTTAAAAAATTGAAGGTAAATCTATCTAAATTCGAGTTATTAAGAGTTCCATCCATTAGGAATGCAGTCTTAGGATCTTATAATGGAAATTCCATGTCAAAAGATAAATCAGTTAGTGAGAGGGTCAATAGAGTATCTAGTTCTCAGTCATTAGGAAGAAAAAATTAGATTCATAACCAAGTCCATATGCCCCCTGGAGATACTAGGAAAGAAAGGGACAAATCTCAAGTTGCTCAAGTAGATACTCCCTTAACTCTACTTCAAGGGAAGATAGACACACCTCCTTTATTGATCTCTGTTCGAATATTCGGTAAGAATCTGCATAATTGTCTGCTGGATTTTGGAGCTTCAACAAATGTTATGCCTTTTGGTGTATGTAGAGCTATGGAAATTACTCCTACTAAATCATAGAAGAAAGTCACACAATTGGATAGGACTGAAGTAAATGTTGTGGGAGAGTTAAATATGATTCATATGCAGATTGCTTCTGATCCTAGGATTCAACAGGTTATCAATATACAAGTGGCTGACATACCTGATGCATATGGCCTAATCCTGGGAAGAGACTTTACCAGGGCCCTGAATGGATATGTCTTGACTGATCACTCCCATACGTGGCTTCCGTGGAAGGGAGTGCCAAACCATATTAGAATTGAAAGAGAACCCAAAATGAAGTACATGATTACAAAATATCAGAAAACCTCTATTGAAATTCTAGTATCAAAAGTAAGTATGGGTAACTATATGCTTGCTGCTCCTCTTGAGGAGCTAGATATGGAGGAAGTTCTTATGTTCCACATAGCACTTGTTGACCTTACAGTAGAATCCAGTGGTACTGAAGTCCTGATCGAACCAACTGAAGATGATAGTGGTCTGGAAGATGGTTGGCTTGGTTTGCTGGATAATTTTCAAGAGTTCATTTAGAAGTGCATTGAAGATCAAGTTCAACTAGAAAGAGGAATGAACTTTGGAGAGTTACTCTTGCCCAATCGGTGTAGGGTGCATAATGCTTCTCATTTAGAACTAGACTGTTGCTTATGCCAGGTTGCAGTGGAGCAAATATAGAAACATATCAACCCCACTCCTGTAGTCAAAATTGATATCCTGAATGTCCAAGAAGATCCTAAAGGAAAAGGAGTGATGCCTTTTGAAAAGCCATCCAATAGTAACAATGCAAGTGAAAAAGCAAGAAGCTCTACAGTTGCTAGTTGTTGAACTTTAAGATTTGATAGGTTCAAATCAAAGAATGGAGCCGGGGCAGGTTTTGAACTAATTAGTCCAAGAGGTAAGACATTTTTTGCTGCTCATAGACTTCAATTTCACTGTATGAACAATGTAGCCGAATACGAGGCCTTGGTGCATGGGCTGTTAATGGCATTGAAGAAAAAAGTTAAAATCTTGCAAGTTTTTGGAGATTCTGAGTTAGTAGTCAAGCAAGTTAGGAGACAATACTCTTGTCATGATAGGAGAATGGCTAACTATAGACATAGATTGTGGGACCTCATTGAAGGATTTTATGCCTTCAACATTCAGTTGATTCCATGAAATAAGAACCAGACAGCTAACTCTCTTGCTCAGGCAACTAGTACCTTGCAGCCTCTGTCTCTTTCAGGACTAAAGAAGTTTATTGTGGAGCTAACCCCAATACCCTCAGTGCCCAAAAATATCACCAAATTGTAGGTATTTGAGGATGACAAGCATATCTTAGATTTCATTACTAGTACTGACGTATAATTTTCTTCTCAAATCATCGACAAAACTGAGCTCCAAGAAGCTGAGATGGATTTGGAAGGGGTAATTAATTTGAAGACCAACACAATTCCTAGGGGAATGGTGCAATTAGAGAGGATCTTTGATCTGGACAAGGTTAAGGATCAAGAACAGGATACCAAGAAATAGTCCATTAGTGGACAGTGTGACAAGTATAATATGGGAACTCAGGATGATGTCAAAAATGTCCTCATTGGCAAAGTGTGCACTCTAAAAGAAAGACAAGGAATCATTGATGCACTACATAGATATCCAGATGTGATAGCTTGGAGTTACAAAGACTTGAAGACTTATGATACATCAATCATAACCCATACTATTCCTCTCAATCCAGGAGTAAAGCCTTTTAGACAGAGGAAAAGGCCCATCAATGCTTTACTAGAACCCATAATACAGAAGGAAGTGCAGAAACTATTGCCTGCAAGGATAATAGTTTTGGTCAGACACTCTACTTGGGTTGCAAACCTAGTTCCAGTGCAGAAGAAAAATGGTGAAATTAGGCTATGTGTAGATTTCAGGAACCTAAACAGAGCTTTAGAAAAGGATAACTATCCAGTACCCTCACTGGATGAAGTACTCCAAATTGTCAATGGATCACAGATGATGTCCTTCTTGGATGGTTATTCAAGATACAATCAGGTCATGGTGCAGTATGAAGACAGGCACAAGACTACTTTCACCACCAAGTGGGGCACTTTTGCCTACAAGAGGATGCCTTTTGGCTTAACTAATGCTGGAGCAACATTCCAACGAGCTATGGACATTGCCTTTAAAGATATAATTGGTAAGTGCATAATCATTTATATGGATGATCTAACGGTCTTTTCCAAGAAAAGAGGTGATCATATCTCAGATTTATGCAAAGTTTTTCAGAAATGTAGAGTTTGGGATATCTCTCAACCCAAAGAAATGCATCTTTGGAGTAGTAGAAGGTAAATTGATGGGGCATGTTCTCTATGAAAAGGGAATTTCCATTGATCTAGAACGTATAGAAGCCATTCTTAAGATTTTTCCGCCTGCTAGTAAAAAAGAAATGAAATCATTCTTTAGTAAGGTCAACTTCGTAAGGAAGTTCATCATTGGGTTCACAGAAATAGTTAAACCACTGAATGCAATGTTGAAGTAGGAGGCCAAAATTGAATGGAATGTAGAGGCAAAGGAGGCATTTGCAGAGATAAAGAGGGCTATTGCTGAAGCTCCTATTTTGGTAAGTCCAGACTATGCTAAACCATTCTATATATATTCGTTCGCCTCTGATCACTCTTGTGCTGCTATGTTAACTCAAAATTCAGATCAAGGAAAGAAGCATCCCATATCATTCATGAGTGCACCATTGAAGGATGCAGAGCTGAGATACCCAAGTGTGGAAAAGCAGGCCTATGGCTTAGTCAGGGTTGTAAAGAAATTCAGGTATTATATCCTCAGAAAAAAAATCTTTGCAATAGTTCTTGATCCTGCAGTTAAGTTGTTATTGATGCAGAATGAGCTGGGGGAATGCAGAGCCAAGTGGGTAACTATGTTACAAGAGTATGATATGGAAATTCAACCCATAAAGTTGGTAAGAGGGCAAGGGATCACACAGAAAATGGCAGAGATAGGCCCTGATCTTACTGCTTAGAGTTATGATTTAGAGGATGTTTCTCCTGGAGAGTGGTATGATGATATTGTTCATTACCTCTTGACCCAGAGATGCCCTGATCATTTTAATTCAATACAAAGAAGGGAATTGCACTTAAAGAGTGATACTTTCATGTTGAAAGGAGCTATCCTATACAAGAAAAACCATGAAGGTGTTTATTTGAGGTGCCTAGGAAAGGAAGATTCTGAAAGAGTGATGTTGGAGTTTCATGACAGATATGGTACAAGCCATGGATCAACACTTTCTACAGTGAACAAGATTCTAAGAGCTGGTTACTATTGGCCTACAATGTTCAGAGATATACACAACCATGTCAAAACTTGTCACGTGGGTCAGACTGCAGCCACCAAAGAGAAGTATGCAACACTCCCACTCCAACCAATATTCGAGGTAAAACCCTTTGCACAGTGGGGAATGGACTTCATAGATCCAATCAATCCACCTTCTTCTGCTGGACACAAGTATATCCTTACTGTCAATAATTATTTTAAAAAAAGGACTGAGGCCCTTGCCTGCAAGAAATGTACTTCAGAGGTAGTTATTAACTTCATCGAATCAAGTATTCTTAATTGTTTTGGATGCCCTATGTCTTTAGTGTGTGATAATGGTCCTGCATTTTCATTATTAAAGTTTTCTAATTGGGATTTTGATCATGGGATTATCATTAAGTTTGCATCCAACTATTATCCTCAAGGTAATGGTTTGCCTGAGTCATCTAACAAGAATCTCCTAACTGTTATCCACAAACTGTTGGAAAGAAATCTGAAGGATTGGCATACACAACTTAGATTTGCTCTTTGGGCAGATCGTACCAGACATAAGACTTCCATAGGAATATCACCCTATCACTTGGTTTATGAATTAGAGCCTGCATTTCCCATTCAGTTAAAGATCCCCACCTTGCAGTTCATTAATGAATATTATGATGAGGGAGATAAACGTGAGGCTAGACTTACTGAATTATTACACCTTGAGGAAAACAGAGACGAATCCCTGGAAAACTTTGCTAAACATCAAGGAGTTTTCAAGAGATGGTTTGATAAAAGAGCCAAGGTTAAAGCTTTTAGGATTTTTGACTTGGTTCTCTATTGGGATAAAGCCCACGACCGTAAGGGGAAGCATGGAAAATGTGATAAACTTTGGCTTGGTCCTTACCAAATTTTAGAAATTCTTGGAGATAATGCTTTCCATTTGAAAACTCTCACTGGAGAGGATATCCCACTGCCTGTCAATGGGAAGTATCTAAAGAATTATTTCCAGTCTTGAGCTATTTTCAGCTCTTGTCTTGTATATAGTTAGATTAGGTTTCCCTTTTTGCTTTACTTTTGTTTATTTTTGGTTAGTGTAGGTTTGCTTTTGGTTTGTTTTGTTTTCACTCTACTCTTGCTTTGGGGGTTTCTCTATTTTTGCCTAGATGTGTTGCACCTGCATGGCAACTATATCATTATCTGGAATTGTTCTAAGTATTTCCTTGGTGGACTTTAGTCTTGCATCTTGAAAGGATGGTTGAAGTCTTTGCTATTGCCAACAATCTTAATGTTTGATTTATTGAAGATATGTCACTGGTTTTGATTTGAATTTTAAGTATTATGAAAATCTTATATCCCTCTTATATCTTAAGAATCCTGATGTTACCATAGGATCCTTGTGAAGTTTTGTCAGGTGAAAAATCCTATTTCTGCTTCAGTGGCACTGTGGTTCTCAGCCCTGAGTGTGAACTTCATTGTTCACCGGTTGAAATGAAAGTGACATAGCAAGAATATCAAAAGAAAGACAAGTGAAATATTGAACAATCAAAAGAATAAATTCAACTTATCAGGGGTATCTGAATATCTCTACGGGGGCTATAGATGCCTGGTAGGTAGTAGAGCTATGTTCAGGAGAGTCACAGAGATAACCTCGTTGGGGCTATGGATGCTTGACTGGCAGCGAGGCCCTATCTAGGTTGCTTTTGAAGTTAGAATCCTTACGTAGCCAAACTTGACTGAACTTGGCTTCTGCAGTAGCTTAAGGAGGGAAATGAACTCATACGCACACACTTGGATTTTTAGTTTATGGAAGGTTTGGCCTCTCCTTTGGTTCTGATTCTTTAAATATTTGCATTTTGATTTGTTTGTTTGATGGTTGGATTGAAACCAGAGATTTAGGGATTTCAATTCCTATTCGTCATCAAATGCTTTGGAGCATTTCCCTAGTGAAGTCACCATTTATTGTGTAGTTTTCGGACACACGCCCCGTTGGAACCAGGGACCCTTTTTCGGTTTGGTTTTGGTTTCTTGGCCCTTTCTTTTTGAGGTTTTTTCTTATTTAGGCATGTGCTTAAATGTTTATTTTGACTACCTAAGTGTTTCCCTAGGTTATTCATTGAAAATCCTAAGTTTTGGATAAATTTTGGGTTTTTACCTGGATTCAGGATTTTCCATCCTGGTTGGATTTTCCTGGATCCTACTTGGACTCCGACTGGACCCTGTTGTTTGGGGATTTTTGGTTTCTGTAGATTTCTGCGTGGGCTAGATTTTCTTAGATTCTGCCCTGTCGTCAGATTCCTGGGTTTTCTGACTATCTTATCGATTGCATTAATGACTTCATACGTGCTTTGAAGGATGTATTTGACTTGATTTTTGAGGTCTTTTATGCCATCATGCTTATTATTTTCCATCGTCTGAGTTGAGGACTGCATCCTTAGAGTTTGTTCTTTGAGATTTTGATTGGATTTGGGTGTTTGGGTTGAATTGATCGATTTAGTGGCAATTTCTTGCGCGTTCTTTCCCTTGTTCTTTGTGGACACCATTCTCTTCGCATTTGTTGATTCTGGGACCGATTTGGGCTTTATAATGGTATGCGTTTGATTGCTTTGCTTTGAATTGATTATAATGGATAGCACATTGATGTTATAAAGAGCTTCTGGGACTTGAATTCCTAAATATTTGATCGCTTCATGACTAGGGTTGCGTAGCATTGATTAATTTATGATCTCCCAAGTAATTTATGAGTTTGTTGGTCTGTTTGCATTATTGTGAATTTACTTGAGAATCATGATCTTTTCCCTTGGTATGGTGTTAGCATTTGAATTACCTGAGTCATAGGTTTTCCTGTGTTTTAATGGTAGATGTATAAGGTTTAAACCTAGGGCATCGCCGTTCATCTTTAGTTTTCTCTCAAACGGGCCTAGAACACAAATAAAATATTTTGAAGGTTCATGCATAACTTTCCCTAAGCTTAAATTGGTGAAATTCATGATTAATGTGATGCTATGTGAGAAATCACAATTTCATGTCACAATCCAGCTTTTGGCTTTAGTTCAGGATTTCTCGTCCCTTTGGGATAATCCAGCTCTAGCTGATTTTCCCAAGATTTGGTGAGGTGCAATAAAATTATTGCTATCATATGCACCATTGGCAAGAGGTCATAGCGGGCTCCATAGGTCATACCGATATTCTTTTCCATCGCTAAAACCTCCATCCTTCGGTGAGACCTTTCACCGAGCGCATTCCGCTTTTGTCGAGCTCCCTTCATTTTAGTCGGGGAGACCCTGCTTGTTTGGTGAGCTCACAACTCTTGCCAAGACCTTCACTTTCGCTGAGACTACCAGCGGTCACTAAGACTTCATGACGAAGCCTTCCTTTCTTGGTGAGCTCCGATCTTCTTTCGGGGAGACCACATGTTGTTGGCCAGAGGTTATACTGATGAGACTCCATGTTGGTGAAACATTATGCAGTCGGCAAGACCTCTTGCCGAATTGAAAACCTATCGCCGAAACCTCCATTTGCTCCGATGAGACTCCCCTTCATCGGTGAGATGTTACACCGAGACCACCTAATTTTAGTGAAACCTCATTCGATGACATCCACTTTTGGCATGACCTCCTGGAAGTCACTAAGAATTCTCAGCGAGATGATTGACTCTTGCCGAGACCTTCACTTTCAGAATTTTTCCTTATCCATGGATTTCCGTTGGCTCCATATTTTCCCGAATTCCTTGGTTCCCTATTTTTCCAGATTTTGCGAAGTGTCTCTGCCTCCACGGAAATATGTCTTTGGCAGATTTTCTCAAAATTTGATGAAATGTAAGGAAATATGGAATAGCATGATGTGTTAGTGGTTTTCAATGCATTTTATTATTAATTCATGCTATTTTATGATCTCCCATGAGGTCTATTGGCTAGTGATGATCATATTTAATTGATAGTAGGTGTTTTCATGATTATTTCATTGGAATCCGTATGGCCCGGAATTTCTCAAAATTCCTCCCTGGCTTGGATTCCCCAGATGGTTTTGAAACCCAAAGTTTATCAAAAACATTCTAAATGAGTTTTAATAACACCTTGATTGCATGAGGTTTATTCTAATGCTATTTTGATGGATTGACATTTCCTTCTCATGGTTTTTACTGTGTTTTTCATGTTGAGTGCAGGTTGAACCTAGCAAGGCAGCTGGGTCCTCAATGTCTAATGTGGAGAAGATTAAAATGGACATTAAAAGAAAGGTCCCTGACAGTAAGATCACATCAGTCTGGTCAGAGGTGACCGATACAAATGTTGGCCTTTGGGATTATGAGGAATTTAAAAAAATAATTGTAGCTGAGGATCTTCCTTTGGTGGCTAGAAGAATGAGGGAATCAGGCTTGTCCCATGTTTCTAGTTTCCCTTCCATGATGCAGTGTTATGAACTGGTTCTTGAGTGTTCCAGACACTATGATCAAGATACACAGAGGATAATTGGTCCTCAAGGGAGAGTTGTTGAAAATCTCAACCCAATCTCCATTTCCCAAACATTTGATATGCCTGACAGGTGTCATGTGGTGGGATTCAACATGAGGGAAGCTCAGGAGTTCTATGATGAGAAGACTGTGAAATCACAATAGTTTATTAATTCCTAGCTGGAGAAGCCCAAGTCTCACTATTCAAAATTGCCCAAGCAACTATTAAGAATAAAGTTCAAGAAAGAGTATTATGATGCCATCACTCTTCTCAGTAGGGTGGTTGGATTGAGGAATGCTGGCATGTTTGAGAATTGGATGTGCCATGTGATTGTGAGGATGGAGCAAGAGAAGAATGACTACCATTGGGCAGGATTCATTAGCCAAGTAATCCACGAGCAGTTGTCCAATGTGTTGCAAACAAAGACCTTCACAATGACTTCATATTTGGTATATGCACTTGCAAGATTCCACCCCTACAAAGGATTGAGCATAAGGGGTAATTTTAGACAAGATATTATCTATGAGGTTTACCCTCAGTTGCACTTGGGAGGTTTGAACTACAGGAGGGTGAATGATGCATTCACCATGCACATCACTAGATTGCTCCAAGGTGCAGAGCATGTCAGGATTTCAGACCAGGCTAAAGAACTCATCAAGAAATATGGGGCATGGTTTATTCAATTCCCAACTTTCTCCTACATTCGGATTGATGGATGCTAGAGAGCTCCATACAGACTTCCAAGATACCCTACTAATCACATTATATTGTTGGAAGTAACTAGGAAGATCTGTGACTTTGATGCCATTGTCAAAAGAGACAAGCATAAGACTAGTTTTGGTGGGGATTTACCACTAAGGATTGGTACTGGAGAGGTTTGTCCTTCCATTGGTTCTGCCCAGGCTTCAGAGGAAGAAATGAGTACTCTTGACTTGTCTCTCCACTCAAAGAGGTCTAGATTTGATATTACAGGAGAAGCTCAAAAGAAGGCTAGCAAAGAGTATTGCCATAAGGTGAACTTGGAGGACTACTGGGCCAACTGCAATGATGAATTTGAGGTAAGAAAGAAGATTGCACTGTTTCTATAAGATTGCAGATTTATCTGGGTCAGGTAGAGATCAATTTTGAGGGATTGGTCCATTTCAAGTGTTGGTCATTTTCATTGTCAATCTTAGGTTTAGTGTTAAGTTTAGAAATATCTTTGAAAACCTTATCTTTTTCTATTTCTTTGATTATTGGGTTAGATCTAGGATTGAAGTATCATCATATTGTTAAATATGATAAGTTGAGATTCAATATTTTTTTTGTAGTAAGGTCCCATTGTGATTACCAACATCTTCCCATTTTATCACTGAGTTGTTTATGCATTGTCAAGACCTGGCATTAGAGACCTTGGGGCTATCTCTTGAGGCTTGCAGATAGAGATTTACCTTTCAAGTGAGATAGGATATTACATTCTGTCTAAGTTGTTGTTGTGCAGAAAACATCATCAACACCAACCAACACACGGGAGGAGATGTTTGTGTCCAACCTGTAATCATCACTACCATCCATGAAACTTTTTCCAACAATGAATTTTACCACCATAAATGTGAGGATGGTTGGGTGGCAGATGATATGCTACATCCTCAACGCCATCATAGGGCCCTTGAAGGCCATTTGCCACTTACTACTCCATAGCTACACTAGAGTTTCCATACCACCACATACTAGACCGCTCACTGAAACCTATATAATGAACATCACCATGATGAATGAAACCAAGTATACTAAATTTAATCCACACAAGAGCTGTGAGCCCCAAGGTGAATGTCAGAGTGTCAGCTTGCAACAAGCCCATAACCTACAGAAAGATCAAATCACCATTATTATGTGAGAGCCTCAATGTTTAGAGGTGTTTCCTTCCTAATTTTCAAATCTTCGTGCATGTAAACCATTCACTTGACAAGAGAATAGCACTTAAAACCATAATTGTCAATTGATTGCCACCAGAATTCCAAGTGGCCCTACCATGCTGCCACCCCGAGCCATTAGCCAACAGTGCTAGAAGAATGTCTATGTGGTAGCATGCCACAAAGAGGTCCATGGTGTCAATTACTAACTCTCTACAACTCTGTTTGTGGAGAGTTACCCACCCAACCACCAACTAATCTACTAGTTATATTGATTTACAAGAAATTATATTTAATATAAATAAGGATGAAGATGTTTGGATGGGTTTTAAATATCATGAAATATTAAATAGTATTGAAAAGGAAAGAGAAATTATAAAAATAGAGTTTAAAATTAAGGAAAAAATATTTTTTTAGGGCTATGTCCCTTATGGCCAACCCAATAAGTTATATATTTGATGAGCATGTTAAATATCCCACAAAACATGGAGAAGTACCATATTGGTATAAGAACATTTCTGCTTCTAGATTGATGGACTAGAGTGTTGATATGTGGAGCTTGATTAGTCTTGGAGTTTAAATTTTCCCCACTTAACCTAATGTGTTTTCTCCCTAAATCAATCAATGGGGGAATGCAAGGGGTAGATCCCCTCTTGTAGGGTTTGATGTGTATTATCCCCCCTAGTGGGAGCTTAGGGGAAAAACCCATAGTGGGGGTCTGGGGGCTGCTAGGGGTAGCGCCCTGAAGCAAAATTTTCTTAATATTTTAATAAGAATTTTTTTTTGCACATTTGTATTTGGAATACAGTTAAAAATAGTTAGAAAACTACCTAGAATATGAATAATTAATTTTTTTGTTTCTATGGTTTTGAATGCAAAGAGTCACATGAGAATGGAAAATCATGTCATATGATACTTGCAGCAAAAAAATAGGTGGACATAATTGAACAGTGTGTCAGTAGGTCGCAAGAAGTGATAGATATAGATTGCATAGGTTATGCATTAGGTGCACATAGCACTATGTGTGTAAAAAAAAAGTAGGTGAAATCATGGACTTGATTACTACATGTTGTAGCTATTACTGCAAGTTAATTGTAATGTGTAATTGGTGGAATTTGAATTAATATATGGATTTCTATTTGTTGATGTAACTCGAGAATTAGGTGAACCACGTTAAAAATCTTGTTATCTCACATCGTTTTTGTGAATTATTTCATTCCTTTGTTATTTATATTCCATGTTTAATTCATTTACATATAATTGATAATTCATTCCCTCTATTCTTGCCTATAATTCCTAACAAGTGGTATTAGAGCAGGTTCTATTTGATAGTTTTTAGTAGGAAGGTCCAATGAGGGGAAATTGAAGGTAGATAAGTTCAATGAGAATAATTATTAGTTATGGAAGATGCAGATGGAGGACTATCTCTATCAAAATTATTTATGTTAGTTGTTGCAAGGGAAAGCCAAAAAACCAGTGTCAATGTTTGATGAGGAATGAGAAATTCTAAATAGAAAGGCACTGGGAAGTGCTTGGTTGTGCCTGGCACCATCGATGGAATTCACTTTTTTCATAAGTAAAGACAAAAAATGAGTTGATGCAGACATTGGAAAAATTATATGAAAAACCTTTAACTTAAAACAAAGTATTCTTAATGAAGCATTTGTTTTAATGTGAAAATGGTAGAAGGTGGATCAGTTACAAGTTATTTAAATGAATTCATTCAATACAGTTACCAGTCAATTGAATTCTATAAAATTTAATTTTGATGAAGAAGTTAGAGATCTCTTGATTTTATGTTCTTTTCCTAAAAGATGGAGTAGCTTGGTTATGGTAGTTAGTAACTCTATTTTTGGTTCAAATACGTTGAAATTTGATGATGTTGTTGGTGTGATTCTGAGCGAGGAAATTCGTAGGAAAATAATAGGTGGAACTTCTACATCAGGTAGTGTTTTGAATGTAGAAAGAAAGGGTAGATCAAAGGAGAGATGAAAGAGTTCTAGAGGTCATGGGAAGTCATGAGGAAAGTCAAAGGACAAAAGGTGACAATCCAAAGAAAATAAGGATTGTTAGTATTGTGACAAACTAGGTCATCTAAATAAAGATTGTTGGTCTCAAAAGAACAAAGAAGGAGACAAACAAGAAGGAAATAAGGAAGAAAATGTGATAAGTAAATCTAAAAATGATGCCTTGATTCTTTCCCTAGATAATGCTGATAATTCAGGGGTTTTAGATTCAAGAGCCTCATTTCATGCTATGCCCATAGAAGTTATTTTCTTGATTATTTCCAAGGGGATTTTGGGATGGTTTATCTAGGAGATAATGAACCCTTTCAGATTGTTGGAAAAGGAAGAATCAAGATTAAGTTTCAGAATGCGAATCATTGGCTACTACAAGAGGTAAGGCATGTTCCAAGGCTGAGTAGAAATTTGATTTCATTAGGGTAGCTAGGTTATGAAGGTTGCATTTTTACTTTTAGTGATAAATTTTGGAAGGGTACAAAAGGTGCCTTAATGGTATAAAAAGGTGTGAAATTAGGTACCTTATATATTTGTACAAGTCATAGTATTCCTTCTACTTTAGTTGTTTCAAATAAAAATAAAATAGGAAAATTGCTAGGAAAAATAATTGCAATAGTTGTTGCAGGGTTGACAGTAGTTGCTATAGGCTCTATAACAAGCTCAAGAACAGTTGTTTTAGGTTTGTAGGTAGAGACTGAAATAGTTGTTTGGGTTCTAAGACAACATTGTGGCATAAAAAAATTGGGCACATGAGTGAAAAAGGTATGAAATTACTTCATTCAAAGAATTTATTACTAGGTCTAAAATGTATTAATATAGATTTTTATGAAAATTGTGTGTATGTCAAACAAAAGAGAGTTAGTTTTCTCAAGGATGGGAAGAAGAAGAAATATGAGAAGTTGGAGCTTGTGCATACAAATGTATGAGGACTAGCTTAAGTATCTTCTCTTGATGGCTCTCAATATTATGTTACATTCATAAATGATGCAACGAGGAAGACTTGGATATATTTCCTTAAAAAAATCTAATGTATTTGAAACATTTAAGAAATGGAAAATCTTGGTTGAGAATGAGATAGGTAAAAGGTTAAAATGTCTAATATTTGATAATGGTGGTGAGTATTTCAGAATAGAGTTTGAGGATTATTGTTCATCTAATGGAATTCGTAGATAGAAAATGGTTCTAGGTACTCCACAAGAAAATGGAGTGGTTGAGCATATGAATAAGACAATAATGGAGCATGCACAAAGTATGAGATTGCATACTAGGATGCATTTAAACTTGTGGGAAGAGGCTATCAATACCACTATTTATTTAATTAATAGAGGTCCTTCAAGTCCTTTGGGTTGTGGTATTCTAGAAAAAGCATTGACATGTAAGAAGGTGAGCTATTATTAATAGAGGTTCTTCAGTTCCTTTGGGTTGTGGTATTCTAGAAAAAGCATCGACAGGTAAGAAGGTGAGCTATTCTTTGCTCAAAACCTTCATTTGTGAAGAATTTGCACATGTAGATTCTAAAAATAGAACCAAGCTGGAAGCAAAATAAAAAAAAAGTGTACCTTTTTTGAATATGGCATTGATGAATTTGGTTATAGGCTTGGGGATTTTGAAAATCTAAAAATTTTTAGAAGCGATGATGTTGTATTCAATGAGAAGGCTTTGTACAAAGATTAGTTGTTGTAGCATGAGAAGAAAGAAAAAGATTATGTGGTGTTGGTGATACTCTGGACAATGATGTTACAATGGTTCTTCATGCTCTGCAACAACAACAAGAAATACCACAAACTCTAGTGAATGTTAGATGATCTACAATAATAAGTAGACCTCTCAAAACATTTTCTCCTTTGTATTCAATTTTATTAACTAATACTGGTGAATAGGAAGGGTATGGTAAGACTATGTAGGTGGATACAAAGGATCAATAGGAGCAAGGAATGGAAGAAGAATTGACTCTTTACTAAAAAATAAGACTTGGGAAT
Source organism: Sequoia sempervirens (assembly GCA_007258455.2). Classification (NCBI taxonomy): domain Eukaryota; kingdom Viridiplantae; phylum Streptophyta; class Pinopsida; order Cupressales; family Cupressaceae; genus Sequoia; species Sequoia sempervirens. The sequence continues at coordinate 70,813 of VDFB02026263.1, forward strand.
TATGCAAGTTTCCTATAGGTAAAAAGGATTTACCAAATAAATGGGTTTATAGGCTAAAAGAGGGAGGTAAGAAAATATTTAAAGGAAAACTTGTAGTTAAAGGATTTGCACAGAAAAAAAGGCATTGATTTTAATGAAATATTTTCTCCGATTGTTAAAATGAATTTTATTCGTACTATTTTAAGTATTGTGGCTGTTGAAGATTTACATCTTGAATAGCTAGATATGAAAACCACATTTCTCCATGGGGATTTGGAAGAGGAGATATATATGCAACAACTACAAGAATTTGATGTCAGAGGTAAGGAGAAGTTAGTGTGCATATTGAAAAAGAGTTTATATGGCTTGAAACAAGCACCTCGACAATGATATTTGAAATTTGGTAGTTTTATGGCCGAGTGATGCAAGAGCATCTAGGGGTGCCAAGTAATCCCACATCCCCAAAAACATTTAATTTTAATTTTTTTTTTTGGTATGGTTTCTTGTTGTAGACAACCTTTCAACACCTCATTCGGGGACACTCTGGGCATAAAAAAGTTATTTATTAATTTGGTTGGGTAGTTTAATTCTTTAATATTATCTTTGGACAAGAATTGGAGCCAATTTTTTGTAACCAATATTTTATTTATTGGCTCAAAATTTATAGTTTGGTGGTGTTGTTAGCTACACATTTAATGTGCTTAGAAATCCATTTTTTTTGAAAAAACCCAACTCCCCAAAGTTGGAATTTAAAATATTTAATGATGTAAATTAATATTGGGCTCAAAATAAAATGCCCATGTGTTGCTGGAAAATTAATTGGGCACTAGATATGTTGTAGGAGAGGTTACATGCAACAGGTAGTTACATTCTTGCATGCATCTTTTTTTTTTCCATAATAGAGGTAGTTGATTGTAGGAGGTTTTGGAGGCCATATTGGAGTAATTTCAATAATTAATTGGAAGCTCTAGAAATGAGGAATTTTAATGCCTAAGAGCTGAGAAGAAGAAAACTCGATGAAAGGGTGTAGTGAAGTTGTAGGAAAAGGTTGTGGAGGAAGATACCAACAAGTTGAGTGTTGAAAAGAATTTAGAGGTGAATTAGTAGGTGTTTGAGGTTGATTTGAGTTAGCTATGTTTTGATTTTTTATTTCTCAAATGAATTTTGTAATGGATTTCTCAATGTTAATGAAGATTTGATTTTCTCAAGTGTTGTTGAAGAAGAATGAAAAATAATTTTCTTTGGGTTTTTATTTGCATATGCTTACAATTGTGAAATGAGGGTGTATGTAGTGTTATGGCTGCTTGGATGGTTTGTTTAAAAATATCCCCAATCCTTGGATTGCATCAAATGGTATTAGAGAAGGTTGGTCTTTTTAAGGTGTGATATGTGTTGAGTATGAGTTTGTTGCAGGAGTTCTGTAATCGAGAGTTTATGGTGGCTATTCTCTAGCAAAAATAAAGCTGGGTTGAAGGTGTAGAGTTCCTCCACTAAGAGAGAGTGGGTAGAGGAATCATCTTCCATAATTTATGTTGGTAGAGGATAGTAGTGTGAGTGTGGAAAGTTTTTGATAAAATTTCTTTGAAGAATAAGACAAATGGGTAATTGGAAAACCTATGAGAATGCTATTTTGGGAAGAGTTTTGGGAAAAAGTGAGAGACAAGAAACTCATTGTAGAGTTGAAGAAGATAGAAGTGAGATTGGATGCCCTTGAGGAAAGCTTGGAAATGAAGAAGAAAGCTATAGTTGAAGATCATAAAATAGATGAAGTTGAGTTCAATTGTTTATTTCATAACAAGTTTGCAAGTAATAATTTGTGTGCAAGAAATGAAGAAAGAAAAGAAATTGTAATTGAGGACAACAAAGAAGAGAAAAGTGTAGTAGAGAATAAAGAAGAGGATGGAAAAAATAAATAATTAGTAGCTGATATATGTCTTGTTGAAGGAATAAAAGTGGAGAAAAAAAAATTCACATGCATGGAAAAAGAAGTTGCAATAGTAGAGAAACAAGGAAACACATAGGTAAAAGGTCATTTTTATGATATTTGTGAAAGAGGATTTGATGTTAAAGAGATTAATGAATTTTTGGATGTGAAAGAGGGAGGAAAGGATATTACTGTTGAGGTAGATGAAGTTGCAACAATTCAAAAAATGGACTTGGATACTCCTAAATTTGATAAAGAGATTGATGAAGAAGAAGACATCCTCCTATTGAAAGAGGAGATAAGAAAATTAGAAAAATTGTTTGAGGGAGAAATGATAGACAAAAATGATAAAAAGAAAGAGGTTGCAGCTAATATATTCTTCTTTGAAAACATTAAAGTGGAAGATAAGAAGGTTGAATACATAGAAGAGGAGGTTGCAACAATGCATGATGAGGTAAAATTTAAATTTTGTGTTTTTTTTTGATGAATTTGATTTATGTGTAATGATTGAAGATGAGAAAACTGAAAAATATATTGCAGCAATAGAAAAGGGGAAGCAAATAGAGGTAATGAGATATTTTTCTATATTTTTTAAAGATGGTGATAATGCTGATTTTTGTTTGAATGAAATTTTGAAAGGATGTGAAGTAGAAAAATTGGTAAGGTGCAACAATAACAAGTTAAATGTTGAACTGCATCAAGGTAATGAAGATGATGAGATAAAGTTGGAAGATGAATCATGGAGGAATTTGAGTTATAGAGAGATTAATTTAATGAGAGGAAGAAAGAGATGAAATATGAAGGAAGGAAGGGATAGGAAAATTCAGAGCATGACGAAGAATAAGAAATAGGTTGATAAGGAAGAAAGAAAAATGAAGGAAAAACATAGGATCTTCAAATGTTCATGAGTTTGAACTCATGGAACATTTCTTCTTACTTTGGGTGTTTGATGTAGGAACATCCAGGGGTGCTAGGCAATCCTGCATCCCCCAAAAAATTTTATTTTAATTTTTTTTTTTTTTTGTGGTTTCTTGTTGCAGACAACCTTTCAACACCTAATTTGGGGACACTCTGAGCATAAAAAAATGTTTATTAATTTGGTTGGGTAGTTTAATGCTTTAATATTATCTTTGGCCAAGAATTGGAGCCAAATTTTTGTAACCAATATTTTATTTATTGACTCAAAATCTGTAGTTTGGTGGTGTTGTTAGATACACATTTAATGTGCTTAGAAATCCAAAAAATGAAAATTGGAAAAACCCAACTCCCCAAAGTTGGAATTAAAAATATTTAATGATGTAAATTAATATTGGGCTCAAAATAAAATTACCAAGTGCTACTAAAAAATTAATTGGGCACTAGATATGTTGTAGGAGAGGTTACATGTAACAGGAAGTTACATTCTTGCATGCATCTTGTTTTTCTAGAATAGATGTAGTGGATTGTAGGAGGTTTTGGAGGCCATATTGGAGTAACTTCAATAATTAATTGGCAGCTCCAAAAATGAGTAATTTTAATGCCTAAGAGTTGAGAAGAAGACAAATTGATGAAAGGGTGTAGTGAAGTTGCAGGAAAAGGTTGTGGAGGAAGATACCAACAACAAGTTGAGTGTTGCAAAGAATTTAGAGGTGAATTAGTAGGTGTCTAAGGCTGATTTGAGTTAGCTTTGTTTCGATTTTTTATTTATCAAATGAATTTTGTAATGGATTTTTCAATGTTAATGAAGATTTGATTTTCTAAAGTGTTATTGAAGAAGAATGGAAAATAATTTTCTTTGGGTTTTTATTTGCATATGCTTACAATTGTGAAATGAGGGTGTATGTAGTGTTATGGCTACTTGGATGGGTTGTTTGAAAAGATCCCCCATCCTTGTACTGCATCATTGAGCAAGGCTACAACTAGTGTCATTATAACCATTGTGTTTATTTTAAGAGGTTGGATAATGGTAAATACATTATTTTATGTTTATATGTTGATGGCATGCTTGTAGCAAGGTCTAACATGGATTACATAAGGGATTAAAACAAAAATTAGTAAAATATTTTTCTATGAAGGATTTGGGGGAAGAAAAAAAATCTTGGTACAAGAATTTATAGAGATAGGTAAAACAAAAAATTGTCTCTATCTTAATCTGATTATGTTGATAAGGTGTTGTAGAGATTTCATATGAAGAATGCAAAAGATGTTAGCACACCTTTGCCTAGTCATTTCAAATTAACTAAGGAGATGTGTCCAAAGACACAAGAGGAGGGAGAAATAATGTCCAAGGTACCATATTATTTAGTTGTGGTACGTTTAATGTATGCAATGGTATGTACGAGGCCAAATATTGCACATGTCATAGGAGTTGCAAGCAGGTGTATGAGTAATCCCAAAATGGAGCATTAGAATGCAGTAAAATGGATTCTTAGGTATTTGAGAGGTAAATCTAATAAATATTTATGTTTTGGGGGTTCTAATACTGATTTAAAAGGCTTTATTGACTTAGATTTGGTAGGAGATATTGATACCAGGTGGAGTACCGCATGTTATGTGTTTACTATAGGTGGGATAGTGGCGAGTTAGATCTCAAGGCTGCAAAAGGTTTTTGATTTATCAAGAACAAAGGTAGATTATGTTGTTGCAACAAAGGAAAGAAAGGGGATGATATGGTTATAATTTTTCTTGGAAGAAAAACAATAGGATGAAAATTATTTGTTTACAAACAACTAGAATGCCATTCATCTTGCAAGAAATTCAGATTTGCATTTGAAGAAAAAACACATATAGCTGAGATATCACTTCATTCAGTCAGTGTTGGAGGATGGACAGTTAAAGTTATAAAAGATACATACCAATTCCAATCCAATAGATATGTTTACAAAGGTGGTGACATGGGAGAAGCTGATCTCCTCTTCAGCTTTGGTTGGCCTTCAAGATTGAAAATAATGAAATCAGAACAATAAAGTAAGGGTGTTGATTTCTAGTGGGATCTACAGGGGAAACAATGTATTTGACTAGTCTCCAAGTGGGAGATGATATGGAGTGGAGTTTGATTAGTCTCCAAGTGGGATATTGTTGATATGTGGAGCCCAATCAGTCTCAGAGTTTAAATTTTCCCCACTTTACCCAACACATTTTCTCCCCAAATCAATCAATGAGGGAATGCAAGAGGGGAAAAGCCCCTATTGTGAGGTCCATGGGTATTATCTCCCAGTGAGGGTCTAAGGGTAGAGCCCATGGTGGGGGATTGGGGGTTGTTGGGGTAGTGCCTTGAAGAAAAATTTTCTTAATATTTTAATAAGAAATTTGTTGCACGTTTGTATTCCAAATATAGTTAAAAACAATTAGAAAAATCCTCAGAATATGAACAATTAATTTTTTTGTTGCTATGATTTTGAATGCCAACAGTTGCATGAGAATGGATAGTCATGACATATGATACTTACAACAAGAAAAAATAATTCAACTATTTGTCAACAAGTCAAAAAAGTGACAAACAAAGATTACGTAAGTTATGCATTAGATGCACACAACACTATGCGTATACAAATAGAGCAGTGGAAATGGTGGATTCGATTGCTACACTTTATAGCTATTACTATAGGTTAATTGTGCTTAATTGTTGGAATTTGAATTAATATAATGGACTATTTTTGGTGGATGTAGCCCAAGAATTGGGTCAACCATGTTAAAACTCTTGTTGTCTCACATTGTTTATGTGAATTGTTTCATTCCTCTATTATTTATGTTCCATGTTTAATTCATCTACATATAATTGACAATTCGTTCCCTCTATTATTGCCTACAATTCCTAACATAGAGATGGTATAGAAACCAAAGATTATTCACCAAGAGAAACTAAATTCAAAAGGAAAATTGATAATTCAAGAGAGCATGATATTATGAACGAATTAAATGAACTTAAGGATGAATTGGATAAAACAAAAGCTCAAAGAATTAGAGAGGACATGAGAAGAATTATTGAAGCCCTAAGAAACATTGAACCACCAAAGCAAAATGTAAATCATGGATTTTCTCATCATAATATTCTTGTAAATCATGTTGGAGGCTCAGTTAAGGGTGGATCTAGAAATTTTCAAGGTGGAGGCCATATTCTTGCTTGACCAACTTTAAATTTAGAAAGATCTAAATAATTGGACTTCACTAGAATTCCTAGATATCCAAATCTAGTCTCAACTAAGGTGAGAACCACAATAAAAAGATATCTAGAAATAATTTCTTTTTAGAAGAAAATAATTTGAAATCATTTGTAAATCTTATTGATGATTATGAAATTGAAGATGGGGATGTCCTTACAAATCTATTTATGCAATATCTAATTGATGAAGATAGATATTGGTATAAAGGGATTTATAATGAAATTATTGGTTCATGAGAGGAATTTAAGAGAATCTATAGAGAAAAATATGGTAATAAAACATATCCAAGATTTATTATTAACGAGTTTAGTAATATCACAAAGGAATTATTGTCATGAAATTGCACCCTAATGAACATGTTCAACATTCCAATGACATAATGGAATTGACCTCAAGGTGTGAGACCTTGCAAATGAGGAAAAATATGTAGGGAAGGATAGATTTCTATCTAATCTAGATGCAAAAGTGTTGATACAACTCAACACTAAACAACCCAAAGCTAATACTATTATGTTAGATTACAAGAGGAAATATAGAGAGAAATATAAGAAATTAAAGGGGGTGATGCACCAAGATCAAAACATGTTTCTTCCTACCTTAAATTTTGCAAAGAGAATAAAAAATCACTAAAGAATCTTACATAGTTCTTTTTTTCATTAGTTTTACAAGTAAGGATGAAGGGTGAGGTCTACAAGATCACAAAATGGGTAGAGATTATCCACAATCAACACTTACAAAAAATTAGCACAATCATACAACCTACAAAGTATGATAAGATATTATGCATGTACAAAGGTTTCAAACATTACATAGGGTAAAAGTGCTAAGAAGAGGTAAATAGTTATTTTATTAACATACAGGAATAAAATACAATTTTACAATTGTAGAATGCAAATGTTGCATAAGTCTACTAAAGAAAAATCAAGGAAGAACCCTTACAAAGAGTACCAAATTTCCTTATATTCATCTGAAGGTCGTAAGAAGAAGATGAAACATGTGGAAAATATAGAAGCCCTACCCATGGCCCTACAAAAAATTTCTATACATGTATCCACCCTAAAAATTGAGTTAAAATCCTACCAAAATGACCTTGAAATCCCTACCATGCTTCCACATTTATGAATCCATGGATAAAGAGTAGAAAATCCCACAAAATTTACTACAAATCATGGCTAGGGATGTACCTTCGATAGAAAAGTATTCTAAAAATAATAAATGAATCATGGGAACCATTTTTCCATTTGAAATATATAAAAAATACATTTAAACTTTATCATGTAGCTCCAGGAATCAGATCTGGTAGTTGAGGAAGCCACTACAACATTAATGGTTCTTTTTGGGTTGAAAAAAATCCAATGGGCGATGAGAGTTGGGGATGTGGAAGGAAATTGGAACTAAATACTTGGTCCAAATGTTCTTGGGGGACCTGAAGTTTGGATGAGATCAAAATGAAGAAAAGGGAAGGAACTTGGAACCAAGGACTTGGTTTAGATGTCCTTAAGGGAATCAAAGTTTTTATGGGACAAAAAATTCCTTGGGGCATCCGAAGTTCTGATGAACCAAAATGAAGAAAGGCGAAGTAGGGGAAAGGGAAGGAACTTAGAACTAAGGACTTGGTCAAAATTCCTTTAGGGGACCCAAAGTTTCAACAAGACAAAAATTTCCTTGGGGAATCTAAAGTTCTGATAGATAAAAATGAAGAAAGGGGAAGTAGGGGAAAGGGAAGGAACTTGAAACCAAGAATTTGGTACAAATGTCCTTAGGGTCCTAAAGTTCCGACGGGACCAAAATACTCAAGGAATCTGAAGTTTCAATGAAAAGTGAAGAAAGGGGAAGTAAGGGAAGGGGAAGGAACTTGGAACCAAGGAGTTGGTCAAAAGTTCCTTGGGAGACCTGAAGTTTTGATGAGACTAAAATATCCTTAGGGAATCCTAAATTTTTGATGGACCAAAGTGAAGAAAGGGGAAGTAGGGGAAAGGGAAGGAACTTGGAACCAAGTACTTGGTCCAAATGTCCTTAGGGGATCCAATGTTCTAACAAGAACAAAATGTCCTTGGGGAATTCAAAGTTTCGATGGATCAAAATGAAGGGGAAGTAGGGAAAGGGAAGGAAATTGGAACCAAGGAATTGTTCCAAATGTCCTTGGGGAACCCAAAGTTTCAACGAGACCAAAATGATCTTGGGGGATCCAAAGTTCCAACATAACAAAATAAAGAAAGGGGAAGTATGGGAAAGGGAAGGGACTTGGAACCAATGACTTGGTCCAAGTATCATTGGGGAACTTGAAGTTTTAACAAGACCAAAATGTCCTTGAGGAATCCAAAATTTTGATAGACCAAAATGAAGAAAGAAGAAGTAGGGGAAAGGGAAAGAAATTGGAACCAAGGAATTGGTCAAAATGTCTTTGGGGGACTTGAAGTCCTGACGAGACCAAAATTTCCTTGGGGGATCCAAAGTTATGACTTACAAAAACAAAGAAAGGGGAAGTAGGGGAAAGGGAAGGAACATGAAACCAAGGACTTGGTCCAAATTTCCTTGGGGTACACAAAGTTCTAACATGACCAAAATTTCCTTGGGGTATCTGAAGTTTTGACAAAACAAAACAAAGAAAGGGGAATAGGGGAAATAGAAGGAACTTGGAATCAAGGACTTGGTCCAAATTTTTTTGGGGGACTTGATGTTTTGTATGACCAAAATGAAGAAAGGGGAAGTTTTAACTTCTTTTGGGATTTTTTCAAAAGAGTATTTAATTGAAGTCTAGAAAAGGGAGACTACAACAACTAGAGGGGTATTTGACCATGATAAACCAATTAAGATTTCTCAAATTGATTATAATTGATGGAAAATAAAAGGGAGGCACAAATTAGCGAAATGTATCCAATGCACATATTTTTTTTATTTTGATGTAAGATTTATTAAGGTCATGAATATAATCCCTGCTAACTTAAAACCTAATAATTCAATGTGTTTGGTTTTATATTGTAATGATCATTATGCCAAAATAGGTTACTTATTGAGATTCAAACACTCTAAAACATTGGGGGATGCATATAAAATATCCCTTCACATAGAAAGTAACCAAAGAGAATAAGTAAAAATCCACAAGAAGAGTGATCAAAAAAATTTCTCCCATGATAAAGGATATCAAAAGAAAGTGTCAAGTTTTGAAGATAAATTGTACAAAGTCATGAATTCTTTTAAATAATTAAGCTATAAAGTGGCTATAAATGATAAGGGTTTGTCTCATGATAAAAGAATTATAAAAATGAAAGGATGCCAAAATTATTAGACCATCCTTGATCCATTAAATAATCCTAGTAAAAACCATGTTGAAGAAGCTCTCTAGTGTATGGATTTTCAATTACCACACTCTACTATAGTGTGTAGTAGATTAGTCCTTTGAATCTTATAATTGTTAGACTAATCGCCAACATCTCCCTTCAGATTCGAGACATGGAATAACTACCTCCCATGGATCTATTTATCTCTGGTGTTTGTATTGGGCGCTAATAATCGCCTGACATGGATCTATTTATCTTTGGTATTTGTATTGGGTATTAACAGGTTAATATTTTGGCGCAACAAAAAACATGTTCCAATAATAATATCCCTTTTGATGACTGTAGTGATCTTGATCATAGCTTAGGACATGATGATAAATATCAAAATATTAATATGATGTCAACCCATTTATGCTTAAAAAATGAGGATACTCTCTAAAGGAAGAATTAGGATTTAAAAATGATGATGAAAATAATTATTTGAGGAAAAATTATCATTAGCAAGTTTTATCTAATGATGAGGAATAAATATGTCATGTTTGATGGCCTTGAATCTAATGGAATAGTTTGAGAAGGCCCTTAGATGAGGAAATTAGAGGTTTGACAACAACAATTGCTTAGGTTGGAAGTAATTATAATTTGAGGAATAAAGGAAGAAACACTAGTTTACGTAATGTTGCTAGTCTCTTTATCAAATAAAAATAGTAGCAAATTTCTATGCCAAATAAATAAAACAAAATCAAAGGAAATAATGAAAATGTTGATATATAATGTGCAGATGCTACATTTTAGGAAAATAAAGGTAAAGTTCATGACTATAGAAATGAATCAAGTGCTCTTAAAGGTGTGTTTATTTCTAAGGACAATAATTTTAAAGAAAAATAAAAAAGTGAATGTCCTCATTCCTAATAGTTTTCTGATGCAGGAGAATACATGGCATTATTGCTATACTGTGTCAACAAATGAAGTTTGACTTTATTTCAATTTTGTTGTGAGTTGAATTTCATATTTTTTCATGTGAAATTCAAATTTTGGAGTTCATTTGAGTGTCATGTCATGTTGGATTTTAAAATTTCAATTTGGAGCATATTTGGTCAAAGCAAGATAAGGAAAGATAGTGGAGAATATGTTTTAAAAGTGAAAATATTGAAAAAGAAAAAGGAAGGCATGGGTTATTGGAGGTTACCAATTTGAATTATAACTCCAAATTTGAAATTCCTCAACTCCTAAAAAATAGGGAATCAGGAGGTGGACGCCTAAGTTAAGAAAAGCTGATTTTTACTTTCATGGAAAAATATAGAAAGCCATCAAAGCACTGCCAACCATTCATAGCATGTTTTGGAGTATATTTTATTCATCTTGATTAATGCAAATTAATTTAACTGGGAGTTACAAGAGATGGACATGGAGTTTTGGAAGAGGGGTTTGAAATGACAAGAAATTCAAATGAAATGTGCTCACATTTCATTTTGAGGTGGATTGGAGTTGTTTAAATAAAACATAATTTCATTTTTGAAAGAAGAGAAGGGTGTAGCATACCTCTAGTAAGGGATTTCTAGTGGTGTTGTTTCAGATTTGAGATTGTTAACTTTGGTTTAAACATCATTGATAATTGCAGATTGAAGGGTTGAGATTGTGGAGAGTATTTGTTGTTATAGGTGCTGGAGAAAGATTTGATGCAAAGCTTTGATTTGCTGATGGGAAATCATTTTTTTGTTGTGTTTATTAGTAGTTTGTAAGGGATTTTTGCTGCCTATAATTATTTTTGGATTGGTTGTAATTCATTATAATTTTAATAAAATTTTATACAACTGGTTGCAAGTTTTAAACCAAAGCTTCATTTCTGTGCAAGCAAATAATTTTCTTTGTGAAAGGGCTTATTTGTTCTAGTATTATGTGAGCTTTTAGAATTAATTTCCATTGAAATATTTAATTTTAATTAGCTCCATACATTAGTGGTATCAGAGTAAGTTGATCTAGAGAGTGTAAATAGACACCAAAGAGAGGAAGTTTACACAGGACTTGTGAATTGTGGTGTTACAAAGATGTATGCTAGGGGAGCCCCACATGGTAGGGGTAGAGGAAGAGGAATATGAGATAATTTTTCTAGGAATAATGATTTTGGAGCTTTGAGAAGGCAGGTTGAGACTTTAAAAGAAGAGATAAGGAGAGGATTTGCAAGAATGAGAGACCTGAGAAGTGATGAAGAAGAAGTTTCAGAGGATGCTAGCCTAAATACTAAGCAAAGAGAGGAAGTTGTAGTAGTTGCAAATGACCCACTGTTGAGGGATTTGAAAAAAATTGGAAAGAGACCAAAGATGGATACTCCTACTTTCAATGGGAGTTTGAATCTAGAAGAATTGATAGATTGACTAAGTGAAATGGAAGAGTATTTTGAATTTGAAGAGGTAGAGGATCCTGATAAAGTGAGATTTTCCAAGACAAGGATGAAAGGGCATACCTCAATATGGTGGAGAGAGATCCAATTAGAAAGGGAAAGAAGAGGAAAATATAAGATTAACAAATGGGATAAAATGGTGGAAAAATTAAAAAAAGACAATTTATACTTGTAGACTATGAATTAGACTTTCTCAAGAGGATGCAAGGTTTGAAACAAGGAAACAAGACTGTAAAATAATATACTGAATAATTCCATAGAATTCTTATAAGGGATGGACATTCAGAGGAAACCAAGGAAAATTTTTCAAGATACACAAGCGGGTTAAGAGCAAGCATTCAAGAAGAAATGGTGCTTATCAGAGTTGTGACAATGGAAGATGCTTATCAAACAACATTGAAGGTAGAAGAAAGAGAAAACAAGAGGTTTGAGAATAAATAAAAGAGAAATGATAGAGCTTATGTGTAGAAAAAAGAGGATGAACAACATATTAGAGACATTAAGGACAAAAATGATGAAAGATGTGAAAACTCAAGCAAGTCCCGTAAGAGGAAGAGGAATATCGGGTAGAGGATTTGAAAGAGGAAATTTTAAATTAACTCATCTTAAGTGTGGGGAAGAGGGTCAAAAATCATATGAGTGTCCTCATGAAGAGGAAAGACCAAGAAGAAGAAGTGAAAATCAGAATAGAGCAACAAACATAAATGGAGAAGATGCACATTCAACACATTCTGAAGAAGTGGAAGATGGTGAAGCCTTGATAACAAGAAGAGTTTTGATGAATGAAAATAGTGAACCCATTCAAAGGAGGATATTGTTTCATACAAGATGAAAATTCAAAGGTAAAGTTTGTAAAGTCATTATTGATGGTGGTCTAGTACTGCGAATATTGTTTATACAGAGATAGTTGAGAAGTTGCAATTGGAGAGAAATATGTACCCACATATGTACATGATCTCATAGTTGCAGGATGGTCACAAAGTGTTGGTAAATGAACAATGTGTGGTAAGATTTAAGATTGGAAGTTATTATGATGAAGTATTGTGTGATGTTATTAAAATGGATGTTTGTCATTTGTTGTTGGGTAGACAGTGGCAATTTGATAGGAAAGTAATGCATGATGGATGCACAAACACTTATAGTTTGATGAAGGACTCATAAGTTGAATCCATTGGATGAGAGAGGACAAAAGGTATGTAGAAAGGTTGGAATTTTTTTGGTTAATGATTTGAAACAATAAGAGAAAAAGGATGAAGGTGAGGAGAATGATTTGCTAATGCGATGGGAAGAAATTGAAACAGAGTGGAATGAGAAAATTTCAGCTAATGCAAAGGCTGTAGCCAAAGGTAAAGAGGTAATTTCAAATTTTAGTACATGTTTTGATGATATTGAGAATGTAAAATTAGAGTCAAAGGTTGCAACAATAAATCCTTTGGAAGTAGATGAGAGGTGAACAATCTGAAGTGAAAATGATATTTTCTTATGATTGTTTGATTGAAAGTATTGAAGATGAAGATTCCTTGATAACGGAGCTTGACTATTTGTTACAAAATGTGGAGAATGAATCTATGGATTATGTTACTAACACTGAATTGGGTGTTGGAGATCAAATTGTAGCAACAATATGTATTTCTAAAGGCATAATAGGAGTGACAAACGACATTGCAAACCGAGTAAAGGAGGAAAAAGGTGTAGCAGCAAGAGAGGTAATAAATGATTTGTTTTTTACTGAAGAGGGAGATATAAGTATATTTGATTATTTTGATTTTGATAAAGCACATTGGTGGGAAGTTAATTTTGATAACACAAGTTTCATGAGGAGCATAAAAAGAGGAAAGTTGAGAGTGACTACTAATATGAAGTTGCAAAATCAGTTAAGCAAAAAATTTCTAGTGAGAAAAGAGGATAAATGGATCCAATACAAACAGAAAATTCACAAATATTTATGAGGTTCACTCATGAAACATTTTTTTTCTACCGTGGGTGTTTGATGCAGGAGCATCCATGGCATTATTGCTATCATGTGTCAACAAATGAAGTTTCATTTTGTTTCAATTTTTTTGTGATTTGAATTTAATATTTTTTCATGTGGAAATCAAATTTTGGAGTGCATTTGAGTATCATGTCATGTTGGATTTTGAAATTTCAATTTGGAGCAAAGTTGGTCAAAACAAGATAAGGAAAGATAGTGGAGAATATGTTTTAGAAGTCAAAATCCTGAAAAACCAAGGGAAAGCCATGGGTTATTGGAGGTTACCAATTTGACGTGTAACTCCAAATTTGAAATTCTCCAACTCCTAAAAAATAGGGAATCAGGAGGTGGACACCCAAGTTGGGAAAAGCTGATTTTTGCTTTCATGGAAAAATCTAGAAGCCATCAAAGCACTGGCAACCATTCACAACATGTTTTGGAGTTTTTAAAGCATATTTTATTCAATTTGATTAATGGGAGTTAATTTAATTTGGAGTTACAAGAGATGGGTGTGGATTTTTGGAAGAGGGGTTTGAAATGGCAATAAATTCAAACAAAATGTGCTCACATTTCATTTCAAGGTGGATTGGAGTTGTTTAATGAAAAATAAATTTTATTTTTGAAACAGGTTTTCTAGAATATAGGAAAAGAGAAGAGAAGGGTGTAGCATACCTACAGGAAGGAATTTATAATGGTGTTGTTGTAGATTTGAGATTGTTGACATAGGCACAAACATCATTGATAATTGCAGATTGAAGGGTTGAGATTGTGGAGAGTATTTGTTGTTGCAGGTGTTGGAGAAAGCTTCGATGCAAAGCTTTGATTTGCTGATGGAAAATAATTTTTTGTTTTATTTATAAGTAGTTTGTAAGGACTTGTTGCAACCCATAATCCTTTTTGGATTGGTTGTAATTCATTGCAATTTTAATAAAATTTGATACAGTTGGTTGCAAGTTGCAAACTAGAGCTTCATTTCTGTGCAAGCAAATATTTTTCTTTGTGAATGGGATTATTTGTTCTAGAATTATGTGAGCTTTTAGAATTAATTTCCATTGAAATATTTAATTTTAATTAGCTCCATACATTATTTTCCCATTTGTAGTGTGCTTGATGCAGGAGCATTCAGGGTGTAAGAGTAATCTTGCATCCAAAAAAAATTATTTATTTTGATTTTTTGTTAGCTTTTCTGAATAAAATTTCAATAAGGGCTAAAAATGGTAGGGTTACTATTTTTAATAAGTTGGGAGGGCTAAAATAGCAGGGTTCTATTTTTAGTAAGTTAGCATTTGTGCACATATGGACATGAAATCTTATAGAGAGATCCATAATGGTGAAATGAAGCTAATTGTGAAGAAATCACTTCAATACCATTTTTCACTTGTGAGATATTAATGTTGTCTTAAAAACCCCTTTAAAAATATTAAAATTCAATTTTGAGGCACCTAGAGGTTTTGGATGGGCCTAAAAATTGGTTGAAAATCAAAAGAACCATTTATGGGCCTTTTATGGTTATATCACTTGTTGAGATCTTTCCAACGATGTAGATGGTTTGTTAATTTGATGTTCGAGTCAAAAGTTATGGTTCCTAGAATTTGGACTAAAATTTAGGAAATTTCTTAGGCCTGAAAAATGGGCAGTTAAATTTACTAAGCACAAAAAATAGAAGTGACAGTTAGTTGGAAGAAAAAAATGATAAATTGGTGAGTAATGAAATTGAGTCATGTTGAATGAGAAGATAAAAAAAATCTTTCTTTTTAGCACACGATGAAGGTACATAATGGAGGTTGGGGTTTTAGTGGCCATTATTTCCATTCACAAACTTGCATGTCTAATTTTCTACATGTATTTGCAGCCCAAATTTTTGTTATAGTGGTCTTGTCACCAAATAGCTGTATTGATTTTGATTCCATGCACTAGTAGAATTTAGAAAATAAATGACTAGGTGACTAAAATTTTTAGTTACAACAACTAAAAATGACTAAATTCTACTCATTTTTTGCAACTCAACTATAAATGAATAAATAAATGACTAATCTAGTCGTTGACTAAAAAAATATTGAGTCATATAAATAAAAATGACTAAATAGTTAATCATCAAATCTAAATTAGACAAATTTAAAAAAAAAACAAGTTGGCCAATTATTGGCAGGATGTATTGGTGCAATTATTCACGTTCATTGCAGATTCATTCGTCTCACTTGACCTTGCTTCATTCATTCATTGTAGACCTCACTTCAATCATTCATTACATACCTTGCTTCATTCATTAGCCTAGAATGAGTCATTTTGATTAGTTATAGTAGCTACTTGCATGGGCGATAAGGATTTGGAGAGGACTTGGAGACTTCT
>VDFB02026264.1:0-19780 GCA_007258455.2 Sequoia sempervirens
AAATTGAAAATACACATATATTCACAAGTAAATAATAGCACATCATACATTCATTATCATGCAATATATTATATTCATCATATATATCTCTGCTACATAGTTCATTTATACATCAATATTCTTTCTTATATTTCTCTTCTATATACCATCCATCTATAATATATTACATACTTTCTTCTCTATTCTACTTCTATAACTTCACCATAACTTCATCTAGTGCTTCTTTCCTTAATTTTCCTATATTTATATTGTTTCTTCTCTTCTTTGCTTAACATTATGACTAATGTTTCAAGAAATCCTTCAATTATCTCTACTAAATATCAGATCTCTCGACATTCTGATATTTGCGAAAAGCCAACACAACCTTAGCATTTGCATAGACTAGTTTATCATTTATTTCATATGGTAATTGCAATATCTAGAATGTCAGTGGTTCCACTACCACCATGAAAGTGTGCTCTTTGTCTACCACAAATGTAATGTTATTCACATATTAGTGCTTAATATTAGAGGATGCTTAGTCCCTTGATTTCATTTGGGCTTAGAAATTTATGAAGAATATGAGTATATGATTAAGATACATAACATCTTTAAAGTGTTTCACATATATCTCGATATATCAGTATATCTCTATATATCAGTGAGGTTGTTGACTGAATTGCCATGGCATGGTACTCTCACACTTATAGCAGGTTGTCATATCTTTATGAAATGCCTTTAGATCCATTTCTTCTCACTAGATTTTGACAAAATATCATGTGTCTTTCTCACAAACACCACCATCCTATGTAATGCCCCCTCAAGGATTAGACTGAAAAAATATGATTAAATACAATAACACAACATTTATATTAATACAGAACATCCATCTTTTATGTAAATTGAGCAGAGATTATGAGCAAATTTCCACCAAATATGGCTTTTGGGTAAAGATTGTAAGAAGACTCATATATATACACGTGGAATAATCATTAAAGGTTGTTGTTACAAATGGACACAGAAAATTTAAATATGAAATTCTCTAATTTGAAATTATGATGTGAAAAAAAAAAAAAGACGAGTCCAGAATTCAATAAAGAGTTAGTGCAGAATGGACACTTTTTTAAGCTAGGGTTTATAAAAACTCTGAAAGCTTGAGACCTTTTTATGCCACTGTCCTGTATGGCAGACTTGTTACAGTCATAGACAAGGCTGAGTGTATAGTGCATTTTAGAGTTTCCTATGGTTAATGATTGCAACAACCTTTCAAGAATCATATGTTGAATTGTATTTCATGCCATTAAAACTATGTTTAAGGTCTGGGAGGGTCCTTTGATATTGCATGACAAAAAATTTAGGAGAGGACAGTCTTAAAGTCTAAATAGGCCTGATTGCTGAATGACAGTCATTATTTGGTGGTGTTTGTAGAATCTATGATCCTTTAGCTATGTAGGATCAACAATTTTGTAGTGAATCATGACATTATATTGTCCACTATTATGTGGTAGGCATGTTCCCTATCTATGGAAGCTTCTATGAAGTACCAAGTCCAATGCTACACTCAAAGGAGGCAGAGTTTGTCACATTAAAGATGATAATTGATCATAATTATAACAGTGCCTTCACACCCCAACTATCTATGTTAATGATAATTTATTGTGGCAACATTGAGCTTGAATAAATTTATAATTGTCTTATAAAATCACATTTCTTTCTAATAATACTATACTCTTTATAGTATCAAGTGCCCCATTAACCAATTCAACATCCACACAAAATTGAGCATTGGATAATATAGTGGAAACACTGTATCAAAGTGGTCATCAGCAAAATCATGTGAGTCTATACTTTGAGTACGTCTAAATACACTACATTCAACAACTGCAGTGAATGATTATCATTTTTACTGTGGTACATAGCCATGCTATTTGTTGCATAATTAAATATTACAGTCCTTAACATATGTTTTGCATATGAGGATTTTCTACTTTTCATATGCTGCAATCGGTTTCCTTATGTTTGATAACATTTCTCCAAATCTATCTATGTCCGAGCTCATTCCCTTGTTGGAAACATCTCATTATTAGGTTGTTAAAAATATGACGATTGCATTGAATGCAATGCCTTATATTCCACTCAAATTAATTGAAGGGATTCAACTAATGATCAAAATATTTTTGAACTGAATTTCCAAATCTGCTTGACTCTATAAATCAGGGGGTTGTTTGCAACAAAATACATAGTTTATGTTGGTTCCAATCATACTCCATATCAAAAAATTGTCAAACAAAAAATCTTTATTAAATAATTAAACATCTTATAATTGAACCAACCTAAACATAATATATAGTGCCCTACAAAAACAAGAATATGTTGAACTATGGTATGTCTCTTAAGAAAAAAAAGTTGGCATGCATAAAAGAACCTAAGTGACCAATCCCTAATCACTAAGAAGACTGGCAGTTGCTGGTCAGTTGGTACATAAGCTGCTCTGCATCTGTACAAGAATGCAACATCACCTGATAGTTTGATATCATTAATATCCCCAAATGAATTCATCATTGTTGTAAACATTAATATCCCACTACCTGAACTATTAACACAATCCTCATTATTCCCAATCAACAATTCTGTAGTGAATCATGACATTATATTGTCCACTATTATGTGGTAGGCATGTTCCCTATCTATGGAAGTTTCTATGAAGTACCAAGTCCAATGCTACACTCAAAGGAGGCAGAGTTTTTCACATTAAAGATGATAACTGATCAGAATTATAACAGTGCCTTCACACCCCAACTATCTATGTTGATGATAATTTATTGTGGCAACATTGAGCTTGAATAAATTTATAATTGTCTTATAAAATCACATTTCTTTCTAATAATACTATACTCTTTATAGTATCAAGTGCCCCATTAACCAATTCAACATCCACACAAAATTGAGCATTGGATAATATAGTGGAAACACTGTATCAAAGTGGTCATCAGCAAATTCATGTGAGTCTATACTTTGGGTACGTCTAAATACACTACATTCAACAACTACAGTGAATGATTATCATTTTTATTGTGGTACATAGTTATGCTATTTGTTGCATAATTAAATATTACAGTCCTTAACATATGTTTTGCATATGAGGATTTTCTACTTTTCATATGCTGCAATCGGTTTCCTTATGTTTGATAACATTTCTCCAAATCTATCTATGTCCTAGCTCATTCCCTTGTTGGAAACATCTCATTATTAGGTTGTTACAAATATGACGATTGCATTGAATGCAATGCCTTATATTCCACTCAAATTAATTGAAGGGATTCAACTAATGATCAAAATATTTTTGAACTGAATTTCCAAATCGGCTTGACTCTATAAATCAAGTGGTTGTTTGCAACAAAATACATAATTTATGTTGGTTCCAATCATACTCCATATCAAAAAAAATTCAAACAAAAAATCTATATTAAATAATTAAACATCTTATAATTGAACCAACCTAAACATAATATATAGTGCCCTACAAAAACAAGAATATGTTGGACTATGGTATGTCTCTTAAGAAAAAAAAGTTGGCATGCACAAAAGAACCTAAGTGACCAATCCCTAATCACTAAGAAGACTGGCAGTTGCTGGTCAGTTGGTGCATAAGCTGCTCTGCATCTGCACAAGAATGCAACATCACCTAATAGTTCGATATCATTAATATCCCCAAATGAATTCATCCTTGTTGTAAACATTAATATCCCACTACGTGAACTATTAATACAATCCTCATTATTCCCAATCAACAATTATGTAGTGAATCATGACATTATATTGTCCACTATTATGTGGTAGGCATGTTCCCTATCTATGGAAGCTTCTATGAAGTACCAAGTCCAATGCTACACTCAAAGGAGGCAGAGTTTGTCACATTAAAGATGATAATTGATCAGAATTATAACAGTGCCTTCACACCCCAACTATCTATGTTGATGATAATTTATTGTGGCAACATTGAGCTTGACCATTATGACGCTCTTTGTTGTGCCTTCAATATGAATCTTGGAAATCATTTGGGCAACACTTACTAATCAACAATGTCTTTTGTGATGTTGTTTGTTGGAGGGAAAATAACTTTAGTGAACAAACTATCTATGAATCAAGGAAGCACATAAGAAACATAGAGTTTAGCACACAATTCTTCCTATAATCCATTCTAAGCCAACATCAGACTTGTGTTGCAAGTGGTGTTAGATGGATGTCTGGGGAATATTAATAGCCAACATATTTATAGATATGTAACTCTTAATAATAATAAAAATGGGGCAAATATAAAGCATGCAGCCAACATTAAAAATCAAATTTCGATTATATATTTGTATCACAACCTGATGGGTACATGATACAGTCCAGCAAGAATTATAATAACAAAGGGATTGTAACCTTGAATCTTAAAGATATATCTCAGCATGTATCAGATTCATATTGCAATGCATCTGTGCTAGATATAGCCCAAAAGCTCCCCCTGATTTGGGCACAAGAGCCATTTTCCAGCCTTAAATTCTACCTATCCTGTACAACCACATTTCCTACGAAGGGTTGAAAATTTAATCACTCTTTCAAAACATTTGTCTTTGTCACCCTGGTCTATTGTTCCCTGTGGATGATCATGGTTGTTTTCTTCAATGTTGTCCTTCAAATGGCTGCTCCTTTGGTCATGAGAACCATAATTTTCCTTGCAAATTTTTCCCTTAGAACTGTTATTGTACTTGGACCAATTATAATCTCTCTTAAGAATAGAGTTAAGTATTAGATCTTAAAGATAAAACAAAATTTTATGCTTCATAGTTATCCTAAGCAACCCAGTCTCATCCTTTTCTTGCAAGACTAGGTATATTTTAAAAACTACAGCTTAATTTATCATAGTCAAGATCCACCTAGTGATCAATTAAAATTATCCTTTAAGTTCCATATGTTAAATTTATTCTACGTGTTTTTGTGTAGGGGCTCAACATACAGAAACTGAAGTAGAAGTCCAGCCAAATTTAGATACTGGAGCAAATGAGGCTGAAGAACATATAGTTGATGTTAGGGAGCAGGCCCAAGTGCAAGGAATGAATATTGGAGACGGGTCAGGATCACTTCGAGATACCATCATGGATGAGCATATGAATATAGCTAAAGAGGTGAAGAGAAAAATTTCTTCTAGAAATTTAGATCATTTACTTCAAATGGATATGGAAAAATTGAAGTTTTATGTTGAACAACCTAGAAATAGTACTAGGAGGTCAATGAACAAAACTGCAAAGCAAATAATTGCTCATTTCAATAACCTTGATACACTCGATCAAGCCCAACTATTATCAATTGTACTTCTAAGTAATGAGCTACAAGAGCCATTACAATTGTTGGGTGTAGATACTAGTACGAAAAAGAGGAAAGGTTCACACTTACAAAAAGACATTGTTGAAAATTTGAAAAAAGGTTTGGGGTCCATTGGGAAACAGTCTCGATCAGCAGATAAGGAAATTTCAAGAAGAGTCATGTTGACATCAATTTTAAGTGAAAAAATGGGCAAAAAAAGACAAATCTCTTCACTTTCAACCGAGATTGGTTTCAGCAAAAAGACATTGACACAATATGTCAAAAGGAGAAATATTATTGATGATAGTACCTCAGAAGGCAATTGGGAAATTATGTGTAGAGCTCCTCGATCTGACAGGATTCAAGATGTTTTTAGGAACTTCATCTCAACCTTTTGGAATGATCATACCCATCCTTCATCAAATAGTAGAGATGTTATCAGACACAGGATTGGGCCCAATAATAATGAATTACATATAAAACATTGGCTAGACATAACACAACATGAGATTTATGTAATGTTTTGTAATTCAAATCCACATATAAAGATTGGGAAAACAACGTTTCAAAGGTTAAAGCCATACTATGTGAAAACAAACAAGGTTTTTGAAACTTGTTGCTGTCGTTATCATATTGAATTTTATCTCTACTATCAAGTGTTCCGAAAGATTAGAGAAGAAAGTGATGGTATTCAGAATGCGCCTCCTAGACAAGCAAGTCAGTTCGTAGCATCCATCCTATGTGATAAATCAAATGATGATAATACAACCAATCAAATAAGTTGCATACAAGGACACTGTGAAACATGTGGAAATTTGGCTAAAATGCCTTTGAGAGATGAAGATACCGACCTGACAAAGTTGGTAAATTGCAAGAGTTACAAGTATATCAAGTTTCATACCAAAAGTGGCAAAGAATCAACAAGGTTAGATTATGTAGAAAAAGAGATACCTATTGGAACATTTATGGAAAAGTTTCGTAAATTGATACAACCATATATACAACATGCTTTCTTTTCTAAGTGGCAAGCACAACAGTTTCAGACATTAAGAGATACATTCCCACTTGGAACAGTGTTATCAGTAGTTGACTTTGCAGAGAATTACTCTTTTGTACATCAAAAAGAGATTCAATCACAATATTATTTTTCAGAGCATATCACTATTATGGTGCATGTGTGTTATCGACATGCACAAATGGATTTGGATGGTGTTGACAGTACATCTAAGGAACGAGTCATTAAGAAAGAATATCACTTCTATATTAGTGATGACAAAGAGCATGACACTCTATTTGTACAGCATTGCTTCAAGAATTTTTTTGAATATTTGGCAATCAGGGGTGTCAAAATTGAAAAGCATTTTGTATGGTCAGATGGATGTGCTTCACAATTTAAATCTTCAAGGCCATTTTATGCACTTTGTAGATATCATCGAAATGACAACATACCACATGTTTGGAGCTTCTTTGAGAGTGGACACGGAAAGGGTGAACATGATGGTGCAGGAGCTTGCATCAAACGTGCTCTAAGAAAGTATCAACTGAATTATGAAGGAGATCATATAAAAGATGTGCATGATGTTATTGAATGGTGTTAGAAACAATTTGCATCAAATGAGGTTGGCACATCTTCAACAAACAACCGATCCACTCCACATAGAGTGTTTTGGGAGATATCAGGTATGTTTTTGTTTATATTTAAATCTTTAAATATACATATATGTGTACATTCAAGTTTATTTATTTTAGTTTGAATATATTTATATTAAATTATGATTTTTTAATGCAAAATTAATTTTTGTAGGTGTGGATAGAAGATCAATGCATGGATGCAAGAGGGTAGAGAAAACAAGATCTTTGCATTCTGTCATGAGTACAAATAGTTTCCCGTGGACATTGCAGACTAGGGATTACTCATGTTTTTGTTATGACTGCATTTTAGAAAACTATGATGAATGCAACAACCAACAACAAGGATATGTCAGTGGATGGAATTTGGTGCCACTAGATGTTAGTGACACATACAATGAAGATGAAGATGAAAGCTTTGAAGACATTCCTTTGATTTCAATTGATTATGACCATATTTCAGGACTAATTAAAAAGGGTATGTATGTGTATATATTTATATCGTACATGTACGAGCTTTTGTAAATTTGTAACTTAATTGTTTAATAATTTTTTGCTACTTATTTTAAGTAAATTTATATATACTTAAATGATAGTGGAACTCCTTTTTTTACAAATTTTCCATGTAAATTTGGTGCAGGAGATATTTTTGCAGTCATAGCAGAGCCTGGAAACATAGAAGGTGTTAGTTATTATCTATTGCGTTGCACAGGAGAGAGGTGGAAGCTAGTAGAATCAGAAACGAGTGATGGAATGTCATTCCCCACAGGTTTGACAAAATAAATAGATGCTCTTGCAAGATTTATCTATTGAATGTATATATTTTGAATTTGTTACTTGTATTGACCTTCTAAATGTTGTCTTACTTTTGAATGTTGGTTCCCACAAGTTCAGTTGTAGTGCAAGGGACATATCTGAAACAAGTCAAAATTGTTCAGCATGGGATTCATTTTATTGATTATCAACTTGAGAACAAAGTATATCAATATAGCCACCTAGTAGTTGCTACTGCCCTATCCCTTCATCCAGTTCCACATGCACATGGATGTCGTAAGTGGAGACTAGATAGTGATGAACATCAAAGAATATTACATGTTATTGAAGAGCGAGTTGAACCACTTGAATTGGTTTGAATAACATGATGTGTCATAGGTGTACTTGAACAATTTACACAAATTGTATGACTCCAAACTATATTAAATTAAAATTTTCTTCAAATTCATTCCATCTTATTTGTCAACAAAACAAATATATTATCATGTATATGTTACTTTAAGTTTAAAATCTCATTCAATTAAGTATATTATGGTCTGAAGATTTTGTATAATAGCTATACTGATCATTTTTTGTATTATAGTAACTTCCTTTCTTGTGGATGATGAAAATAGGCATCAAATGCAGTAGGAGTTATACAAAGGATTTTATAGAGCTAGCTGCCCCATGACAGAAGTTGTGGCGAGGTATACGATGGAGATGGCCATGAAAAGAGAACCCAGAAATGTTGCTTTTGTTTTACGCCAAACTGCTATGTAGACCTATCAAGGTGGATTTACTTACTGTTCGATTGTTTTTTTTTTAATATTGAGATTCACCATGAGAAGTAAAATTAACAAAACATGTACTTGTTGGCATTGCAGAGACAATTTTTCTAGGGAATATCTTTTTGGGTATCTTTCACAGCATATATGTGAAAGGGGATCAAACTAATTTTGAAATCAGATCTGTTGGTGTGGAAGGCAGTGAGTTGTATCCAGATGTAAAAGACCTCACTGTCAATGAGTTCTTGAGTCAATTTGCTTGAATTATATGAGATACTCTTGGAAGAAGTGAGCTATTAGGTAGCATGAGAATAAAAGTTTTGAATATACATTTAGTGCTAGATACTGTGTATGGGTGATTGCACGATACGTTGTATTAACTCTAGTGAGTTGGGTCCTTTAAATTTGATTTTATGCATAGCCAATTATTGATATATATACGCTTGATATTTGCACGCAGTTTGCTCAAGATATTCATTAGATACACTAATATGGAGTTATTCTAAGCTATGATTTATGAACCAAAATCAATTCTTAATGTGCAAAAGTAAACATTTTGTTGTGGTTTCAACTTATGTATTATTGATCCTTGTAAACAAAATGCCCTATTCATTAGAATTGTTAGAATCATACATTATATGGTACTAGCACTTTATTTTTACTAAATATTAACTGTGGAATTTGTAGATTCACAGTCTTGAAGTATGGCTTATCAATCTTCAAATAAAAAACCAGTGAGATGAACTAGTGTATGTAATACTGACTTCACAAACAAATAATGCGCCAACCACAATGCCCAAAATCTAAGAAAAAATAATGACAGAATTCAAATGGGCCTCAATCTTCCAACAGACTTGAATATGACTCAGATGGCAGACCGATAGTTCAATGCAAGTAATCTAGAAAATAAATTCAATTTGCCTCTGTCTGTCTCAGTCAATCACATAGATTAAAGTTACATTGCAAATAGAATTGATGCTTTTAATAACAATAATGATGCCAATTATTCCTTATGGCTGATGAATTACTAGAGATAGATGCAATTCCAAAAGCCATTTGTATGATGCTACTTCTAAATGATGCAAGATAAACAAGCAAACTATCTTTAACATGGGTCTGGGAAATTGCAGCACACATCAAGCTGCCAAGTTCTTTTGGTAAGAAGAAATGAAGTAATATAAGTATAGTAATACAATACAAAGTATCTAGTAGATCCATTGATAATCATAGATAGACGCAGTTCCAATAGTTATGTTTTCAAAAACTAGTTGTCGACTGCCAGTACAATTTTGTTCAAATTTATTCTTCTAGCATTCCCTACCTCTGCCCTTAGAAGAGTAGTGCACTATTTTTGTAACATGAAAACATGTGGAAAAATGCACATTAAGTGGGGACATTTATGCATGTGAAATGAAGCCACAAGTGACTGGTACAAAACAAGTTCAAATATATATATATATATATGTGTGTATATATATATATATATTCTGAAAATAGTGAAGCTTTTTTATATATAGCAAAAAGCGGTTACAAAATGGCAGCCAAAAAATACCAAGGCAAGGCCAAAATTACAAAGTCGGATTTTTGTAACATACATATCATAAGCTCTTACATGTCAAATATGACTTTAAACAAAGTTCAAAGAACAACAAGAAAGATAGTTGTTTCTTCAAAAGATGGCTAGTGAACAGCAGTTTTTCCTTTCATACATAGATAAATGTAGGAACCAACAGTTTGCGTCATATATGCATTAACATGATCAGAGTCTGAAAGAGAACTAGAATAGTGGGTAGGATTGTTGAAGCCTATTGTGTGTTGATGTTCCATGCAACAGAATGGAGGTCACTAGGTTTGTATAAGGTGGTTGCTTTTTAACCAAGAACATTTGCCTACATTGATCTCTCTGCTTGAGTGGCCACACTTTTGGTGGTAGGAGAAAACACTGCATCCACAACAAAAAACAATAGAATCAAAATCCACCAAGTCGATAAAATTAATAGTGAAAGCTAAAAGTGCATGGTTTGTACAAAATCTGGAGTAAACAAATTGAAGTTTCACAAAAGACAAGCTTACCAAAAGCTAAAGACAAGCATTAGTGACCAGATTGTGTCCACTCTTATAAGCTCCACCAGCTTCACCAACCCAAGCACTTGACTAAGGTCCATAATTATCCAAGATTCTTTTGAGGTTCTTGAATGTAGACTCTTCTTGGCTAAGATACGATGGATCCAGTATTTTATCCACAAGAAGCTAATCAACACCTGGTAACTAGATAACAAATTGTCAAGCAGTATCATCTAAAAACTTGATATGATGAAAAAATTGATGACAACTATTCAAGAGGTTCTTGGTAGATCAAAAGGATATAGAGGAAAGCTCAAAGACAAATTCCATTCATTAAATCCCTTTTTTAAAAGAAACATTAAAAAAAAAATCTCATGTAAATAAAACCATTATTCAATACTTTCATGTAAATTGTGTTCCCTGTATTGTAAACTTAAACCTTTAACCAACAATACTTTCATTCAACATGCCACTTTTAACTACCATTGTCCTCTTTTGAGCATTGTCACTTTTTTTAGACTGTGGACTTTCTTTCATACTAATCTTTTGAGTTTGAACTGCACCTTTCTATGACTTTCATGTTATTCTATTGTAAATGGATAAAACAGTGTTTATCATTGTGTATTGACCTTTTATGATGTCACTTGAGTACTTTAAGTATCTTCATCACACAAAATTCGAGTATGTTGTCCTTTGACTATACTATAGGACTACCTAAGACTGTCATCTATAGATTGTACCTCTTATTTGTCTACTCTTTCACTTCCAGCTAGATCTACTAGATCAAAACATCATTAAGTGCAGTGACACCTACTGCCTTGTTCGTTTAACCAATTTTCATCAAATCTAGAATATTTTTTGTTGGTTCAACCTAAAACATGCTAGCATCAAGAACAATGAGTCCACTATGTGGTCTTTGGTAGCAAGAAATCCACAAGTAAACATAGCATTTGATATTTCCTATGTTTCTTTTCAATGGCTAAAATGTAAGGTAATGTCTTTGTGTCAGCCTTGACATTCTTCATGACTGTGATGTAATGTACAGTCCAAATGATAATCTTCATTAATGACTGCGATCTCATCAAGGTCCTTGATAGTTGAAGATGTTACACTATTTACTTGAAACATCTATATCATCCAAGCCTTTTTTTCATTGGATTAATGTCTACAAAATCAAAATTGTGTCTTTGCAAAGTGAAGCAAGATGATAAGAAAGGATATAGTGAAATTGTAACGTTGTTCTTTATAAGACAATATCTACACTTCTATAGACTGACTTCTAGAGCTCATGATGACTGTGATTATTGGCCTATGACTACCTTACTATTGTTTTCTTGACAAGGCTTTTCACAATCTTAATAGGGGATTTACTATGGTTTACCATAAGAGTTTCCTTGTTGACAGTAGTAGGATCCTTTAAAAAAAAAAGACTTTTATTTTGGTAGATCAAAAGGATATAGAGGAAAGGTCATAGCTACGAAATTCAAGTATTTCAAGTGCATGATAGTGATCAAGGGACAGTAGTTTCAAGTTGAAGTAAGATAGTATATTGAAGGCCATTCAAGACAATGAAATAGAAATGACAGACACATCAGAGTTGGAAGGAGATGAAGATTTTCATCTGTTGTCCTCATTATTGGGTTACATTCTTTGCAATACAAGCATATCCAAGAGTAGTTTAAAGAAACGGCCAGGAGATCTGAGTTTGTCTATTATACATTATTGTCAATTAGAGGACAATCTCCATGAGAATATAGGGACAGTCCTCACCAATGTTCATGAATGAGAAGCATTCCAATGCTAAGGCCAAGAAGGTTGAATTAGATAAGGAAGTTGAAGTCTTAACCTAGCCGCCAGGTGTAAAGGGTTATTTATGATGCATATAAAGGCAACCGAAGGAAGCAACAACATGACAGTATAATCATACATAGAGCACAGTGAAAAGGTAATGGACTGTGCAAGATGACTTTGGCATTAGTTTCATGGAGGCTCCATACCAAAGAGGTAGTTAAGCAGGGGTTGTCTCATATCATCAGAGGTTAGAAGACAGTCTACAATGATCTGAGCAATACAAGCTATGCAAGACAGTCTTGATTAAGGTGTTGTCAATCCTTATGCATGGAAAACTAAAGACAATTGATGAGGGTAATAATGAGAGTATAAGGACAGTCATGGACTGTTAAAGATGGTGAATGAGTCATATATATTATATGCTTAAAGGAAAACTCTTTTCATTTTAAATGGCCAATGGCTAAAATGTAAGGTAATGTCTTTGTGTTAGCCTTGACATTCTTCATGACTGTGATGTAATGTACAGTCCAAATGATAATCTTCTTTAATGACTGCGATCTCATCAAGGTCCTTGATATTTGAAGATGTTACACTATTTACTTGAAACATCTATAGCATCCAAGCCTTTTTTTCATTGGATTAATGTCTACAAAATCAAAATTGTGTCTTTGCAAAGTGAAGCAAGGTGATAAGAAAGGATATAGTGAAATTGTAACGTTGTTCTTTATAAGACAATATCTACACTTCTATAGACTGACTTCTAGAGCTCATGATGACTGTGATTATTGGCTTATGACTACCTTACTTTTGTTTTCTTGACAAGGCTTTTCACAATCTTAATAGGGGATTTACTATGGTTTACCATAAGAGTTTCCTTGTTGATAGTAGTAGGATCCTTTAAAAAAAAAAGGAATACTTCTATTTTGGTAGATCAAAAGGATATAGAGGAAAGGTCATAGCTACGAAATTCAAGTATTTCAAGTGCATGATAGTGATCAAGGGACAGTAGTTTCAAGTTGAAGTAAGATAGTATATTGAAGGCCATTCA
Organism: Sequoia sempervirens; assembly: GCA_007258455.2. NCBI lineage: Eukaryota > Viridiplantae > Streptophyta > Pinopsida > Cupressales > Cupressaceae > Sequoia > Sequoia sempervirens. The sequence goes on from VDFB02026264.1 coordinate 13,399, forward strand.
AGACAATGAAATAGAAATGACAGACACATCAGAGGAGGAAGGAGATGAATATTTTTCATCTGATGTCCTCATTATTGGGTTACATTCTTTGCAATACAAGCATATCCAAGAGTAGTTTAAAGAAACGGCCAGGAGATCTGAGTTTGTTTATTATACATTATTGTCAATTAGAGGACAATCACCATGAGAATATAGGGACAGTCCTCACCAATGTTCATGAATGAGAAGCATGCCAATGCTAAGGCCAAGAAGGTTGAATTAGATAAGGAAGTTGAAGTCTTAACCCAGCCGCCAGGTGTAAAGGGTTATTTATGATGCATATAAAGGCAACCGAAGGAAGCAACAACATGACAGTCTAATCATACACAGAGCACAGTGAAAAGGTAATGGACTGTGCAAGATGACTTTGGCATTAGTTTCATGGAGGCTGCATACCAAAGAGGCAGTTAAGCAGGGGTTGTCTCATATCATCAGAGGTTAGAAGATAGTCTACAATGATCTGAGCAGTACAAGCTATGCAAGACAGTCTTGATTAAGGTGTTGTCAATCCTTATGCATGGAAAACTAAAGACAATTGATGAGGGTAACAATGAGAGTATAAGGATAGTCATGGACTATTAAAGATGGTGAATGAGTCATATATATTATATGCTTAAAGGAAAACTCTTTTCATTTTAAATGGCCAATGGCTAAAAGGTAAGGTAATGTCTTTGTGTCAGCCTTGACATTCTTCATGACTGTGATGTAATGTACAGTCCAAATGATAATCTTCTTTAATGACTGCGATCTCATCAAGGTCCTTGATAGTTGAAGATGTTACACTATTTACTTGAAACATCTATAGCATCCAAGCCTTTTTTTCATTGGATTAATGTCTACAAAATCAAAATTGTGTCTTTGCAAAGTGAAGCAAGGTGATAAGAAAGGATACAGTAAATTGAAGAGGAGGAAGAACATCAAGAGTTGATAATGACCACAAAGTGCAGTCACAGGGGAAAAATAATACAATACAAGCATAAAGGTCAGTGATGTAAAGCATTTCATGAGTTTTCAGTTAATGGCACCATGAAGGTTGTACACATTCGTATCAAAGCATATGGTATATAATATGTATGTATATAAACTAGGAAGAGTAGTGATTACAAATTGGTATCTGAACATATCATATCATAGTAGCATTACACTCAACAAACCTGCCATTAATCCCAAGTAATCATGACTTATTTCAAGTTTTCACAAGTTATTCAAGAAGTTAGGCCATCATAGAAAACTTTTGCAAACTATTTGAACATACCTTAAGCAATCTCAAGAGACACATAAAAAGTAGAATCTTAGCAAATTTACCTTTTGTACCCAAGAATGACTCCTCGTACATAGAGCCTAGAAAAAGAAATGTGCCAAAGAGTTAGAATCAAGATAAATTACCAACATGTTTCATTCAAAATTTTGAGCAGCTATTGTGAAAACATAAAATAAACATTGCATTTTGTACCAACAACTTTTTTACCTATTAATTAACTTAGGCTCCACTAGAGTTGTCATGCCGACTCCGAATTGAGTGACCTTCTGAGTGAGAATCATGCTCTGATGGATGCACCAAGCCCTGGAGATAGTACAAGACATGTACACAATCTAAATATATTATGCCAAATTGGAATAATGTTAAATATCTATATACATGTGTACAAATTATATATATACATGGGTACATGATTTAAAAACTTAAACTCACCTGTCCACTAACATTAGTCACATCAACCAAATTATGCCTGCGTACACGGTCCGTCCTCAGACTCGGTGTAACATGAGCTAACTCCCTCTACAATATATATATAACATAAATGTGTACATTAGGACTATCTACCATTTAAGTAAAACAAGTAATATTAAAGTTTAAACAAGTTTAAATTGTGCATGTGTGTACACACATACATACCTCTGTATCAGGTGGTGCAGGATCTACTGCAATGACCCTATCTGTCAACTCGGCTGTATCACGGGTCTCCTTGGCTAGCTCCAGTATTGACGGGTGTAGTGGACTAACTAGGTGAGATGGCATCGATGACATTTCTCCATGTACCAGCATATCCACAAAACTTGACGATCCCATCTGCAACTGATCTTCAACTAAATCTAAGCCCTGGGATGCATGATGTTGAACACTCGTAGAAGGACCAGTAGGTGTACCCTCGTCTCCAGCAGCTGAATGATCTGTAGGTGGATCTGACAAACGTGCAGTGCTGCCAAAGTGATGAGAATGATGTGAAGGACCTGTAGCCTGGCTGGATCCTAGATGTGAACGAGCTCTACTCACATGTCCTCTGACCTCATTTATCGGGATCCCAAGCTCTGCCGAAATGAAACCGTATGCCTCCAATAGGTCATCTGACAAACAATGAGCCGTACTCTGAAGCATTTGCTCTCCTTTGAGACCATCTATGTCTGAGGGTGAAAGGACACCCACCATAGCATAAGGATCAATACCATGATCCAATGGTCTAGATCGTGCAGAATGACTCATCAAATAACTCCCCATACGATCAATAGATATCGTAGATGCAGCAGCAGCTATATCACCAACACCGTCAATTGCTTCCCTTTGGGAAGAAATGACAACTTGCTCTGCAATAGGTGCTAGGGTTGGGGAGATAGCAGGAAATATTTCCCCAACCAAATTCTGACAAGATTGAGGTTGTTGATTTGGTCGACGAAAAGCCTCCCTGTCAGCAACCCTACCATGCCCCTAACCATAATATTGTGGTAGGTCCAAGTAGTTGACGTTGAGGCCCAAATGAACCTCAGCATACAACTGTTGTGCAAAGTATAAAGGAATTTGGTCATTATTTGGATAACGACCAAATGTTGCAAGAAAGCGTGGGTATATCAAAGGGGCCATCTGAGGATCAACACATCGAGTCACCTAATATCCCTTAACCTTGGATTTACCAACGTAATATGGAAAACATTTTTCTTTGAGGGTATCTTTTGGGATTTGCAGCTGAACAACTGCAAGAGAAACCTCACCACTAACCTCGTGCTGCATCTCGGCAAGAATAGCTACTATAGTGTCAGCAGAATAAGCATTTGTGGTGTGAAATTTCTGTATAATCTTCTTTAAGCTATTTAGAATTGACACACATGTATCCTTGTAAACCCCTATGGTGGTGGGATCAGCTAGAATACGATCCAATTTATGGATCTCCTCGTCTGTATAGTAAAATATACCCACAAGTGGTGGTTCCTGAGTTGCCATATTAGTCCCTGATTTGTCCAAAAAAATACATTACTTTAAACATCCTAGTGTTTAAATTTAAGTGAACAAATCACAATCAAATTTTACTTTAGTCCAACCAAATGGAGGTGAAGACCAATAGGTACATTTTATAATGATCTTCTTTCTATAACTAATTTCATGCAATTCCTTATTAATACCCAAACCTCAAGAAAATTTGACTTTCTAAATAGAAGGAAAAGTCATAAATTTCTTAAATTAGCATTATTTAGATTATCCACAAGAAATCTAAAAATAAAGTTACAGACATTATGAACACTATTAGAAAGTCATCAAGCCCCAACCTGTCTTAGTTGGGATAAATTGTAAACCTGATAGTAAGAAATCTGCTTTGATGCAAATCTGACCCATAAACTGCTCTAGATATTCTTAAACAGCTCACCAATTATGGATTTCTAATTCTAGCTACTCCAAACATCTTTAAATTGAATGCAAAAGAAAAATACAGTACCAAAACCAAAGAAAAAGTAAGTAGATAAATAGAAACAAAACACAAGATTTGGACTAGAGAAACCCAAAAGGGGGAAAACTTGGATGATTAAATACTCTCCAAACTCCACTATAACCAATCAGGTACAATCAATATGAATGAAATTCTCTTCTATAAAGTGAAATATTGAACCCTAGAATAGAACAAATAGTAAGGAAAAACAATAAAAGCATAGAAAAAATAAAAAACCGATCACATAACTTGGAAATCTAGTTAAGAAATTCTTCAAATTCTTCAATGATGACTTAAAGGCAACTAAATTTGATTAAAAATGTGTTACAAGAGCTAAGTACAACAATAATCGGCAGAAAAGTGAAAAACTGAGGGATTTTCAAGTGTTCAAAGCTATGACTAATATATTCATGTAGTTGATGAGTTCTTCAAATGAATGTGTGAGTAACTATGAGTTTCTAGGTGAGAAGCTTGGTGAGTAATTGCTAAGTATATTCAGCTCATGAGTCTTGGAAGAATTTTACCTCATTTCTAGATCATTTTGTATGCCCAATATCTTTTGGGGTACCTTCCAAATGCTGTTTTTAGTGCTATCTATGAAATTTCCTTTTCTTGTTCAAATACTTTGTACTTTGTTTTGTTTGTACTTTGACACTAGGGACTTATAAGTTGACAATGGTGAATGTAATTATGTGAAAGCTTCCTACTGTTGAGATATTGGGTTGTGCAACAGTGATTTTCTTTGGCAATACAAGCATACTTATAACAAACTTGATGTCAGTCATTCTATGAGTTCAACTCAATAATGTCATATCAAGATGTGGAGAACAAATAAAAGAAAAATTCTTTTATCTCGAACAAAGGGAGCTCTCACAAGGCCAAGGAGCCAGATTATTTCTATAAATCTATGATTGAGATCAAAATATTTAAGAATGTGGTGAAAAAAGAAAGTACTTATAGAGCATCTCATGATTTGAAAACAGTGAGGATGGTAAGTCAATAATTACACAGCAAATAGTCCATGAGATAGATGCCTTTCCTACTGCACAAGGAGAACTCTTTGCACGTCAAATGTGCAAAGATAGTAGGATGACATTACAACTAGGTAAATATTTAAGGGCATAATTTTACTCATCTAGGAAAACAGGAAATTGTGAGAGCTAGCAATTCCATCCTCCATTCAGAGAAATCCTTTGAAGGAATAGTGTCCTTTCAAAGGATCATCACTCCTCTTCATTACTAAGTTTTGCTTCTTCAAAACTGATTGCAATCTTAAATAAATATAATTATTGTCATATAATGAAGTGTTTCCTCTTTTATCTATGGGTAAGGTGCAACATATGGCTGCAGGTATTATCAGAAGAGAAATGTCATGAGAAGTGATATGCACATGAGGAAATAGTAGAAAAAATATAATGTAGGGATATAATAAACAAATGATAATTAGATGACATGTGACTAACAATGAGAATCAATTCCAATTATGAATATTTTATATTTGGCAGTGTTGTTCATGTTAATTTTAAGTGATCAGATTGTATGCACAGAAATTAATTCAAATCAGACAAGATAACACAGCAGATACCCTGGGAAAACCCTCCACTTGAGGGAGAAAAACCCAGCAATAATATATCTCTTATATATATTAAATCTCAAGGATGAATCCTTTACAATGAAGGCCAAGGATAAGACACCACAAACTGATATAATCACAGCATCTATGTGATGTAAATTTCTAATGAAGACTTCTGCCTTCTACACAAATGTCGATCTAACTTAGAGACAATTCGTACCTTGAATGTCTTCGCCCTTGAATGTCTTCGCCCTTGAATACAAAGGAGTGAATGTGAATGAATTGAATTTAATTCTCAACAAATGAAACTCTACAAGTATATATACATGTATGTAGTAGAGACATGTCTCTTCAAGTAGCAAGTCGGCCTTCAAAAGTAATATCACAAATTATTGTTAAGGAGTCAACCATCAATAAAATGAAGTCCTTTCATAAATAATTCCGCCTAAGATAATTTAGGTCAGACTCATTCAATTTGAATCTCTCTATAAAATCGTGCCTTTAGGAGTTTATAAATTAAATAGCCTCATGTGCTATTATTTAATTTATCAAGTAAAGGATAGATTCGCTAGAAGAGACAACTGAAGCTGCAATAATCATCAATAGTTCACTATTCACAAATAAATATGGTTCAAGTAATAGGTTAACTAGCAATCGCACCTTGGGGTGCAATGGGTACGCCGAAGACAATATAGTGAACTTTGTGAAATTCATTGCAATCTATTGCATAATGTAGGAAAATGACAAATGAAAATCATGTCTTTCTAAAATTTGAGCTTATTAATAACAAATGATAAATGACTATAATAACTTATATTTGGAAGGATAACTTTACCGTTGAGAAAGTTTTTAGAGTTCTTACTATAATATGGTAGTTTCCTTTTATAGCTGCAAAATGAGAGGAATCATGCACATAGCTTAACTCTTTTTTTTGAGTTAAAGTTGTAATTAGAAGTAGGATTTGGACCTTCACTAGCGCATACTTTGGTAATGCAACCTTGTCCCTGTTTGGACCCTATTAAATCATATGTAGGAAATAACCTCAAAATTATTCAATTTGGGTGGTGTTTTATCG
>VDFB02026265.1:0-72364 GCA_007258455.2 Sequoia sempervirens
CACTCAAGTCCAAATTGACTTCTTTATAGTCAGTTATGGAACTTCTACTTCTAGCGCCAATCTGGCATAGTTCTTTTTAGTCTAGTTTCAGTTTTGTTTTAGTTTGATTGCCTTAAGTCTTGGCAGTTAACGCCATGTTAGAAATCTAATAAGGATATTCTTATAAATATCCATGTTTTGGTTTTAGTTAGGAGTTAGATAATTTCAGTCAAATTTTTGTAATACAACAGCAATACTTTGTTTTGCGTTCTACATTTGATCAATGGGAATGAAAGCAAGCAATTAATTCAATCTTTGTGTTAAGGGATCTTACCTGAGGAAGAGCAAGGTCTGCTCAACCTTTGGAATGATCTCATGTTGGTATTTTGTTAAGTTATGCTATTCCTGATTCACTCATATTAAATCTGAAGTAGATGTTAATTCTAAATTGTTAAGTTGATAATCATTTTCTGACTTAGTGAATGTTAATTCTAGATAGTTACTTCTGCTCAAATTACTTTCAAGTTCCAGTTTGTTGTGGTTAGTTTAAGATTGTTGGAATCATTATAAGGATTATTAGATTAATTGGATTTAGATGTTGTTTAAAGTAGTTACGTTTGGTGTTTATTTATTAAGTTTCATTAGAAGTGATGATAGGAACTTATGAAAAGATGAAGTTGGAGTTTGTTGAAAATTTGTTATGGAGATTAGTTTTTATGTTCTCTAGAGTAATTGTCATTTCCTCGCAGTTCATTTTTGTTCTTAAAATAGTGTTTAATTTCCAACAATTAATTATGGATTTCTTTTAAAAGAAAAATAGAATTAATTTGGATTTTGTGTTTTAGATTAAGGATTGAAGTAATCATTAGTTGTCTCCATGAATCGGTCTAAATCAAGTTCAATAAAGTCATAAATAAGTCAATAGGATTTTAAATTATAAAATAAGATAGAAGTAAACCTTAGGAATCAATCACTACAGTTCAACTCCTAAGAGCTCTTGACAGCTCCTGAAAGCTCCTGGCAGCTCCTAAAAGCTCCTAAAGTAGGAAAATCGATACTTGAAGTCGTTGTTTACAGTGCAAAACCCCCCAAAGAATTCGTGACAACTATCCTTATCACATATTGCTCTGAGACACACCCGTTTTGATATATAATTGATTAAATGATGCAAGTTGTGATATCAACGACCTTGCCCATCACAAGTCATAATCACTTGGTACATATAGAGGCTTTGAACTCAAGGCAATAATTTCCCATGAACCTCTCCCATCATTATAATGATCTCTCTTTCCACCAAACCAACCCATTAATAGGTACTATAAGCATACATATATATGGATATTTATATGGAAATTAAAATATATATATTTAAAATTAAAAATTTAAACTAATAACTATACAAAAAGATATTTTAATTGGAACAAAACAAAGGGTTTTAAAGAAATATATTTAGATTTTTATCAATAATTTTTTATACAATTAAGAAAATTAAAATAATACTAATAAAAGAAAATAAATAGTGTATAAGGTCATTTTGGCTAAGAAAATGACCTAGCCTATAGGGTGTGGCCCTAGGGGAAACCCCCAATCCTCCCATTATTGTGAGAGGAGTTGGGAGATCTACCCCCATAGGGGTCATGACCCCCTATGTGTTCCATAAAGACCTCAACCTCCCAAGATCTGTGATTTTTATTTTATATATATTTATTTCCTCAAAAGTATTTGACTCCTCTTATTCAAACCTTTCTAAAATTATGCCTAAGACTTTCAAAAATACATAATAATAGTTAGTTTAACTAAAATAATTATTTATATATAATGACAAGAAAAAATATGATCATATCTCAAGCATGTAGCATAGGGCATTTAACATTGGAAGAAGGGACCTATGGACATCACATACAATCCTCATTTGTGTACCCGTGTTTGATAAGTTGTGTATTTGTAAGTGACTATATTTAGGTTTAGTTGAGCATGGATACATTATAATTTGTATGTTTGGTTGTTCCTCCCCGTGTCAATTTTTTTTGTGTCCCTCTCCATGATCCTACATGCTTAATTTATTCTTTTTTTCCCCTAATGTTGGCCATCCCACTTGATGATAGAGTACTAGTGTAATTAGGGGTTGAGAGAGCTGATATCACCATTAGAAGGATGTAATTATCCATTGAATTTGTCACTCCCAATATAATCCCCCATATTTAGAACCACATGATTTGGTTTGTAGTGCAAACTTGTACCTTTTGGAAATGTGTTATCATACTTGATTATGGACCATGTTGCACCACTAAACTTAGATATTGTTTTCACTATTGGTTACTAGAACTTGGTAATGTTGGACACTAGGAAAACTGAGAGGGGGGGGTGAATCAGTGTTCCACAATATTTGAATTTCAAATAAGATCTTAAACTATCAACAATAATATTTAACCTTTAATAGCATCCACAACAAATAAAAAGAAGGAAACATGCATACACATTAATAAGACAATGTGAACACCATAACACTGAATATTTTACGTGGAAACCCTATTAGGGGAAAAATCATGGTGGAGATTAATCCACAAAGTATACTATGTTAAAATTATGATAAAAAGGGAATGCACTTGCATTCAAGCACACTGCCTAGAGCTCATTGCTCAAAATAAGAAAGGCTCACTACCTTACAAAGTATTTGAGAATACAAAAAAATATTGAACTAAGAATATAGCATCTACAAATACTTGGATTTACTTCCAATGAGGCACATAAAATATATTTTGGACCTTTTGTCCAATTCGCACTTCTGCTTTGCTCTGTTTTAGTCTTCTGCAAAAACCCTTCTGTAGCACAAACAAAATTCGCTCAACAGATCTTCTAATATTAGCCCATATAGTTGTTCTGCACTTTTTCACACGCACACACCTTCTTACTACATCGTACTTCTTAAAATGAATTACCGATCTTTTTTTATATATCTGTTAACAAGATTTTATTACTCTATGTCGACTTTAAACAAACTATAATATTCTTCCATATGTTGGCTCAAATCACCAATTGGAATTAATGTGTATCCACACAAGTCGGCTAGACCCAAATCAAAATTCCCAACATAAGAAATAGATAAACACATACTCCTCATACATTTGGAATGCACCATACATAACAAGTCGGCCATAATGAGAAAATAAGCAATAAATCATTCTACCGAATCTCCAAACTCATACATGGATCAATGTAATATCACAAAACTTATCAATAATATAACATACATGCTTGAAAAGATTCCTTAGGGATCCACACAACAAAATAATGATCTGGTGAAGTATTCAGACCAACTTACCAACTAGATACTTTGTTCTTCATGCATTTTGTTGGTAGAGTATTGTCTTCTACTTTCCTTGCTGGTAGGAACTGCTTCCAAACTGTGGACCATACTACTGACTCTAGTTGCCATCAATGACAACACTAGAAACCAAAAACAATCTCCCCCTTTGGCATTGATGGCAACACTTAGTGAAAAATGACTAAGTGTCGAAACCAAAATTCAGAACTTCACAGCACAACAAAACACTACAAAACACTACACTTGACATTTTTCATTGCATTATCTCCCCCTTTTACATCAATGACAAAAAATTCCACTGCTTTTATTTTCCCCTTAGCTTATTTACTTCACTCTTCCTCACTACATTCTCTCCTCAAAAAAAAGTTGCAACTGCTGCTAAATTCATAAAATTATTTTATACTTATCTTTCATTTCCGGGAGAAATTTTTTCCAAGAGTCCATTGCAATCCCAGTAGCAATTATCAGACTATTATTTTCTGATGTTCTGTTGATGCCTTGGTCAAGGGATTTAGGAATGGTAATGGCTCCTTCCAACTTTTCTCCTTTCTTTAGAACTTCAATCATTTGCTCTAATCTACATTTAGTCTAATCCTTCACTTTCTAGAAGGTGTCCATAAGAGTGTTTCTGGAAAAGTGAACCTTTACATGCTCAACTTAAAACTCATAAATCTTCTTCTTAACTTCTTCATCCTTGTCCTGAACCATACTGTAGTCCTGTCCAATTCTGACAAGCTCATTCTCAATTTGTTCCAACTTGTTCTTGTATTTTCCAACCACATGAGGCCACCTGAGAAAATAATTGTAGATCTTGTTTGTTGAGTCAATACACTATCTTAGCACATTCATTTTCCTTTTTAGTTTGGTGAGAGATACCCTAAACTGCATCTTCATATGTGAGATTATTTCTTCCTCTTTTTTGTCCTGAGACATAGAGTCCATAGCCTCCTTGATACATTCAATAAATTCTTCTAGAAGTACATTATGCAAATTCTTCAATTCAACGTTGTTGATAATAAAGTACCTTCCTAGAGTGTCCTCAATGAGGTCTTGTTCATATGATGGTCCATTCATCCATATGTCAGTTATCTTTTGCATTTCACCTTCTTCCTGAACAATTTGCAATATCTTTGCTTTGAATAAAGCACCTTCTTCATCACTTTCTTCTGCAATTACCACAATCGGTTCAACTAGTTTTGGTTCATCTCTTGGTGTATATTCCTCGGAATCTTCATCGACTACGTACACAACTATCTTCTTTTTACCTTTTCCTTCAACTTTGGTTGACTTAGGTGCAAGAGGAATGTCACCAACCAACTCTCTTTCTCTCTTCTACTTTTTCTTCGTCTTACCGGAGGATGATCCAATTTCAATTGATTTTACCGGGAGAGGAATACCAAACTTTTCTAACAACTTTCCAAAGAAGTTTTCATAAACTTGTTCACCATTTTCAAAAGAGTTGAAATGCTCAAAACTTTTCTTGCAAACCGACATATTTTCCTTCCATACTACATTGTCATTCTAAGGCAAGCAATTCAGGAAATACATCATAATGCATATATCCAGGGTACCAAACCTGAAAGAGTAATCTATATCCTTCATCAATTGCACATTCTCCATCAATTGATCCTTATATAGTCCACATAGGTCAAAGTCTTCATTTTATATTATCATCTTGTGCGCAATATAGACTACGCCTGCAGAGGTTGCACCTTCCCTATTTTTGAAGATCTTTTATGAAATTCCATATACAATATACTTTGTTAATGGGTCTTTGATCGTTGTAATCATCAAAGCCCTCTCATCTCCTTTTACACTAGTTAGGGCTTCGACCTCAACATTTCAAATCGATTTCTTTTTTGGGACATCACCAACATTGCACAAACCTTTTAGATTTCTGATTACATCCTTAGAAATTTGATAGGGTTTATCTAGAGTAAGGATATCACCATCCAATTTGTTCAAGATAAACCAAACTACCTCCGTGTTGACGAAATGAGGGAATTCATTCTAGATGTCCAGATTCTTTTGTTTCGCTCCTCCAAACTTCTTCAATTCGATGACAGACAATGAATTTCTTACATCCCTAAATTTTTTATTACTATATTCATCCAAAATTATTGTTCCTTTGATTTTCTTCAATTTCCATACTGAATAAGGTTCTATCGATCATGAAATAAGTATGAAATTGATAATCAACAGAAATACCTGGAGAATTTTCTGCTAAATTCACTTTCGCTCCTTCAAAATTTTGTTGAAAAAGCTCTCCAACTGATCTCCTTCAACGCACGATGAAAAATGAGGATTTCAAATGCCCTTTTTATAACTTTGTACACCTAACTTCTTTGTCGCATTAAATGCTTTGCCCTAGAAGTTCTAGTTACTCTGTTTTCAAACAACAAGAGAGAAATCCATCTAAGGACCTTCAAGCAGTGATCACCAATACATTTGAGGATGAGTAACACACCAACTGACAACTTCCTATTATCCCATACCAACTACATATAGGGGAACAAAATATTTTCATGAAAACTCCCCCTAGGCCAATGGCCTGAAATCAATTGCCGGATGAACTACCAAAGGGAGCTTCCGGTACAGCCTTATTACATTCATCAAGTCTATTCTTTTTTACCCACGTTTTCTTCATCTGATCTCTTATCTCTTCCATGGATGCTTTTCCTTTTCCTTTATCACCTTTCTGTGAATTTCTACCCCTATATTCCAGACCTCTTTTATCCATGTTTCTATTTCTGCAAACTCTTCCAATGTGCCCAAATTTGTTACAATTGTAGCATACCAGATTTTTTTGTCTATACCATCCATTCCACTTATTTCCTCCTGATCTGCATTGATTAGCAATATGTTCAAATCTCCCACAGGTGTAGCATTTAACATTCATTTTATTGACAAACATACTTTTGCATTCTAACGACTTATGACCAAACTTTTTGTAGTTAAAACATTGACCAGAAAATGATGAACTACTAGAACTTATCTTACTTCTACACTGAGAAGCCATATTCCCAAATTTATTACAAAAAAAACAATATCCATTAAATTTTTGAGCATTGGGTTGCCTTACCGGATATCTTATGCATTTGTTCTTCTTTTCAGGGTCCTTCTATTCAGATCTAGAGCTCACATCCTTCACATAGCTGAGACCTCGCTTATCATTTGCATCCTTTTGAACTTTAGTTATCTCATCAAGCCTAGCAAAACTGATCCTAAACTTCTCCTTAAAATCATTTGCAGTAGCAAGCTCATCTCTGAGAATAACTACCTGTCTCTCAAGCTCTTGTTCATTGTTTCTGGATTGTTGTAGTTCAATCTCCAGTTGAATGAATCCACTATTAAATCTGTTGCATTCCTCAGACTTCTCTTTCAAGGACTGGGCCAGATTATCCTCCTTTCTTTCTTTAATCTCTTTGGTTAACTTCATAGCCACAGATTCCATTTCAAGCTTTAGAGCAGTATTGTCCTTAGCAAGCTTTTCACACTCTTCTATTATTTCTTTTAGGGTTTGATTCAAATGACCATCTTCCGAGCCTCTTCTTTCTTCTTGCTTCAACTAACCACATAGTTCTTTCCTCTTTTCCCTTGACTCATTTATTTTATCCTTCAATGATTGAATGATTTTTTTGGCAACCACAAGATTTTCTTTTAGTTCCATGATCTCTACTTTAGACTGATCAAGATCATCAAGTTCCACCATAAGATGTTGTTGAATACCACCTACATCCATTGTAATCCAAGATCCACCACAAGTTGTTAAACTTCAGAAGAGGAACTGGCTCTAATACCAATTGTTGGACACTAGGAACACTAAGAGGGGGGGTGAATCAGTGTTCCACAATATTTGAATTTCAAATCAGATATTAAACTATCAACAACAATATTTAACCTTTAATAGCATCCACAATAAATAAACAGAAGCAAACATGCATACACATTAATAAGACAATGTGAACACCATAACACTAGAATTTTTACTTGGAAACCCTGTTAGGGAAAAAACCACAGTGGAAATTAATCCACAAAGTATACTCTGTTAAAAGTATGATAAAAAGGGAATGTGCTTGCATTCAGGCACACTGCCTAGAGATCACTGCTCAAAATAGGAAAGGCTCACTACCTAACAAAGTATTTAAGAATACAAAAAAATGTTGAACTAAGAATATAGCATCTACAAATGCCTGGATTCAGTTCCAATGAGGCACACAAAATAGATTATGGACCTTTTTGTCCAATTCACACTTTTGCTCTGCTTTGTTCTACTCTTTTGCAGAAACCCTTCTGTAGCACAAACAAAATCCGCTCAACAGATCTTCTGATATTAGCCCATATAGTTGTTCTGCACTTTTTCGCACACACATGCCTTCTTACCACATCATACTTCTTAAAATGAATTATCGATCTTTTTCTATATATTCACTAACAATATTTTATTACTATATGTCAGCTTTAAACAAAATATAATATTCTTCCATATGTCAGCTCAAATCACCAATTGGAATTAATGCATATCCACACAAGTCGGCTAGACCCAAATCAAAATTCCCAACATAAGAAATAGATAAATGCATAATCATACATCCGGAACATGCCATACACAACAGGTCGGCCATAACAAGAAAATAAGCTATAAATCATTCTACCGAATCTCCAAACTCATACATGGATCAATGTAATATTGCAAAACTTATCAATAAGATAACATACATGCTTGACAAGCTTCCTTGGGGATCCACACAACAAAATAATGATTTGGTTAAGTATTCAGACCAACTTACCAATAGGATACTCTGTTCTTCATGCATTCTGTCGGTAGAGTATTGTCTTCTACTTTCCTTGCCGATAGGAAGTGCTTCCAAACTATGGACCATACTACTGACTCGAGTTGCCATCAATGACAACACTAGAAACCAAAAACAATCTCCCAAATCCATATGCCAACAGTTAATATTATTGGTTTGAATAATTTATAATAACTATTAGATATTGGAATTGTTGAATGCATAAGACAACTAAGAGGGGGGTGAATCACTTGTACATTAAAACATCAAAACCCTCATTAATATTTAGATCTGCATTAATCCTTAAACCCTTAACAACCCTTAAACCCTTATCATGAATTAGCAGAATATAAACAAGAGAAATGGTAATGCAAACACATCCAAACACATGAGAACACTTGATTTACATGAAAAACCCAAGAAGGTAAAAACCACATTGAGGATTAGCTCACAATATAAAGTATTTGCAACATCAAATACAATAGGCTCACTGTCGGAGGACTCACTACCCGAAAGAAAGGAGGGATCACTACCAATGGATCACTTCCAAAATAGAAAGAAGAAGAAAGAATATTGTTACAATGAGAAATCCATCTCAGAGCAATAGAATAGATCCACCATTGCTTCACCAAAACATTCACACTCTCTTTATAGAATGTAGACACCTTCTACTCACTGATTCTAGTAGTCTTAGTCATTAAAGCTCACACTGCACTTCGCACTTTCATACTTCACATCATAATTTTCATCACATGCACTTCATACCATAATCATTCATCAACTCAACATATATATATCATCCTCAACCTTGAAAACAATCTACAAGGTCGGCTATGTACCTCAAATGTGCAAATTCAAATTAGGTTGACATGAAAACATTCCCCCAAGGGAGAGGAATGAAGGTAGACCATATCACACCTTAAATAGGACCTAAATCCACACATACATGCCATACCACACTCCCATAAACATTGAATCATATCCATAATTAATGTAAACACCCAAGGTCATTCGAACCTATGTTAACACCATTAAACAATTAAGTATGTGCTTCTTCAAATCCAAAGATG
Source organism: Sequoia sempervirens (assembly GCA_007258455.2). Classification (NCBI taxonomy): domain Eukaryota; kingdom Viridiplantae; phylum Streptophyta; class Pinopsida; order Cupressales; family Cupressaceae; genus Sequoia; species Sequoia sempervirens. The sequence continues at coordinate 9,168 of VDFB02026265.1, forward strand.
AATCATAGACCACAAACAACACTTAAACACCATATGAAATATTCCATCAACACCCTAAAATATAATAAATCCTTCACAACATCATACACCTAAAGAGAATACTCATTCTATACAACTAGTTAACCTTCCACACACTGTAATTTTTTGAATCAAACCTTGTGGAGCACCAAAACTCAAAAAAATTGGGCTGAAGATATATATGAGAAATATAAGCACACTTCCAGATCCATAATCGACTAGAAACCACCACACAGAGAAATGCGGAGCAAAACCATTTCTCCCAAACAACATTGCAACACAATTCACCCATTGGTGAACACAACTTCTACCAAATGATCCAAAACCTAAAACTATGGATATAACAACTCTAAACACCTCTTATCAACATATCCAAACCACACAAGCAAATCTTCAACCATGAAGAAATGTGAAGAAAAAAACTGAACACTACTTTGTCACACTAAACACTCTTTACCATAGTGTTTCCTCTTTTATTCAAATTTTCTCAAAAGAACTTGGAAACCAAGCACCAAAAACATCATCTTAGCATCTGCAACACCTTCTCAACCACATAAGAGGTTGAACATCCACAAACATATGTTCATCAAAGCAACACTAGAGGTTGACATTAGTGATACTACTAATGACAACATAATACAACCAATCAAAGCATCTCCATAGGTTGACATCAATGCAACAACAAAAAAAATTGACATTAGTGACAAAACATACTTCCAAAAATATCTCCCTTTGTCATTGATGGCAACACATGATATGAAAAACCATCAACAACAATGGCTCTGATCACAAAATCATATATTACATCATAGTGCATACTGCTCCCATTACATAAGCATCAAATCTTTCCAACACTTTTTCTGTTACAAAACTCCTCTCCCCCTTTGACATCAATGGAAAAGGGAAACACATGTTTCTTTTATGTTCTTCCCCTTTGACATCAACACATACTTTCCCTCCTCTAAGGGCAACACCTATAAGGGACAACAACTATTTTTCAACTACCTTTTTCTTTTACTGCACGCTATTTTCTTCACACCTTCTCTTGACACTCCCCCTAACTACAAAAACCAACAAAGCCACTACCTACTCCCCCTGATAGGTCACCACCAATATTAGTCCAGAACAAGGAATGAATCTTGAAATCCATTGTACTAATACATAACCTTATGCATCTAATTGAAAGGAGGGGAAATAACCCCCAACTTCTCTCGTAGATACTCAAAGTATCCTTAGGAAGAGCCTTAGTGAAGATATTTTCAACTTGATCCTTAATAGGTACATATTCCAACTTCACCTCATTCTCTACAACCTTTTCTCTTACAAAGTGATACCAAATTGAGATGTGCTTTGTTCTTGAATGCATTATCAAATTCTTTGAAATATTGATAGCACTTGTATTGTCACATAAGGTAGGAATTGTTTCATCATATGAAACTCTAATATCCTTCCAAGTTTTCTTCATCCATAACACCTATGTGCAACATGATGTTGTAACAATGTATTTTTCCTCTATAATAGATAATGACACTGAATCTTGCTTCTTACTTAGCGAAGACACCAACCTGCTTCTAATAAATAAAGCACCACTAGTTGTACTTCTCCTACCGTCCACACAACTTGCCCAATCTGCATCTATATAAGCACTCAGAGAGAAATCAATATCCTTTGGATACCACAAGCCATGTTTTGAAGTTCCCTTCAAATATTTGAATATTCTTTGTACTTGTACCGTAGAAAAATGGACCTTTCCCATTTTCATAGTCTTTTAGGCCTTGTTTCATAGTGTTGGAGCTATGTTGCTTTAATTTTATGATGTATCTTGGCTTGAACATGCTTATTTTGGTGCTAAAACTCAAAGAATGACGTCTTGTGAAAGTGTTGTGAAGTGTTGTAAGACATTTCTACATTCTTCTAGACTCTATTTAATACAATTCACCTAAAAACCACATTTTCATACATCACACATTTCCTTATTTGAATGAACATCTAGCATTTTAGGATCTAAATCTCTCTCTTTCTAGGTGAAAAACTTAGGAAGAGAGCAAGCATTTTGGGTCCTAAAATCTATGTTATAACTACTTCTACCACATGTGACTCTAGGATCTTAAAATCTAGCCACAATACAAACTGCATGATATCTGGTCTAGTAGCAGTTAGATATAACAATCCTCCAATCATTGATCTATACTTGCTCTGATCAACCTTAGGAGATTATTCATTCTTACTCAACTTTCAACCAGTAACCATAGGAGTACATCCGGTTCAAAGTCTTCCATTCCAAACTTCTTCAACATCTCCTTAACATACTTTGATTGTGAAATGAATATACCTTTCTTTGTTTGATTTATTTGAAGCCCAAGGAAGAAATTCATCTCCCCAAACATAGACATCTCAAACTCTTTCTCCATCTCTTTTGCAAATACTTTCATTTACTCCAAATATTATATCATCAACATACACAACCACAATAAAAATTTGATCTTTCTCAACTTTAAAGTAAATATTGTTATCTCTGGTACCTTTATTGAATCCTTGTGCAACAAGTACCTATCCAATATTGCATACCAAGCTCTAGGAGCTTGCTTGAGTCCATACAATTCTTTCTTCAATCTGCAAACCATATTAGGATTATCTGATAGCTGAAATCCCTTCGGTTTCTCAATGTATACTTCTTCCAACTCACCATTCAAGAATGTAGACTTCACACCCATTTGATAAAATTTGAAATCCTTATGTGTTGTAAAAGCTAAAAATATCCTAATATCCTCCATCCTTGCCACCGAAGAAAATTATGTCTCCTCAAATTCTATTCTTTCTACTTGTGAGTAACCATTACACACAAGCCTTGCATTGTTCATAACAATTCTCCATTATCATTTAGTTTGTTCCAAAATACCCACTTAGATCTAATCACATTCTTGTTCACTAGTCTTGGTACAAGTTCCCAAGTCTAATTCTTCTCAATTTGAATCAATTCTTCTTCCATATCCTTGATCCAAAATTCATATTTGCATGCCTTAATCACTATTTTAAGTTCAACTTCAAGGAAATTAAACATAAATTTACTTGTTCTTTTGTCATAGCAGTCTTTCTTCTTGTCAATACACCTCTACTTTTGTCACCAATGATCTGATCTTTAGAATGATTCTTTTGCACATACTTAGGGGTCTTAGGGATCCTTTTTAGAGCTTCTACCTCTTCAACCTGCACTTCTTTTTTATTACCATCATCCTTCTCTTCTTCTCTACAAGAGGACTCATCTGATTCAAATCCATCTATCAACACTAAGCTTTCATGTAAGTCTCCATCTATTTTTACATTTTCACTTTCACCTCTTTATCCTCTTGTTGTAGCACTGATAAGCCTTGCTCTTTGTAGAGTATCCAAGGAAGATTCCTTCATCAAATCTAGCATCAATATTTCCTAAGTTTTCTTCATCTCCTTTGATATAGAACTTGCTTCCAAACACTCTGAAATACCTTACAATAAGAGTTCTTCCATACCACAACACATAGGGACTCTTTGAATTTTTTGACCTTTCTTGCACTATGTTAAGTATATAGAATGTAACATGAATTGCTTCTCTCCAATAGACATTCAGTATGTTTTCTTCCTTCATCATTGTCCTAGCTACTTCCTAAATTGTTCTATTCTTCCTCTCCACCACTCCATTATGTTGAGGAGTCCTAGGACTAACAAATGTCTCTTTACTCCATGATCTTCATAAAAACTATTAAAATCATTAGAGGTGAACTCTCCACCTCTATCAAATCTTAAACATTTGGTTTTCATATCCATTTCATTCCCAATCATAGTTTTGAATGCCTTAAACTTATCTAGAGATTCTGATTTTTCTTTGAGAAAAAATACTTTCCATTCTAGAGTAATCATCAATCAACAACATGAAATACCTGCCACCTTACAAAAATCTTGTTCTTGAAGGTCCACAAAGGGTTGTATAAACCAAATCCAAAGGTTTTGCAGTAGAATATTCTTTGACATTGAACCTTTTTCTTGTTTACTTCCCAACTTGACATTTCCTACAAACTCCATTTATAGGCTTTGTAATCTTTGGCAAATCTCTCACAACTTGAGTAGAGTTGATTCTAACTAAGCTATCAAAATTGATGTGACACATTCTTGCCATAGCCAACTTTCATTTATTTGAGTCATGAATCACATACCATTAGCACCCTTAATTTGATAAACATTTCCATTTTTCCTTCTTCTAATAGCAACCAGAGTTCCAGAGCCTTTTTTGATCTCATAGCCACCATCCTCAAATACAAGATTATATATCGTTTGCTACACATTTTTCCTACACTTAGAAGATTATGTTGGAGTACCTTAACATAAAGAACATCATTTGTATTATTCTTTCCATCAAAATTGATTGAACCTTTTTCACATATCTTAGTAGATGTATCATCACCAAACTTAACAATACCTCCTTCAAGCTTCTGAAGTTTAGCAAACTTACTATTATCACCTGTCATGTGATTTGAGTATCCGTTGTCAACAATTCAGTAGTTTTTGTCCTCTCTAGCATGAAAAGCAGTCACCATAGTTCTAGTATGACCTACTTCTAAAGAAAAATTCTTCATACATCTCTTAGAGTTAACAAAATTAGTTCCAACATTTAGAGCCATGAACAAGCATTCATCATTTTCATCATCTAGGTAATCATATTCATCATCATATATATTGGAATCTTCTTTAACATAACAACTTCTCTTAATTGATTTACCTTTATTCTCCTTAAATATATCATTTTGAGCTTTGATTGGACATCTTGAAGCATAATGACCTATATTTCCACAATTGAAACATTTGAAAGGTAACTTACCTTTGTATTTTCTAGTTCCCTTTTTCAATCTCCTCACAAAGTTTGCTTCTAGCTCATCAAACTCATACAAATCAAATTCCTCATTGTTCTCTTCTTTGCCAACTTTAAAAGAAAACGCTTTTCTTGAATCACTTGGACCAAACTCTCTCAATTCAAAAGTAGTTAAAGCACCAAACAATTTATCTCTAGAATAACAATCTAAATTATGAGCTTCTTCAATAACAGAAACCTTATAACTATAAGATTTAGGAAGAGTTCTTAATATACCTTCTTTACCACCTCATCTTCTTCAAGTTTTCCACTAAGGCCTCTGATATAATTGACAACTTCCTCCACTCTATGCATGTAGCCTATAATATCTTCATCTTCTATCATCCTTAGGGTTTCAAACTTAGTCTTCAAATTCTACACCTTTGCTTGTTTGACCTTATCATCTCCTTCATAAATACTTTCCAACTTTTTCCAAATCTCACCAACAGTTTTAAGAATCATAACTTTCACAAGTTCTGAACTAGAAAGACCATTGAAGAGAGAATACTTTTATTTTCCATTGTTTTCATATGCCTTGATCTCATCATCAGTACTTAGACCATTTGCAAGCATTGTATATCTAGTTTCAACAAACTTCCAAACTCCAAACCCTAAAGAAATAAGGAAACCTTCCATCCTGATTTTCTAGAATACATAATCAGATCCATCAAAAAAGGAGCCTCCTTCTTGTGGGCCATCCCAGATCTACCTCATGTGATTAAGCTTTCTTCTAAGGAACCAAGATCTGATGCCAATTGTTAAATGCACAAGACAACTGAGAGGGGGGGTGAATTAGTTGTGCATTAAAACATCAAAACCCTCATTAACATTCAGATATGCATTAGTCCTTAAACCCTTAACAACCATTAAACCCTTATCATGCATTAGAAGAATATATGGTTTCCTAATATTCAATTGTCCCCTCTATTCCTCCTACAAAGGAAGAAAAGGGACCAAAGTTAGGGAATCCATCAATTCCTCCTTCACAATCCAAAGCTTTTGTGAGACAAAATTGAAGTGTGAAAGAATGCAAATGAAGAAATTGAGCTATAGCTCATCAACTTGCTAAAGAATGTAAAGCCTTACCTAGTGATCATCCATCCATACAACCAAATTTTGATGAAATACCTCCCACTCATCCATCTTTTTCATCACCTGACTCCACTCTGCCACCCTTGCCGAACCATGAAGCCAAACCTTATTTATCCCAACCAAAAAAAGAATAAAGATCTCACTAATTATAAATATGGATGTTAGTGCTTTCAATCATGATGATAGTAATAGCATGCAACCTACTGTGATACATTTTAATGATGATTCGAAGGATAAATTAGAAGAACAAAAACAAAACCATAATGAATTATCTCTTATCTTTTCCAAATCAATGAATTTATATGGGGGAAGCCATGATGATCCTCCTAATGAGAGTGGCCCACCATTTGTTGAAATCAATACTTCTCCTTGTATCATGCTCTTAGTTCCTTTAGCTTATTTTCCACCTTCCAATTATGATGAGAAAGATTGGGATTCAAACAATTTTTTATAGATCAACTGGCATGTGTAGTACCCTATTATGTCTTTATGTTTTTTCTTGCATGTAATATGATCTCCCATAATGTGTTGCTTGTCATGTATTTATGTTTGTTAGTTTTCTTTGGATGACCCTTATTGGTCTTTTTGACACAAGGATGTAAAGAAAATGAATCTATTATTGCACTCATCTATTTGTATCTCCATTCGTCTTTATGTTATGAATGTATTGTCTTTGCTCCTTTTGGGAATGATGCAAAGTGTGGAGACATTTAGGTCTCTTCTATGTTGACCCAAAATATTTTTTTTCTTCATTTTTTGTTCCTCCCTTGTGTTTTTGGTTCCACAAGTATTTTGGGAATGATGTCAATTCAAAACATATGATCATAATTATACATTATCTCTCATCTATCTAACCTCATATTTGTGGATCCCTCATGTACTATATGTGTCTCACTAATTTATGTGGCTTTGCTTTAGGGGAAACCCCTTGTCGTGAGTTAGCTTGGTTGTGGACATATCATTTAGCACAAGGTTTCCATCAAGATCTCATGTAGATTATAAAAAATTAATTTTATTCTACCTTAAAGGAAATTACTCTCAGTTGGCATTAGCAATTACTTTAAGGTGGAGGAAAACATTATGTGCTTCACTTTGTTCACATGCATGGAACTTTGTGATACTTTTTTAGCATAGTGATCATATTTTGTAGCGCCTTATCAAAATTATTGGGACTATAGTTCTTGGTATGGTTGGCAGGGAAACTCACCTAGTGAAAATCAGACTTCACTAGCCCTTGTGTTTTTATTTGCTACTATTGTAGAAACTCACCTAGTGAATATCAAACTTCACTAGCCATTGATTCTTTTTTCCTGGGTTACCTAGCAAATATCGAACTTTTCTAGCCTTGTGATTCATGAAGAATTTGGGTATGGATCCTAGCAATAATTATGTGGATATTTCTAGTCCTTGATTATCATACCCCCTTTCCATGTTTACATCATGTTTGCATTATGTTTTCATTGTGTTTACACTATTTTTGCATTATATTTGCATTGTATATTGTTTGCACTATGTTAGTTTTTTTATTAGTTGTGTATCTTCATTTTTTCATTACAACTCATGTGTGTGCATTCCTTATCTTTAAATTTTTGTTACATAGGACCTTGATCTTGGGAGCTAGTGCAACCCCTAGATTGGGTGTCATCCTATCTCTTCAATGTTTGGATAAATGAACCCTTCTTGGCTTATCCTTACTTTAGTGCACGAGCATGAGTGTAATCTCATATTCTCACTAAATTGGGGGCTAAATGTGACATTGTAAATTGTCACCCTTAACAATTTCACACTAGGTTTAGCTCCCTTTGTGTGCCTGGACCCAATTTTTCTATTAAATAACATGTTTTATGATCATATTTAGAAAATCATAATTAAATTCAGAATTATGATTTAAATTTTATTTAACGACACTTAAAGACCCAAAATAGGTTTAGACTACCTAGGCACTAGTGCACTTGTCCAACCTATTTTGGTCCCAATTTAAATTTCATTGTCAATATTTTAACATTCATACATTTAAATTCATTTGTCAACTTTTGATAATTAATTTTGCGAGAAGTCAAGAAATGCATATAAATACAAGTCTTTTTCACCATTTGAAGTCCTAGAATTTTGGAATCACAATTGAGCATCCTAAAAAGTAGTCAAGAGAAAAATTAGTAGAGTTTACAACACTTATCATCAATCAAGATTCATATTAGCAATGCATCAAGTTTATATGTGAGTCTGTTCATATTTTGTGTTCATTTATTTTATTATTAACACATGCAATACCTTCAATCAATAATCCAATTCTCCTTGTATGAGATGAGTACAACGACTTCAGACCATCGAGGAAATAATATTTGAATGGTAAGTTACAAAATTTATTAATTTGTCCATTTTCCTCTACCTAACTAAGGTTAAGCACTCTTTACATCATCATAGTTGTTGTGGAGGTGGATACAACAAATGGGGTTTAACAAGTAGGCAATCCCCTATATGGAACAACCTTTTCTCTTCTCTCTTGTGTGTTGGTGACAGATCTAAAGTAGATTTGGGAAAGGATTGAAGATCTAATTGCAAGATCAAGCATTAAAGAATTGTATGTCAACAAATTAGGGAAAGAGGAATTAATCATCAACAGGAAAAGTTTCAAAGCTAAGTCCAAAAGGGAAGAACCTACAAACAATGACCATTTGAGATTTGACTTCTGATTTTTGAGGTTTATACTTCTAGGTCTAGAGTGCCAACACCCCTATCCAACTAGTTTGAACTCAAATTTATATGTCAGGTTCCTTTATCTATGTACTATAGTATTCTATATCTGGTTTTTGTATTTTTGTTTTTTTCTTCTCTATATTTACAACACTCTATTACAATTCAATAGTTAAACTAGGAATACATTTGTATCATCAAACCAAGTTAATTCATAATCAATCAATCAACCCCCAAAGGAATAACCAAAACCTTGATCCACCATTTTGAATATTCCATAGAGGTTAATAGCCAAGTGGGCGTTCGTGATCATCTTTTGTTTCTTCCAATATGATGTAGGATAAAGTTTGATTTAGACCCTAAATCCCTCTTTCACACATCACAATTTTGTATTAGTGAGTTATAATTAGGTATATATTGACATCGTATGTACGCTCGTTATGTGTAAGAAAGAACCTAGTATACATATTTAGATGGAGAAAATGAAATGATGATTAGATTTTACTCAAATCCCTTATATTATTTTGTTTATGAATTAAGGGTCAAATTATTTATTCTTGCATAGTAATGATTTGGTACTTGAGTCTCTTTTTAATATGTTATACTTTAGTAATGAAAAGAGAATGATGTTGAGTATATGGTATCCTCTCTCTACCCCTCATAATATTGGATTGTTGTACAAAATATATATGTATGAACTTTACCTTTATGTCTTGATCATATGTTAGCTAATAATATTTATGAAAATAAAAGATAAAATATCTTGAGTGTGTAGTGATATATCATCTTCTTTACCCTATCTCTCTAAAAATTGTTTATATGCTTTAGAAATAGATAAGATATCATGCATGTGAGCATTGTGATTTTTCTATTCTTATTTGATATGTTGTGTATTCATAAGAATAGAAATAAAATGAGTACATACACTTATGTGTATTGATAAAAATAAATTAATATCATTTCTCATCTCCTTAGATGCTTTATCAAGAATTAAACGATCTATGTGTGAATGGTGAATACATCCTTCTTTTTCCTTGATTGTGCTTTGTTAATGATTTGGAAAGAAGATTACTCTATGTATAAAATAATATATCCTTGTTGATATATATAATTTTGGGATAAAAAGATAAACTAATAATATGTGTTCCATGTTGTGTTTCTTCTTTTGTGCTTATAAATTTAGAATATGAAGTGAATAGATACACTACCTGGGAAGTAATAGTAAGAATTTGTTATTATGTTAGGATAAAAATAATATATTATTGAATCTACTTCATCTTAAATAATTAATTATTGTTTAAAGGAATGAATTATAATTCATGCTTCCTTAATTTTTCTTTCATTGATGTATTTGGTAGTGCTACATCATGATGTGTGTCACCCTTCATGTAGTACCCCACCATTTATGCTTATGCTTTCTGCTGTTGTGTTTTTACACTATTAGACTATGATACTTTGTTTGGATATTTTGATCGCTGGTTTTGAGTGACAGTGGATTTATTCTGTGACATGATGATACATTGTATGGTGATTACTGTTTTCTGATATGCTTTGAGGTAGTTTAGATGTTTACTTTCAGATGATTCTTGCTATGCATATGTTTATGATGGACTAACAGTTATTTAATTTTTCAGTCTGATGTGACGTGTATTGGTGTGGAGAACGGAATCGCATCACTCGCTTGCGAGTGCCCTGTGATATCTGTGATTTTCTCCGCACGGTGTGCCTGTACAATGGTTTATATATATATATATATATATGTTATTCGCTTAGTTGCAGGTATTGCAGGTACATGACACCGACTCCACCTGGGTACTCAGGTCTGAGCGTGTCAAGACTCAACAGATACGTTGATTGGGAGATAGTAGTTTGGTTTACCCTAGTTTAGTCTATAACTCGGTCACTGTACATTGTCAGTTTTAGTTTGTGTCGTGGTTGTCTTGTCATTTTTTGTTTGGATAAATTGTTTGAAAGGTAAATTTGGTTAATTTTAATGTTAGTTTATTGTGCTTTAAATTATTGTTATTTAAATTGATTTTTAATATAGAAGAAATTAGTTACATGTTATTTAATTAATTAGTTAGCTTATTTGGTTAAATGGTTTGATCTTAAAAGATTAAACTTATTTAATTAAATAAATAAATAAATTAAATTAAATTATTAAGTGTGTAGATAGATTTATTTAAATTAAAAATTATTTGTGGAAATGGAATTTGAATTGTAAATTATTTTTGTATTTGAAAATTTAAATAAATGAATTTAATTGCATGCAATTGAAATTGGCAAGATTGCCGAGAAGTGGTGGAGAAGATATTTTGCAACCACTTCTCGACATGTGTGCCATTGCATTAATTGATTATGGTTGAGGAAATTTGTTTACGGAGGTAAAATTGGATCTGGGAAATCACAGAGGTTATGCTATCATTCACGGGAAAATATTTTGTACTCTGTAAAATTCTTGGTATATGCTTTTTGGTACTTTTGTTGCAAATTTGAGGAAGAACTCTGGCTTTTGGTTTTTTTTTTTGGAATTGGTTCTCGGGAAAGAATTTGGAAGCTTCAGGCAACAGAGGCAACAGAGGCTTTCTTCACCAACAAGCAAAGGAAAACAGGTATTCATCTTGTAAATTTTTATTTTGTTGGTTTTGAAAGGGAATGTTTCTGTAAAGAAAATTAGTTTAATTTAAATCCTTGTTTTTCACGCACAAAGATTGTTTACTATATTTTGTTGTGTAAAATTTTGATGGCTTCAGAAAGCTTCTGTAGAATTTTCTCTGTTGAAATATATTTAAAATTTTGTGAGGGAAACAATTGTTGAAAGAGAAATTAAACCTTTGGGGAAATTTGGTTTTGAACGGAAATATTGTGCATGATTCTTTGTCAACCCCAATTAAAAATTCTACATTTTTTCCAATTTCCCCACTGTAACCCCTTATAAATTTCTTTATTTCTCTGTTTTAAGATTAAACCCTGTTGAAATTTGTTATATATATATATATATATATTTAATCTCATATATAAATTGGATTGTGAAATGTTTTAGAATTTATATATATATAAATTTATGTGAAATTTTCTTTAAAATTTGTATGCCGTACAGGAAAATTTTATTAAAATTCGGATCGAAATCCGTTAGGCAGAAGTATTTTTCTGCGGATTTTATTTTTGTGGAAATAAAAAAAAATATAACCAATATTTTGGGGGAGGGCCGAAACCCTCCCCATCTCCCATATTGGTAGCCACAGCCACCAAGGCTGCGACCTCCCAATAAGGGAGGCCGTAGCAGGGGCTGCGGCAGTTACAATTTATTTAAAATCGCATGAACTTTAATTCGCAACTTTGTTTTATTTAGATTTCATGTTATATAATATATGTTTAATATATGTATTATATATAATATATTTATAATATATTATATATATTATATAATATTACATATATTATATAATATTACATATATTATATATATATGTTAGTTACAATGATTAAGTAATTTGTTTAGTTTAAAATATAAAATATATATATGTTTTAATATGATAAAATAATTATTTAAATAAAAACATTTAAATGATTATTTTAATTCATTTATTTTCTTATTAGAAAAATAATATTAGTAAGGTTAAAATTTGATTTATTTAAATGTGATATTTACATTTAATAAATTGAAGTTATTTTTCTAATTGTGAAGACTATAAATTAGAATATTTGAATATGCAAATCAATCATGTCGATTAGTTTGTATGCAATTTATATTTGATTGATTGGATTTAGTATATCCGAATAGTAGATATTTACTTTTCTTGATTTGCTTTAGTCGTGTTACTTTTTGGGCAAATTGGGAAAGTTTAAGTTGTATAAGTCTTCCAGAATGAAATGTGTAGAAAGGGTGTATTACTATTCAAATGTATTTCTTGAGTTAACTTGGGTTGTGCATGTGTTAAATATGTTGATTTGATATCGTTTTGGGTCATTTGTTAATGTGTGATTAACTTTATGCACTTTGTAAACCCTAGTTAGGAAAACTTAGTATTTCCTTGTTATGTTTAGGGGAGTGGCTTTTTGTAAGGGCTGACACACAAAGTGGTGTTAGGGTAACTTGCAAAGAGTTAGTAACTCAATGATAACTAAATAACACAGTAATTAGATTAAAATTCTTAACAAGATGATTATGCCTCGCTTATGACTCTTGAACTACTTTAGTCTTGAGTATAAGATGAGAAGGCCTGGAATGGCAAATCGATGTCTTGATTCTTCAAAAGACATTCGATTCCGCAATAATTAGCAATGGGGTCGGGTTTCGTAAGAGGTTACCAGGGTAACCCAAGGTTGGGGGCCAGAACCTAGGAATAAACACCAGGGTAACCTTTGCATTATTGTGATGACACTCCACCTAAAGTAACAGTCTACCTTATGTATTTAGTACATTCAATTGTCTAAATCTGGAAGCAATGTAACCAATAGTTTGTTATGTACTAGTTTCTAGGGTTAGTAGATTATGTCTAGGTAACCATATTACTATCTCCTAGCACGGGGGGTGGACCTACGGGTACCACATGGTTGGGTGGAATGTGCACCTTACTCCGTTGGGTCCCCAATTTTGTGATCATGGCATTGAGAGCTTCATGGATGGAGAGCTCGCACTTGGAAGCTCATGTGTACTTCTTTGTAAATTGTAAATTTGTATTGTAAAACATCCCTCAAATGTTGTGAGGTGAACATTTGTAATAGCAATTGTAATTATTATTGAACTACCTCATTAGAAGGATGAGTATTGTATATTCTATCAAATGCAATATATGGAAACATGTTTGTACCTTATATTATCTTGAATGGAGTTATAATTGAAATGCAATGTTTATCTTTATGTTAATGTTAATTAATATGTGCAATACGAAATACTAAAGTCGCTTATGGAAACTCAAGTAGTGTATCGTCTCATAACTTAATGAATGTATGCAACTAATTAACTTAATAATTATACTTAAAAAAAAAAATTATTACACTTTTATACACTATTGCAACATTCCTTAGGTTATTATGACGAGGCATTACAAATTGGTATTAGAGCCAAGGTTACAAACACTGGACGCTCTGGGTAATCGTGAGCCCATTAGGTTGATCTAGTACGTAGTGTCGCAAACTGTTAGCCTTGGTTGAATAGTATCTAAGATTCATTATTGTTATGTGTAGGAACATGCCTAGGCGAGGAGGAAGAGGTCGTGGTAGAGGTCGAGGTGGAGGCCGAGGGCCAATCCCTCAGGTTACTCCCCCTCTGAGCCCTCATCACAGTGATCAGGCAGAATAGTTGGGTCAGAGAAATGAGGGACAGAATCCCGAACAGTCAGTAGTAGAGGGTTCTCAGATACGTCCATTATTAGAGGAGGTCCTAGCTCGTCTTGGACCTAGATAGGAGGTTGAGCAGGAAGTTGTCAGAGAGAGAGATAGATCTCCTAGGAGAGTAGAGGACACAGCACATCAGGATGCTATCACTACAGGTCACATGAGGGATTTACTGAGGGCACGTCCTCCTACCTTTGATGGTGTAGGAGGTGGCTTAGAGGTAGAGACCTGGCTACTAGATTTGGGTAGATGCTTCGCCATGCACCCTTACAGTAGTAATACCCGTGCACGATGCACTATTATGCATCTGAGAGGATTCGCCTCTACTTGGTGGCGCCTGGAGGAGCAGAAGCTCCACTTAGATATTGGTTTTGTGTCTTGGGAGATGTTTCTCAAGAGGTTTAGAGTGCGGTTCCTATCAGAACACTGGAGGCAGTGTAGGGCTGATGAGTTCCATGATCTACATCAGTTGGCTCTTTCTGTAGAGCAATATGAACGTAGGTTCTATGAACTCAAGCAGTATGCTGGTATTGGCGATGATGAGCCTATGCTAGTACAACATTTTATCAGGGGTTTAAACACCCGCATCAGTGGAGGTGTCCAAGTCTTTGAGCCAAATACTATGGATGTTGCGGTGGAGAAGGCTCGCATAGTAGAGGAGAACCTTGTTATGGCGTTAGGTGGTCACACAGGAGTGCAGATTGGCAGTGCTCTTGTAGCAGGTTTCATTCCACGGGGTGGACAGGCACAGACAGGTGGTTCCTCTAGGAACCAACAGACACCCACAAAGGGTGGGTAGCAACAACAACAACGAACACCTCAAAAGAACAATAACCCATAACCACAATAGGGTAATAGTCCTCAAACAGGAAAGGGTCGCAACTGGTGGTGCAACAAGCGCAATAGGTAGGATCAGCCTGCGCAGAGTGCTCACTCTACCATCAGTAGGGGTAGTTTCCAGCAATCCAATGCACCTTCGGGTGGTAGAGGATTCGGTAGAGGCACATGCACAAGTTGTTACTCATGTGGGCAGCAGGGACACATAGCTAGGCAGTGTCCGATGAGAGGTCCTACTGGTTTTGGGCCTCGACCTACAGTTTCAGAGCCTACAGTGGGTGATGCATGGACGATCACATACAGTATATGCTGCGGTTAATGACCACCAAGCATCACCAGAACACAGTGGTCGAGACTTCAGGTAAGTTACATGGTGTTAGTGTTTCCATTCTTTTTTATTCTGGAGCCACTGACTCCTTTATTTCACCGACCATTGTTAACCGTTGTGGTCTTGTGGTGGTAAAGAAAGGTGGTAAGTGGCAAGTTGAATTCGCCTCTAGGGTGAAAGTAGCAGTAGAAAACTTAGTACATAATTGTAAACTTAAAATTGGTACGTTAACTACCTTAGTAGATTTATATGTTACACCCTTAGGATCGTATGATATAGTTTTAGGTATGGCTTGGTTAGCATCTTATCATGCTGTAATTGATTGTCGACTTAGGACAGTTAGTTGCATTAATGATTTAGGTGCGAAAGTGGAAATCATAGGTGTTCAAAGACCTATCTACTTGCGTATGATATCTGCTATGCAATTAAAGAGATGTCTTCGTTAGGGATGTCAACTGTTTGCAACAACAGTTACTGATTTGGAAGAAGGTGAGAGTCGAGAGGTATCTCTTGATGATCATCCTATTCTTAGGGAATTCGCGGATGTGTTTCCCGATGACATTCCTGGAATGCCTCCAAAGAGGGATATTGACTTTAGAGTTGACCTAGTTCCTGGAGCTGAGCCTATATCTAGAGCTCCTTATAGAATGACGACTCAGGAGTTAGAGGAACTTTGTATTCAGTTAGAGGAACTATTAGAAAAGGGTTTCATTCGTCCAAGTGTTTCCCCTTGGGGAGCACCTGTCATCTTCATAAAGAAGAAGGATGGATCTCTTAGATTGTGTATCGACTATCGTCAATTAAACAAGGTTACGATTAATAATCATTATCCTTTTCCTAGAATCGATGATCTTTTCGATCAAATTAAGGGAGCTAATGTGTTCTCTAAAATTGATCTGAAATCTGGTTATCATCAATTGCGTATAGCTGAAGCAGACATTCATAAAACTTCCTTTCAAACTCGTTATGGCACTACGAATTCATAGTAGTACCGTTTGGGTTAACGAATGCACCATCAGCATTCATGAGTCTAATGAATGGTGTTTTTCGTACATACCTTGATCGCTTTGTCCTGGTATTTCTCGATGATATTTTAGTCTATTCGAGAAATATGAAGGAACATGAAGAACACTTGAGACAGGTATTGCAATGCTTAAGGGAAAATCAATTGTATGCGAACCTGAAGAAGTGTGATTTCTTTCAAATTGAGATCAAATATCTTGGACATGTGATATCTGGTAAAGGTATTGCTGTGGATCCTTCAAAGATCCAAGCTATTGTAGATTTTCCCGTGCCTACTAATGTAGGTGAAGTTCATAGTTTTATGGGTCTAGCTAGTTACTATAAGCGATTTGTAGAGGGATTTTCTAGAATTGGTCATCCTATTACTTCTCTTCAAAGAAAAGGGAAGAAGTTTGTTTGGACAGAGCAATGTCAGTTGGCTTTTCAGATTCTTAAAGAAAAGTTGACTAATGCGCCTATACTAATTATTCCTGATCCTACTAAGGATTTCGTAGTGTGTATGGATGCTTCTTTAGAGGGTTTGGGAGCAGTTCTGATGCAAGATGGGCGTGTGATTGCATATGAGTCTCGCAATCTCAAGGATCATGAATTAAACTATCCTACTCATGATCTAGAACTAGCTGCGGTAGTGCATGCATTAGTTCGTTGGAGGCATTTCTTATTAGGCCATCGTTTTGAACTTCATACCGATCACCGTAGTCTACAATACATCTTTACGCAACCTAACTTGAATGCTAGGCAGAGACAGTGGATGGAGTTCTTGTGTGAGTATGATTTTGAAGTGAGATATGTTCAAGGAAAAGAGAATGTAGTGGCTGATGCTCTTAGTCGATGTCGACATGAGATCTCTGCTACTACTCTTGAAGTAGATTTGAGAGGTCAAATATCAGCTGCACTTCCTACTGATAGATTATATCAGGAAGTGAGGTCGGAGATTGAATCTGGTAGACCTTTAGAAGGTCGTTTTGCAGGGTATGTCCTTGAATCGGATGGTATATTACGGCATTTAGGTCGTATTTATGTACCACATGTCGAAGGTCTTTGTACATTAATTATGACTGAAGCTCATCGAGCTCCGTATTCAGCTCATCCAGGAGTCAAGAAAACGCATGCCGATCTTCGGCAATTGTATTTCTGGCCTGGTATGAAACGTGATATTGCTGACTATGTATCGAGATGTCTTGAATGCCAGTGAGTCAAAGCTGAGCATCAACATCCTGTTGGATTATTGCAGCCACATCTCATTCCCGAATGGAAATGGGATATTATATCCGTTGACTTTATTGTAGGGTTACCTACGTCATCACGTCAACATGATGCCATTATGGTAACTGTTGACCGATTGACTAAAGTAGCTCATTTTTCACCTGTACGTTCATCATACAATGCTTCATCCGTAGCTAGGATTTTTATGGAGGACATTATTAGATTGCATGGGATTCCTCGTATAATTATATCGGATAGAGATCCTATATTTACTTCAGCCCTATGGACTTCATTACAACATGCTTTAGGTACCTAGTTGAACTTTAGTTTAGCGTATCATCCTCAAACTGATGGACAAACGGAAAGAGTTAACCAAATATTAGAGGATATGCTTAGGATGTACGTAATGGATCAACAATCTCGTTGGGAGGATTATCTGTATTTAGTAGAATTCGCTTACAATAATGGATATCAGAGTTCCATAGGTATGCCACCATTTCAAGCATTATACGGTCGTCCTTGTTGAACTCCACTAAGTTGGGATCGACTTGAGGATAGAGTGCTACTTGGACCTGAGATGCTTCGATACATGGAGCAATAGGTTGACTGTATTAGAGAACATTTGATAGCAGCACAGGATAGGCAAAAGAAATATGCAGATGCGCATAGGATAGACCGACAGTTTGCTGTTGGTGATAGAGTGTTTCTTTGAGTGAGACCGCGAAAGAGTCCAATCCGTTATGGAAAAGGCTCTAAGCTTGCGCCTCATTTCGTTGGGCCATTTGAGATCTTAGAGAGAATTGGTCCCATGGCATATCGACTCGCCTTACCACCCAGTTTGTCTCGTATTCATGATGTTTTTCATGTATCAATTCTTAGACCATATCATCCCGACATATCTCATGTACTTGATTGGAATGTGTTACAGGTAGAGGACGGGCAGTTGGCTTTGGAGCCCATGGCCATTCTACAGCTCCGGACGCTCGGTCTCAGGGGTCGAGACATTGATCAGGTGAGGGTCCAATGGGATCCTAGCCATGAGGCTTCTGCTACTTGGGAGGATGCGACAGGCATGAGGGAACTTTATCCCTATCTATTCGCAGGATTTCAGGAGCAAGCCTAATCCTAGGGGGGGAGGATGTAGTACCCCTCCATTTATGCTTATGCTTTCTGCTATTGTGTTTTTACACTATTAGACTATGATACTTTGTTTGGGTATTTTGATCACTGGTTTTGAGCGACAATGGATTTATTCTGTGACATGATGATACATTGTATGGTGATTACTATTTTCTGATATGCTTTGAGGTAGTTTAGATGTTTACTTTCAGATGATTCTTGCTATGCATATGTTTATGATGGACTAACAGTTATTTAATTTTTCAGTCTGATGTGATGTGTATTGGTGTGGAGAACGGAATCACATCACTCGCTTGCGAGTGCCCTGTGATATCTGTGATTTTCTCCGCACGGTGTGCCTGTACAATGGTTTATATATATATGTATGTTATTCGCTTGGTTGCAGGTATTGCAGGTACATGACATCGACTCCACCTGGGTACTCAGGTCTGAGCGTGTCAAGACTCAACGGATACGTTGATTGGGAGATAGTAGTTTGGTTTACCCTAGTTTAGTCTATAACTCGGTCACTGTACATTGTCAGTTTTAGTTTGTGTCATGGTTGTCTTGTCATTTTTTGTTTGGATAAATTGTTTGAAAGGTAAATTTAGTTAATTTTAATGTTAGTTTATTGTGCTTTAAATTATTGTTATTTAAATTGATTTTTAATATAGAAGAAATTAGTTACATGTTATTTAATTAATTAGTTAGTTTATTTGGTTAAATGGTTTGATCTTAAAAGATTAAACTTATTTAATTAAATAAATTAATTAATTAAATTAAATTATTAAGTGTGTAGATAGATTTATTTAAATTAAAAATTATTTGTGGAAATGGAATTTGAATTGTAAATTATTTTTGTATTTGAAAATTTAAATAAATGAATTTAATTGCATGCAATTGAAATTGGCAAGATTGCCGAGAAGTGGTGGAGAAGATATTTTGCAACCACTTCTCGATGTGTGTGCCAGTGCATTAATTGATTATGGTTGAGGAAATTTGTTTACGGGGGTAAAATTGGATCTGGGAAATCACAGAGGTTATGCTATCATTCACGGGAAAATATTTTGTGCTCTGTAAAATTCTTGGTATATGCTTTTTGGTACTTTTGTTGCAAATTTGAGGAAGATCTCTAGCTTTTGGTTTTTTTTTTTTGGAATTGGTTCTCGGGAAAGAATTTGGAAGCTTCAGGCAACAGAGGCAACAGAGGCTTTCTTCACCAACAAGCAAAGGAAAACAGGTATTCATCTTGTAAATTTTTATTTTGTTGGTTTTGAAAGGGAATGTTTCTGTAAAGAAAATTAGTTTAATTTAAATCCTTGTTTTTCACGCACAAAGATTGTTTACTATATTTTGTTGTGTAAAATTTTGATGGCTTCAGAAAGCTTCTGTAGAATTTTCTCTGTTGAAATATATTTAAAATTTTGTGAGGGAAACAATTGTTGAAAGAGAAATTAAACCTCTAGGGAAATTTGGTTTTGAACGGAAATATTGTGCATGATTCTTTGTCAACCCCGATTAAAAATTCTACAAATTTTCCAATTTCCCCACTGTAACCCCGTATAAATTTCTTTATTTATCTGTTTTAAGATTAAACCCTGTTGAAATTTGTTATATATATATATATTTAATCTCATATATAAATTGGATTGTGAAATGTTTTAGAATTTACATATATATAAATTTATGTGAAATTTTCTTTAAAATTTGTACGCCGTATAGGCGAATTTTATTAAAATTCGGATTGAAATCCGTTAGGCGGAAGTATTTTTTTCGCGGATTTTATTTTTGTGGAAATAAAAAAAAAATATAACCAATATTTTGGGGGAGGGCCGAAACCCTCCCCATCTCCCATATTGGTAGCCGCAGCCACCAAGGCTGCAACCTCCCAATAAGGGAGGCCGTAGCAGGGGCTGCGACAGTTACGATTTATTTAAAATCGCATGAACTTTAATTCGCAACTTTGTTTTATTTAGATTTCATGTTCTATAATATATGTTTAATATATGTATTATATATAATATATTTATAATATATTATATATATTATATAATATTACATATATTATATAATATTACATATATTATATATATATGTTAGTTACAATGATTAAGTAATTTGTTTAGTTTAAAATATAAAATATATATATGTTTTAATATGATAAAATAATTATTTAAATAAAAACATTTAAATGATTATTTTAATTCATTTATTTTCTTATTAGAAAAATAATATTAGTAAGGTTAAAATTTGATTTATTTAAATGTGATATTTACATTTAATAAATTGAAGTTATTTTTCTAATTGTGAAGACTATAAATTAGAATATTTGAATATGCAAATCAATCATGTTGATTAGTTTGTATGCAATTTATATTTGATTGATTGGATTTAGTATATCCGAACAGTAGATATTTACTTTTCTTAATTTGCTTTAGTCGTGTTACTTTTTGTGCAAATTGGGAAAGTTTAAGTTGTATAAGTCTTCCTGAATGAAATGTGTAGAAAGGGTGTATTACTATTCAAATGTATTTCTTGAGTTAACTTGGGTTGTGCATGTGTTAAATATGCTGATTCGATATCGTTTTGGGTCATTTGTTAATGTGTGATTAACTTTATGCACTTTGTAAACCCTAGTTAGAAAAACTTAGTATTTCCTTGTTATATTTAGGGGAGTGACTTTTTGTAAGGGCCGACACACAAAGTGGTGTTAGGGTAACTTGCAAAGAGTTAGTAACTCAATGATAACTAAATAACACAGTAGTTAGATTAAAATTCTTAACAAGATGATTATGCCTCACTTATGACTCTTGAGCTACTTCAGTCTTGAGTATAAGATGAGAAGGCCTAGAATGACAAATCGATGTCTTGATTCTTCAAAAGACATTCGATTCCGCAATAATTAGCAATGGGGCCAAGTTTCGTAAGAGGTTACCAGGGTAACCCAAGGTTGGGGGCCGGAACCTAGGAAGAAACACCAGGGTAACCTTTGCATTATTGTGATGACACTCCACCTAAAGTAATAGTCTACCTTGTGTATTTAGTACATTCAATTGTCTAAATCTGGAAGCAATGTAACCAATAGTTTGTTATGTACTAGTGTCTAGGGTTAGTAGATTATGTCTAGGTAACCATATTACTATCTCCTAGCACGGGGGGTGGACCTACGGGTACCACATGGTTGGGTGGAACGTGCACCTTACTCCATTGGGTCCCCAATTTTTTGATCATGGCATCGAGAGATTCATGGATGGAGAGCTCGCACTTGGAAACTCATGTGTACTTCTTCTTTGTAAATTGTAAATTTGTATTGTAAAACATCCCTCAAATGTTGTGAGGTGAACATTTGTAATAGCAATTGTAATTATTATTGAACTACCTCATCAGAAGGATGAGTATTGTATATTCTATCAAATGCAATGTATGGAAACATGTTTATACCTTATATTATCTTGAATGGAGTTATAATTGAAATGCAATGTTTATCTTTATGTTAATGTTAATTAATATGTTCAATGCGAAATACTAAAGTCGCTTATGGAAACTCTAGTAGTGTATCGTCTCGTAACTTAATGAATGTATGCAACTAATTAACTTAATAATTATACTTTAAAAAAAAAAAATATTACACTTTTATACACTATTGCAACATTCCTTAGGTTATTATGACGGGGCATTACACTTCATAAATTGAGATATGGCATTACTCTACTTGTGAGTTACCTATTTATCTCTTTTGCACATCTTTCACTACCATTATTTTGAATTTATTAAAAAAAGAAAAATAAAAAGATTATATTTCACCCATTTCACCCACCCTTCATAAAATTTAGGCATTGTATTTTGAGCCCATGGTTTGGAAAATGATTTTTGGTTTCATTGGGTCCCCTTATACTATATATGGCTTAGGATGCAGACATTATATCTATGTTTTTGCAAGGTTATGAAATTAGAAATCTTTTAGGCTTGAGTGTTTTGATCTCCTATGAAGCTTAAGACATGATATTGTGTCGTCAAATTTTCATGTTCTTTTGTCAATTTTTTGCTTTTACCTTTAGAAAAACTAGGTGGTAGCAGTAATTATTTTAATTTCCAAGGTAGCTGATTCTATGAAGCAGAAATGCCCACCGTTTCTATTTCTGCTGGTAATTCATCTTTAATGGATAGAGGAAGCATAAACGCATAAAGTTTGAATCATCATTTTTTATACTAAAAGTGCGCATCATTTGATGCTCCACAGACATCATTCTCCAGTAGTTCAACAACTTATTTGACCACCATTAACGTATCTCACCAATAGCACTGCAACAAGAAAACAGAGAAAGAAAATTGAGACTGTTAACTTTGTTTATACTTGTGGACTGGTAGATGAGTATCCACATGTGCTTTTATTCAAAGCATATTTGCAGGAGATCTTTCTGGAAAGTTGTACGTGAAAGTTGAATTTTGTTATCCATTCTTTGTATTCCACTTTAAGTACCTAGGAAGGATCTACGTGTAATTGTTTGTAGAGAATGTGTATGAAGCATTGCATAGCATATATGGTAGGGTTGGAAATATAAAAGTTCATATGGCTTTTGGTGAGTGGAGATTTATGCTTTTAGGTTTTATTTATTTTATAAATATCTTATATAAGAAGAAAATTTGTTATATTACATGAGTTTAAAGTGATAGGATGAAAGTTGTTATCTGGGGTTTAGATGTGTATTTTCAAATTTCGTATTTTAGAGGTTATGTGAAAATTTTATAAAAATGACATTATTAGTTGAAATTGATATCCACTTTTCATCTTTTAACATGGTCACATATAGTGTTTGTATGTTTACGCTATATTATAGTAGATAGAGTTTGAAAGGGTCAAAGAGGAGGTTAGAGGATAAGGAAGGTTGGAAGATATTTTATATTTTGAGTTATCTTCTCACTCAAAGATGGTCCATTGCATGGGAAGCACAATTCATTTGTGTCCACTTTCAAACCAAGAGGAGCTTGGTGGTTCTATAGTGTGTGGAATTCAATTTAACAAATAGAAAGAAAATTTCATCAAATAATCTCGATGGACACTACACTAAGGTCAACTAGTTCTTTTAAGAAAGCTAATATACTACTAGTCTAATAGAAAAGAGCAAATTATTCTAACTAATCCTAATATGTTTTACCCTTAAAAAAATTAACCTTACTAGTTGAAACACAATGAGAAAGAAAATCATCGATTCATAGAATTTATAGATTATAGATTTATTAGGATAAGTACAAAATTGTAAATGTAAGAGATAAACCTAGAGAAAAGATTTGAAGACCTTTGGGAAGGACACCAACATATAGTGTAGACATTTACACATCACACTATGGTCTCTATGGTAGAAGTGACTAGAGTCCACTTCTTTCCCTTAGGAAATGTGTCTAGTTTACATAAAGATAAAACCAAAATGACCAAGTAGATCACTAGAAGATAAGAGAAATCAAAATGGTAAGACTTAATCTAAATATTCAAATGAAAATAATAAAATGATAAGGAAAAGAAGATATTTGAAAACTCACATATGGTTGAACATCTTCTCCAAGAATGACTTGTAACCACAAGAGGAAAAAATAGTTGGTTTTTCTCGAAGCTTGTCAAGAATGGTCAATCCCCTATGTTGGTCCTTTGGTCTCCACAAATAGCTAATATGATAAAAAGGATAAAAGTAATGAATGTTCATATCTTATATGTATCTATAAATTGATAGAGCAATGGCAATGCAAATATAGTTGATTGAAATGAAAATGAGAGTGTTAACAAAAAAGAAGTGAGATCCTAGGTGCCAAAGATAACACTAGGATTCTATAATGATAGCATAAAGAATACAATAAGTTAGAGAAAAATAACAATACAAATCACCTCCCAATCTTGGTAAGAACAATGGAGGAAAGAATGTTGTTCTATAAGATGTTTCTAAAATTCCCAAGCACTTAATGGAATGTTGGAGTCTTCACATACAATTTGAAATTATGCCAAACTACTTAATATGTTGGTAAGAATGGTGTACAATGCTAAGAGAGTGTGAAAAGTTGCTAGATAGAATGAGATTTATTCAAAATATTAAATGGAGAGAGAAAAGAGAGATAAATAGCCATTTGGATTTTCTCTAGAGTAGTTACTTCAAATTGAGTAAGTGGTAGGTAAAGAAACGATTAGAAATGGCTACAAAACCATGAACAATCAAAGGATGCTAGCATGTTGCACAAACATATTTGTGTCATACTGGTGTGCAAATAATTCTAGCTCAATAAAGGTTCAAATGTTAGGAAATGACACAAATATGATATTTGTAACATCAATTTTAAGAAAATATGGCCATGGGAGGGTAGTCCATAACACTATGTGTGGAGAAAGGCTAAGGAAAGGGCTAAAATGACTTATAAACATACTAAGGGAGATGGACACCAAAGTGAGCTCAAAATATAATAAAAAATCTAACCTTGTATATAATTTTTTCATTAGAATTTTCCTCCACTTTAGTGAGCTTATGAGACTATGTGACTATATATGTTAAAGTAAAGAAGATAAATTATTGAAAGGAAATAACATCATAAAACCAAAAAAATAATATTGTAGATGAAGCAAGGGGTTCTTCAAGCACAATAATGATGCCCCCAAGCTAAGAACCTACAAAGTAAATGTATTAGACAATCAAAACCTACATAAATATTAGAGTTAGAGCAACTTATAAAACCTACATAAGATAAGGATTAGACAAATACAAACTATAAAACAAATTTGTTAGAAAATCATATCCTTAACATATATAAATATATATGAAATAAAATACTACACTAATAAGCACAAAAATAAACACAAGACCAACATATGAGAAAAGAGAATGATAAATAAATAGAGAGATGAAGAGATTTTTTAATAGATGCATTGCTAAAAAGGATGCCAAGTATGGTTCAAGGGCTAGCACACTATGAGGGCTAGGAACCATATGATACTTTCATGAATCAAAAACACTACAAATTGGATTGTAATGTGACTACATGAAAAGTATGTGAAAAGGTAGGTCATATGAATCTCACAAGCTAGCAAGGATTGTTGCTAGGTGATTCATATTCTACTAGAAACTAGGCCATGTGAAGTGCATGGGCTAGCAAGTTGTGTTGCTAGGTGACTCACATGCTACCAAAAAGTAAGTGATATAAAGTGCATGGGATACAAAATGGCATTGCTAGGTGGTTCATAAAATACCAAAGTAGGACATATGAAGGGCACACAGGCTAGCAAGTTGTGTTGTTAGGCGTTTCATATGCTACCAATATTGTAGGGATCATATCAATGATGTGAGATGTGCATAAATGGATATCCCCCTTAGAATAATTCAATGAATGTAAATAATGCAATTGATTTTAAGGTGGAAGAGAGTAAGAATAATTCTTACAAGGAAGAGGAATCAAAAAGGATGTTGCAAGCATGAAACATGAAAAAATATGCTTATGGAATGACACTGCAATACATAGGGATGTAAGTTCATGCAAACAATTAGAAAAAGAACTCAATAAGATAATTATTATTATTCTAAAATTTATTACTTCATACTTCTTCGGTTATTAGTTAATCACTTCAAGGAAAACATTAAATGGATAGGTAAGATAAAGTTCTTTGATATTTGAGTTCACAATATCTTGCCCATACATAATAGGAGCTCGAAGAGAGTTGTTCATGCTTGGTGAGCATCTATCTTGGACTTTACATTATTATGTTTGGATCACTATTGTATATGTGATGGTTTGGTATGTTATATTAGTATATTGAATAGTGATATGTTTTACTAGTTGTATTACTTCTATTCACATGAGTAATGATGTACTTATGTGACTACCTTGTTAATGGAAATGGTATATGTACCTCATGGATACTTGGACAATGTATTCATGGTTTAGTTCTATCAAAAGTACTCAATAAATGTAACTAAGCATATCTTATAATGGAAGCAAGTAATAAAATTTAATATGAGTTGATAGTTGTGCATTCTATTGTACACATGAAGTTATTGATTTTGTTAAATATTAAGAAATTATGAAGCTGAAACTTGACCTTTATTAAAGTACTCTTAACCTTCACATTTACTTTTGTATATATTTAGCATAATTATATGTCCCCAACTTTAATATATAGATAGATTAATTGTATATTAATTGAATGAATTTATTTATCTACCCTAAATAATCTAATACAATACTATTATTTTCATTACAATATTTGATGAAAGAGATAAAAATTCATAAAATAATTCAAATACATTACATTGATTTAATAAAAAAATAATTTGACAAAAATATTTAAATTTTCAAAAAAATATATTTCATAATACATCACATATATAATTTTATTTGATTAATTATTTTTAAATAATTTAATTGCATAATTTTTTAAATCAATCTTGATCGATTCATATTTTTAAAAATAAATCTCAACCAAAAAAAAAATCAAACAAAATAACATCTAAACTTTTAAATAAAAATACCCAACTTGAATTTAAAAAACTATTTTTATCTAATTTTAATTATAAAAAACTAGTCAATTATCATGAGAGCGGGAATAATGGATCTTTAGTCTAGTTGTAGGGGTTTGACCCAATGAATTGGGTTGAGGATGACAAATTTGTAAGCATGTGGAGAAAGTTGAGGAAAACTTACGTAAGACATAAACAAATCACTAGAAAAGTAGGTTTGAAACCAGGAGACTTGCACTTAAAGGAGTTGAATGGTAGATTTCACTCACTTCACGTTGAGACATAATCATTAAACATATAAATTATTCGTATGAAAAACGTCTTATACACATCAAAGAACTTTCTTTTAATCAAATCAATAAATTTCTTTCAATATAAAACATTATTAATTTAATTTGTTCTAAGACTAATATTTATGATTACACTACCTTTCTAGAAAGGTTATTATTGGTCCTTTATGATTTTGCTTTTAGTTTTTATTATTATTATTATTGGTTACAAATGCTTTTGATAGTATATTATTAGATTATGTGTATTTTCTAAGTGTAACTTGCATTTCTAAATGTAGATTTTATACTTGTGTATTGTTTATCTAACATTCAATGTTTATTTGATTATAATTCTTAATTAGTTGTCATTATCTTATATTTGTAAAATATATTTATATTGGGTTTAGCTTTTAGTTGTGTCATTTTATCTTTATAATACAAGGAAGGGAAGCATTTTATAAGTGAGTTTTAATTATTCGTTCAGATTCTATTTTTTGTTTTTATTTGATATGAGTGATTCTTTTATTTTGTGTCTTTTGGTATCATCAAATATTAGGATTTTCTCTTTAATATTTTGGATTTTTTCGTTCAATTATGATCCCATGAGCATTGAACTAACTATTTGTCAATGAGTGGATTAGACCATGATTAATGTCTTAGTGTGGGTATTGGCCTATATAATTTCACTAGAAACATGCTTGTAGAGTTCATGTATTATTTGAGTGTTTTATATTGAATCTCAATGCAAAACTAAACTAAGAAACATGCCTGTAGAGTTTGTGCATAATTTGGGCATTCTTATATCACACTACTACAAAACTAAACTAAGCAACATGCTTGTAGAGTTTGTTTGTAATTTGGGCATTGTTATATCATGTTAATGCAAAACTAAACTAAGAAACATGCTTGTAGAGTTTGTGTGTGATTTGGGCATTGTTATAGCATGTTATTGCAAAACTAAACTAAGAAACATGTTACAGTAGAGTTTGTGTGTAATATGGACATTGTGATATCATGCTACTGCAAAACTAATCTAAGAAACATGCTTGGGAGTCCATGTACAATTTGAGCATTGTTATATCATATGCCAATGCAAAACTAAACTAAGAAACATATTTGTAGAGTTCATGTGTAATCTGAATGTTGTTATATCTTGTCAATGCAAAACTAAATTAAGAATCATGTTTGTGTGTAATTTGAACATTGTTTTGATTAGATGAAAAATAGGTTTTGAAGGGACCCGAAACCCTTTACAACCAAAGAAAGAGCTGCAAAAATAACAACCTGCAGCCATCCCAAAAAAAAGCCCCCAAACAAGACACATCAAGATTTACATTTAAAACTACTCTTGTGGGGGCGGAGAGTCATGTCAAAAGAAGGCTTAGAGAATTTTTCTTTCTTGCCCTTTACCGTTATCCAGCCTTCTTCCACTTGTGCAGCCTTAGCATGCCACGCCTCCATACTACAATCCTGAAGAAGATTGCTTGTAGCCACTGGCGTAGAGATTTCATCATTTTGTCTTCTAGCAAGCAATGTCTTATCAGAAAGGCTACTAGAAATGGCAGCCTGAGACCCATTCACACACTCAATAGGGATTTCAACAAGATAATCTTTCTCAGTATCAGCAATTTGAACATTGTTATATCATAGACCAATATAAAACTAAAATATGAAACCTACTTATAATATTCATGTGTAATGTGAATATTATTATATTATACTAATACAAAACTAAACTATAAACATACTTTAAAATTTATGTACAATTCAATCTCTATTAAAATCATTACGACGATGAGATTTCATAGGTGCTTTACCCTAACATCATTAACTCTAGTATGCATTTGCAAGTTTCGATGACTCGTGGTCTTAGATCAGTGTGCATGTGCTCTAGTCTGTATGACAAATACATGCGCAATTCTAGTTAACTGCTAGATATCTATTCTAAAGCTTGAGTTAACTTATACAGGCTGTTACAATGCTAATATCTTCCCCATGCAAGACTGTGTTTGGTCCTCCACAGATCGAAACAAAACAAAAGCCAACCATCTCGATTTATTTGTAAAGTTTGGGCAAGAAAAGAGGCAATTTCAAGCGCAGCTATCAAAATCTGTGTTTTTAAAACACTTTGCCAATGGGCGCATTTGAGAATGTGTTGTAATTCTACATGCACTAGTTGGGGAAGCTCGCTAAGGGCTGCTCTGAACATGGCAATCTGGAATCAAGGAGGGTTTGGGCTCTTGCATCTACACACTAATGGTGCTGACTTCCTCGGGTCCCAAACTCAAAATCATCTCAAATACCATGCACATCTTGATCAAATTCTGCCACTTGATAGCCATAAGAAGAACTAGACAAATGTGGACAAGATCTTTGTCAAAGCTATCATAGTCGACCTTGAGGAGCGCCAATGAAAATAATAAGCTTTTGTCACTCTAGGTTAAGATGGTCTAATGTTTGGCATCATGGTTCCTAATGAAGGTGATTTTCTGATGAAGGTGATTTCCTCAATAAAAGGCATCAAAGATGTATTAGTGTCTTCATGGAGTGTAGGATAGGAGGAAGATTACAGGAATAGAAAATAAAAGAAGGCATAGACCAAAGTGTGTAAATAAGCCAAATGTTATATGCAAAGGAATTAGGAGTTAGATATTTTGTGTCATTTGAAAGAACATCCAAGAAAACATTGATGTTATCACTTTGAAGGGCATCAAGGTGATTGGTGTGTGGGTAATAGTAGCCTAGAATGTCATGTAGGCATTTTGTAAATTCTACAGGGCAACATTATGAGCAACCATGTGGGCATCCTTGTATTGATGATCTAAAGCATAGTAGCATTATCCTTGGTTACTTGCATATCTGAAATGACCTTTTGTGTAGTGGTTTGTGCAATAGTAATTGAGACTTTCATGTTGTTCATTTTGTGTATTTGAGTGTTATGTGTAGCATCTTCATTGTGTCAAAATTGTGATTGATACACTAAAACATTTACTGGAGGGATGTTACAAATAAGATTGCCTAGCTAACATCAATTAATGTATTCAAGGCTAACATCACATAAGCACCTCCATCAACTTATTTGATCCGGTGGACATTTTTCAGTGAAAATTGAAGTGTCTAATTTTTCTCCAGAATCTACACCATTAGAAAGATCTCAGCATCCTGGTTCCAACGCAACTCGAACGGAGCAAAAAGGAGTCCGTTTGCACGAGTTATCGCCAGTCAAACCTCGGGTCAAACCAGGATCAGGGGCATCCAGAAAGCGGAAAAAAATGATTGTTTCAGAAATCGACGGAAGTAGCGTCAAGTCGAAGAGCTCGTCGAGATGATTCCGGCAACGTTCGTTTCGTCGAAATCTGACATCGGACGCGAGAGTTATCAGCGGTCAAAGTTGCAGTTGACTTGGTGGACAGAGGGTACAGTTGCTGACATCATCAACTAGTCCGTACCGTACGGAATCCACTTGGACGTATTCGGCTGAAACACGTGGCAACAGAGTCATCGTACGGAACCAATCAGCAGATGACACGTGTCATGTCCGTACAATGACGTGGCATATGAGTCAGATGGTATGGCCTTATCGGCGTCTGACATGTGGCATCCGAGTCAGCGGTCTAGTCGGTAGTGACGTGTCATCGGTAGCGAATGAAATGTCGACACGTGGCATCCGTACGCAATATCATCAACACTGAGTCAGCATATGTCGTCATCATTGTCGGCGGACACGTCGGCTCCAGGTAGTCGGAGAACAACCAGTTGCTTTGTGACACATGGCGCACTCGCCACCTCATCTCTCAGCTGTCGACGGTTTGTTTATCCTTTGGAAAAATATGCGGAGGGGGTTTCGAACCGCTTACCTTCCTCACGCAAGCTATTTCCTCCACCGTTGGGCTACGATATTCGCGCTTACCCATATGGGATGGCCGTTTTCTTTTGTTATATAAATTGTGGATATTGGCTATTAAAAACCAGCGGCGGGGGTTGAACCCCCAACCGCCGGCCTCCCAAAAGTATCATACACCGCTACGCCATTGAACCTTTCTAAACTATATGTGGCGTCGGTTTAATTTGTTGAGTTGTGAACCCGAATGCCCAAATAAAAATAAAACAAACTCCTAAATTTATAAAAATAAAACAACTATAATCCTTTTAAGGATTTAAAAATAAACCACTTCAATTGTAAAAGCCCGAAATGAATCAATTAAAGGGCTAAAATAAATATTAAGGGAGATTTTCAAGATTTGAAATATGTTAAAAGGGAGGAGGTTGAAATTTGTAATGCAAAATTGGAAGATTTGCAAATTTTTATGTATTTTGGAGAGATAAGGTGAATATTTTCAAATCTTTTGGTTGAGAGCCAAATTGAGCAAATTATTTGTATAAAAAGGGGGCTTGAGGTGAGGATTGTAAATAAGTTTTTCTTTCAGGTGATGAAGTCCTAATGCTGAGGTGTCAAAAGAGAGGTCTTGTTGGAGAGTTCTTTCAGATCATTCTTGCATATCAGAGCGTCGTTACGCTGCCGAAGTGCCTGGAGAATGATTGTGGTGCTTTGTAATCGATTTTGGAGTTAATCGGATCGGTCTCTCTATTGGAGTGGACCCGGAGACGTAGTCACTTTCGTGACGAACTCCGTTATCAAGCGTTGTTTGCACTTCTCTTCTTCTCTCTCTTTCTGTCTCTCATTTCTTTTCTTTCTGTTATGATCACCTTGATATTACTTTCATTCTGTTATTTCCTTAAGTTAATTTTGATTTAATTAACTTGAAATAATCATTGTAAAAGCATTGTAAAAGTTTAAGCATTTAAACTGCAATCTAGTCTAGATCCTATATAGATCATTATTGGTCAATAATGATACTCAAAGAACTAGAAGGAAGGAAATAAACTTTTACATGGTTGAGTGGGGTAGTAGAAAATTGCATCAAAGATGCACTAATAATAGAGTTGGATTAAACAAGAACTTGGGTTGTAAAAGCGACCCTAATCATATGTAATGCCCAATAAGGAGCCAAGTCAAGTGATAATGTTTTCAAAAATGAAGCTTCCATAGTCTAAGCAATACAAGATATATTGTTACACACAACCTTTGCCTAGTGTCTTAAATAGTTAGTAGTTTAAATGTAACACGCTCCAAAATAATGTGTCATAGGTTGAATAGGCCCTACAAAGTCAATGGCCTAATTTTCAAAGGGGTCCTACCTCAATATGCGATTCAATGGAAATACATCTCATTGGTTTGGCTTACCAATTTGCTAGCATATGTTGTAATTGAACTCAAAGTCATGGCCACTCTTCTATAGTATCAACCACCAAAGTTCATCTTGGAGAATCTATTTTGTAGTAGTAGGCGCTACGTAGGGATCACTTACCTAATATTCAAGAAATTTCTTTAGTATGAAAACACTTTTATGCTCTAGAAAGTAGTGACACAACACCTCATTCAAGCCCAATTTAGAAAGTTACCCATTGATGAGTTGATCAAGAATTTTATATGAAAAACAAGCTACTTCCATTGTATAGTTGTGTAAGTAGTAGGGGCTTGTCTAGAAGTGAGGAAAAAATAACCACTTTCATCCCATCAAGAATGGCATTGATCCAAAAGAGTTGCATGTTAGGGATCACATGTGTCAAGTGGCACAATGCACCTTTTTCTAGACTCAATCCTTTACAAATGGGTGGGGCCAACATAGACACACTACAATATTGATGTCAAATTCTTGAAAAAATATTAGCTAGCAACATGCTCTTCCATGAAAATCTAATTTATTAACAAGATAGTCTATCACCTAGTGATCAATGAAAAAGATGAATAGTGTGGCCAATAGATGTTGCCAAAAAATCCATATTGCATAGACCATCACCAAAGCCCCATGCTTAATTGTAGTGTAGTTATATTCTACTCCAAAAAATATTATAGTTGCAAATTAGATGGGGTGGTCTAGGCTCTCTTAATTTGGTTGTGCTATAATGACCTCAAATGTAATACTCAAGATATCTACATGTGTGTGAAATAAATGATTCTAGTTTAAAAATTATATTATTGATGTTGTGGCTACTTTATCCTTCAATGTATCAAATTCTTGTTAGTGTTGTGCTATCTAGATAAAGGGGTCTTACTCTTTTAGTAAGTCCTCCCATGGTGTAGAAATACACACATAATTCTTAATGAACTTGTAGTAGTACCCTTGATGTGTCCAATGAAGGAACACACTACATATGAAGTAACTAGGAGTTCTAAATGAAGGATGACTACCACCTTAGTTGGATCCACCAACATTCCTTCTTAACATATGATGTGCTCCTAGTAGTTTGTCGAAAGGCGTCATGAAGGTGCACTTTTTCATGTCGAGTGCAACATTGAGTTGCCAACATCAATCAAACATTAGAGCAAGGAATCATATGGTTAGTGGCCATTCCATACTTTTTCCAATCGTCAAGGTACATACCTATAAAAAATCATGAATGAAATCTATAAATTATGTACTCACTTTTATGAACAAAGCCTCAATTGATACATTTATGAGGCCAAAAGGAATAACATTATATGCAAAACTGCCCCATTTGATGGAAAAAGTGGTCTTATTGAATTATCCTCATCTAAAATTTGTATTTGTTGGTGGTATAATATTATACTTCACCTAGGATAGTTTATCTCCTAAATGCAATATTGCACATGTTTATTAATTTTACTTAAGATAATATGATATTTTATTTTCCCACCTAAGTATCTATAGAGCATCACTCTCTATTTAGCCTTTGGATGAGATTAAATATAATTAAATTATTGAGATGTATAGGTCATGTATACCTACATTATTCAACATTTTCTATATTCAAGCTTTTGACCTATCATCTTCTATATTAGTTTTGTTATGCCATACCTCTTGTGACAATAATTTTCAAGACCATTGATAGATTTTAAGCATCAACATATGGTGCATGTTTTGAACCTTGTCAATTTGACACATTTTACTTGTTGTACCATTGGATAATAGAGCTACATTGGCCCTTAAGGTGGGTCCCTTTTCTTTGATAAATTTAGAATAATTCTCAAAAGAAGAAGATATCCTCTAAAACATTGATTAGATGGTAGAAGTTTTAAATGTGACACAATCTCACAAAACATATAAGAATTTTAGTCTAACAATTTCTTCATGTTGCCATCATTGATTCATTAATGTGAGTTAGCATTAGTGATGGGGACCAATTTCACTTAATAAGGTTGTGAAAAATATAAGGGATAGGATATGATGGTTGACATGTCGAATTGTCTCACAAGCCATTAATGTTGTCAGACTGACAAAAAATTGTCATTGTATTATTGGTACTTTTGATGCCAAGATGGAAATGGTGGGCAACCTTTTAAAAGAACATAGAACTATTGATTATTTCTCAAAGGACAACAAATTGCACAATGAATGAGAGTTATTAGATTTGACAACTTATTATGTTGTGTCATTGGTCAAGAGCTTCTAAATTGTCAACTTAGCAAGATCCCGCATAGAGATCATGATTAATAAAGTTCTAGAACAGCATGGTAGTTCGACACTCCTCAAAGAAAATGGAAGAGCTAACAATTCTTCTTATTGCACCATTGGTGGATATTAAAATAAGGTCCTAAATAGAAATTTCAATGGATTAATTGGATATTTTGATCTAATAGTTATGAATTTCCAATTATCAAAAGGAACTAGAATGTCAAGCTCTTCAACAAAAAATAATACATGACCACTTCCTAACTACACAGTTTTCAACATGCAAGGGTTTTGAAAACTTTCCACCATTCCAAGAGCAAGAGGATTATAATTATTTGAAGTTCACCAACTTGTAAGATCTCTAGGCTAGAATAGAAATTGATAAAAAATAAAGTGTTGCAATAGACTTACTAAGCCTTGAAAGAAAAAATAATAGTTGTGATTAGCTCATGACTACACCAAGTGACCTTTTATCATTACATATTAATGGAATTACTCTCTTGTGCAATTATTTGTCTTACATTATGTTTCATTTCATTTATCCTATTATGGTAGTAACCTTTATTTGCTAAGTTATAATTAGTGGATCGGTCATTTTTATAAGAGCATTTAGGATATACCCTTCATCATGAATGAAATTATGATTCTTTGAATATTAGTAAGACAATTATGCTCCAAAATATATCTTTCCGACACATCACCTTAGAGTAGATTTACTTTAGTATCTTTTCCCTTTTCCCTTTCATGATTAGGAGATTATATTGCACAACATATGAAGAACTAGCTTAAAATATTGGAGGTAATCTTACAAGTGATGTTCCACATTTGTATGATTTCCCATGTTGGTACAAGTTCATACCTTAAGTATGAATTTTAATATCAACAATAGATAATAAATACATGTCATCCTTGATTTGAGGTTATCAAGAGTGTCACTATCTAATCAATTATTGATTGATAATAATTAGGTGTCACTTATGTCTAGTCAAGGCACATCTTTGTTTCAGTTTATTGGGTTAACTTAAATCTACTTAAGTCATAACCTCTTAGACATGTGTCATCCCAACTCTTCCAACCAAGAGGTCTCTATATTAGTACTTTAGTCATTGTATTGCTTTCTTTTATTGTGCCTCATTGCTATATCTTACACATCTCTTACTCCCTTCATTTATATCCAATAAAATGTATAACCTACAATCCTAAGACCATAATTCCTAAATGGTTATTTTCTATGACATGTTTACCTTTCCAAACACCCTTTTAATCAATACAACTCTTATGATTTCTTCTTTCTAGTATCACCAGTATTATTTTCCACTTTTAGCATCCTTTATTATTTCCATGATATCTAATCCAACTCATTGTTTGATCTTATCCTCATCATTCCTACATGTACTTCCTACTTGTTGGAATAGTTCAATGAAATGTACTTCAATTTTAAATTTTATGCACATATATTAATTTCTTCCTTAACATTCATTTCCTTCCATTTATCTCCATTGATGTTCCAATGACCTACATAAAATATTAAGGCTTAACATGTTCCTAGTATATCCTTGTCCAATGCTTTTTGTGACATGCTTAAATTTTTACCTTTCTTATTTCACATCTTTATTTCTAAAATTTCCATAGTTGTGTGGAAACTTAAAAGAAAAATCGTCCTAAGTGACACTTCCTAAATACCCATTTCTAAAGATTTTTTTTTACATTGAGACATTATGCTTTATTTTTTAGACTTTGCATCATGTCTATTATGATGTACTCTTATGCCTTAATCACCTAAAAGTTCCTTAAAACTCCTAAGAAGATTTTTTTTGCCTCAATCTTATCATTTGTCACAATCTCATGAAGATGACAATAAAAATGCCCAAGAAAATGACATGCACAACACTAGTTTAACTTGTTGGTTAGAAAAATGATCTAGAGTTTCTTTAAGAGTCGTAGAGTTTCAATGTGGGAGAGTGAAAAAACAAATTCTTTCTACAAAAGAGGCAAGTCAAAATGCTTTTGCTTGACCTGATTACATGTAGGAGTGTTATGAATTTTTTAGTGGGAAGGTAACACTCTTATGACCACTACAACCATAAATTTTCATGAGTTGCTAACGCATGGGCATGAATGTCCACATGTTGTGCTCCCATCTGCATGTTACACTTATGTCATATAGAAGACTAAGATAATCATAAAATTGCTAAAAATACTAGATCCAAGTGCAAAAAAATTGTAATTGAAATGTTTTATATTAGAGAGCTAAAGCGAGGACATGATGCAATGTGAAATTACACATGTATGTAATTTTTGACACTATAATTATGATTTTAATTGATGCATTTCTTCCTTCTTAACTTTATTTATCAACTTCCCTTTGTTAGTATCCTTCTTTTCTTCTATTTTCTATCTGACAAGTAGTCGAATCTCTTTGCCTCTACCTACTTATCTATATATCATTGTTTTCTTAAATCATATTGAACCTTTGTCTATACATCAAAGATTTCATTTATTTATTTATTTTTTTAATTGTTATTTAAAATTTAATTGATTATTACAACAGTAAATCCAAATAAAATAGGTCTAATTAGCTTAGGTTGTTGATTTTTAGCTAGAGTAAGTAAAACTAAGGCCTAGCTTCAACTAACTTCATGAAATGGCTAAGTAGGTCTAATGATGCATGGTTGAGATTTCCAATAAGAGAGAAACTCATGAGGAAAAAATGCTAAGGCGAGGCCCGTAAGGTGGGAGGTCGGTGATCACGTGTCCCATGACAGGAAGTAATTTTGACGTCGTAATAATCCCAGGCTTAAAATTTGTCTTCTTGCCGAGCATGTCTTTTTTGGGAGTGGGTATCTGTTAGGTACAGTGCTGTGATAAGGTTGTCTTGAAAATATGTGAGACGTTGTAGTCATCAAGTCAGTGCAGACTAGTACCGTCAAAAGATCGACACAAGTAAAATGTAAGGTTACTGTTTTTCTTGCTGCATGAATATACGATTACCTAACACAAGTATCTCAGCTTAATGCGCAAACGTGAGTGGAGTTCACCTAATGGTCCAATGGAATAAGTCTCTACTACTAGATTCTCTAGTTGTGCGGCAAATCCTCACTCTTCTCTATTTAATATTGCGAGTGAACAGGACAATGAGCTTGAGCTCGACCTTCCATGGATTTGATTCAGTTCAAGCACTAAGAGAAGAGTCATCCATGCAGAAGGTCTGCCAGAGGAAGTTGTTGAATCAAAGTGGTACAAGGAGAGGATCACATTAGAATGAATTATTTTTGACTGTGTGAGATTTCTCTCGAGTTCGGATTGATAGATCATGAGGAAGTAGAAAAAAAAAAAAAAATTAAAAAAAAAAAATCTTTATGGTACAAGAAGAGGCCCAAATTTGACGATTACCAGGGTCTTTTGGTTAGTTTAGTGGGTAAGTTATCTAACCACCAACTAAACTACCAGCAGTTAAAGCCCAAATTCCAGCGAAGCAAGGAAAGGGTGTAGTATTGAAGTATCAAAGCCAGAGCTGGAGCTTTGGTGAGACTGTGAGCTGAGTTCAGTGATGGCAGGAGGAGGGTTTGTGAGTCATAACACTGCCCCCCTGAGGCACTATGAGGGGGGGATGACTGTTTTTGTGCTAGTAACGTGTATAGTTGCTGCCACTGGAGGACTAATCTTCGGCTATGACATTGGAATTTCAGGTATTTCAACTTGCTTTTTTATGTGATCAGAAGTGAAAACACATTTTTAGGATCAACTCTGTAGTTTGATCAGGCTCTGAAAGTTTATATTTTGTATGGATCAGCTAATATTTGAATTCAAAATTTTCATGCTTAACCACTGAGTTACAGACCCTTTTTGAAAGGACACATTTTGATAAAAAAAAATTCTTTACCACTGAGGATTTTCATGCTTAACCACTGAGTTACAGGCCCTTTTTGAAAGGAGACCTTTTGATAAAAAAATATTCTTTACCGCTGAGTTACAGACCCTTTTATTTTGCTAAAAAGTTCTTCTGAAAATCAACTGTGTAATTTGACTAGAATCCAATACTGCAGTCTGAATTTCTATGGATCAGCTAAGATTTGAGTTTAAGACCTCTGTTTACAGATACTTTATCATTGAGCTACAGCCCTCTTTTCAAAGAAACTTTTTACTCAATATTTTTTTTCTGAGGATCAACTGTGTAGTTTGATTAGGTACCCATGTCTGGATTTTTTTCCATATAAATCATTTGCCATTTATCTAAGCCCTGTTTAAGATGTTCCAACCTAGGAATCTCTTATTTTCTGTAAATCAGCTAAGACTTAAAATTTAAAACGAAGATTCACCACTGGATTAGCAGCATTTTGAGCTAAACAGGGGATGGAAGCTAATGCTTGTTACTGCAGGGGGCGTTACATCTATGGCGCCGTTCCTGAAGAAATTTTTTCCGTCGGTATTCAGAAAGGCAGCCAGCGCCAAGGCCAATGACTACTGCAAGTTCGACAGCCAGATTCTGACTGCCTTCACTTCTTCACTCTACATCGCCGGACTGGTTTCAGCCCTGTCGGCATCCTCTGTGACGAGGGCTTTTGGCCGGAAAGTGTCGATGGTAACAGGGGGGCTCAGTTTTTTCATCGGAGCAGCACTCAACGGGGCTGCAGTAAACGTTGCTATGCTCATAGTCGGACGTATCATGCTGGGTTTCGGCGTGGGCTTCGCAAATCAGGTAAGTTCGTGAGCTTCTTACCCCCATTTTTCGACACAGTAAACAAAGCTCTGAGCCACTGTAATGGATTTTCAGGCAGTTCCCATATACTTGTCGGAAATGGCTCCGCCCAAAATGAGAGGAGGTCTGAACACAGGATTCCAGTTATTCATCGGAATAGGCGTGCTGACGGCGAATCTGATCAACTATGGGACTGCAAAAATCGTCGACGGGTGGGGATGGCGGCTATCTCTGGGATTGGCGGCCGTTCCGGCCGTGATCATGACTGTGGGATCCCTCACGCTGCCGGACACGCCCAACAGTCTAATTGAACGGGGACAGTTGGACAAGGCCAAGGCTATGCTCCAGAGGATCCGAGGAACACCCAATGTGGAGGCAGAGCTGGAGGATTTGGTGGAGGCCAGCGCTGTATCCAAGATGGTGGACCAACCCTTCCGCAACATTCTGAAAAGACAATACAGGCCCCAGTTTGTCATGGCTCTGCTCATTCCTTTCTTTCAGCAGATGACGGGTATCAATGTCATTGCTTTTTACGCCCCAGTGCTGTTCAAGACCATTGGATTTAAGTCGGATGCTGCTCTCATGTCCGCTGTGATTCTCGGGATTGTTAACTTGGTTTCGATTGTCATCTCGATTTTCTTTGTTGACAAGTATGGGCGGAGATTTCTGTTCTTACAGGGCGGAATTCAGATGGTTATTTGCCAGGTAAACTACACTTGGCCTCTCCTGTGTATCTTCTTGTTTGACTTTTTTCTTTTTAATTTTTAATTTTTTTTTTTTTTAAAGATGTTTATGATTTTTGCAAGATCATTTCATTGTAGATATATGTAGAATTGAGGGTTTGTATTTTAAAAGTATATCTAATTTGAAAATTTAGTATTTTAATTTTATATTCTTTGAATTATAAAGAATAGAATGTTAGATAAAATTAGAGTATGTTTTTTAGGTAAAGAGTTATGGGTATTAGCCTAGTGATTTAGATAAATGTCTTTTTGAACTGTTGAAAATATGAAGACCAAACATATATATCAAGGAATGCACTATATACTTCTTTCTTTGATGTGACCTAAAAGATAGGTACTTTTTGTTCATATGAAGACCAAAGATATGTATCAAGGAATGCACCATATACCTCTTTCATAGAAATGACCTTAAAAATAGTTAATTCTTGTCCTTCTTTAGATATAAATGTTAGGATAACTAATGCTTAACTTTACAAATAATAGGTCATTTTTTACCTAAAAAAGGACCCCTACTAAATAATATTAATGTGTGGACAACTATTAATTCATGGTGAAGAGCTATAATCCACAAATATTTGCAAGCATGCTCATAATATATGCATCCATACCAACTAGTAAAGAACACTCATACCAACTAGTAAAGAAAAGTCAAAATATTATTTGCTTTCAAATAAATGGGAGTTATTACAATTAAAAGCATGGTTGATAGGCGTAATTGTTTGATGATGTGCTAATAAAAGGTACATCGTAGATTTGAATCGTATTTATTAACATAAACATACATTAAAATATACAATATTTTTCTCTAAGTAATCAAACAAATATGAATGCAATGTAATCACAATAATACAAATTTATATACAAAAAAGAAAAGATTTAACTCTTCCTTACTTCTATAATTTAATTTTATTCTCTTCAATCTTTTAATTTTGTAAAACTTAATAAAAATCTAATTACTATTTTTTATATTTACTTTAAAAAATTTTAGAATTCAAATAAATTTATTAGATAGGCAATGTGAAAATAAAAATTATATATAACAATTTTCATTTACAATAGGAGATATAATTTTAGTGGTACTCTTATCTTCCATAAATTTTGTAAACCAGCTTTAATATAAGAGAATGTATTTACTAGATTTGGTGAGCTTCATAATTATTATATCTCTTTTCCCAAGAAAAGCAATAGAATAAGGTTTAGGTGTTGAATTATTTGAAGTGCCAAATATTATTAGTATTTTTTTATTATAAATTACAATATTAGTATTGTTCACGAGAAACACTTTCCATTAGGTACTATTATAGATTAAAACTTCAAATCAAATACCTTTTGAAACAGATTTTATTAATATATTTGGTAAACCATCCCAATGCCACATCACCTCCACCATAAATATATATAATAATTATTACAAATATAATTTAAAAACAATACTTTATTATATATATTTAACCTATCCACCTATATACATTTAATATCTGACCTCAAATTTCAATGCCATGCATATCACGGACGGTGACCTAAAATTGACATTCAACTTATCAAACAATATTTTATAATAATTATTTTTCATAATTGTTTTAATAAACAATTTGTTTTTAAAGAATTGATGGTCTGCCTAAAATCCTCCTTTCCATTTAATTCAATCACCTATAACCCAAAATACTGCCATACAGCCGTCAAAATTAATACTGAACTAACCAATTCGCATGCGCATGCGCATGCAAATGCACATAAGAAAGTGCCGACTTTTATAAGAGAAATTCAGAGAAGAAAACTTACACTAATGTTCAAATCTGTAAGTAGACAGTGAGTAATTTCAGCATAGCCAAAAGTGCAAATATTTAATTGCATGAAGGACTAAAAGAGTCCACTCAAGGAGATTTGACAGAAAATAATACACAGTAATGGCTGAAAACTGGAAGTGACGTTGACAACTTGACAGTACCCACGATCATTAAGATGAACTACAGAAACCAGCTGGCCATGATATAAATACTCTTGACAACTGAAAGCTACTTGACATTAAAAAAATGGCGTCTTTAAAACATCCAATCCATTGACATTATTGATTTTCCTGTTTCTTGGTGTGTGTTTTAATGCAGATTATCATTTCTGCAATACTGGGTGTGAAGCTTGGAACATCAGGCAATGGAGGACTGTCAAAGGGATATGCAGATTTCATGGTGGTGGCATTATGCCTGTATGCAGCTGGGTTTGGGTGGTCATGGGGGCCGCTCAGTTGGCTTGTACCCAGTGAGATATTTCCTCTGGAGATCCGGTCTGCAGGGCAGAGTATCAATGTTGCAGTAAACTTGATTACCACTTTCATCTTTGCCCAAGTTTTTCTGACAATGCTCTGTCACTTCAAATATGGGATATTTCTGTTCTATGCCGGGTGGGTGGTAGTGATGACCCTGTTTGTTTACTTCTTTGTTCCTGAGACTAAAAATGTGGGCCTGGAGGAGATGACTAGGGTGTGGGAGGAGCACTGGTTTTGGAGGAGGTGGGCTACTCCACACCAGCCAAAGACTGCTGATACTAAGACTGATGTTGAACTGGTAAATGGGAAACACCATGATCAAACATAGGCTGCCCCACAATAAGCATTGCAGTAGATTCAGTGTGGAGAAGCTTATAACCGGGTATATTAGATTTTCTGATCTAGATGTAGTTTAGATCAATTGATGGTCCTGGTGTTAGGAGTCTGTTTGTTTTGAAGCTATTTTGGGCACCATATGCGATAGCTCATGGATGCCTTGCAGTCTGTTTTATAGGTGTGTTAATTTTGCATTCATGAGTGAAATTTGGTTTTTTTTGTATTGTAAAGTGAGTTTGATAGGAGTAACTTATGGTTAATGTGGGAAGAGGTGAGACCTACCTACACAAATGGTGCATTAACTTAAAAGGCACCGGTAGTTTGTAAGTATTTGGAAAATAAAATTATTATTTATTTATTTAGTCGATATATTATTATTCTATGATTTTTTTATGTGGAAAAAGATTATATATTTGTTTTTATATTAAGAGGGGTAAAGGTTTTTGATCTGCAGTTATGAATCGGTGAGGTTACAAATAGGGAACCTCATCCCTACTATAAATTCTCAACAATTACATCCTAATGGGATTTGAACCTTGATGACAAGAAAAACAACACAATAACTCAATCATCATACCATGTCACTATTGACAAAAATGATTACATATTTTATATCAATTAAAATTATGTCATATTATTTGGTATGTTCTATTTTATTAATCCAACTTGTATAAATTTTATAGTATATAGATTGTATGAATATTAACATTGAAGCTATACTAGGTATTTTATGTGATGATTAGTGGATAATTCCAAGGATGTAATATATATAAATACAATTTTATTTGGCTCATCCATTGAGCTATCCATAATGGTGTAGCCTTACACATTTGTAGTTGCTTCTTACCATGCTCAAAGGTTTATATGATAGTATTCTTGGGTGATTTTTAAAACAGTTCAAGGATATTGTTGTAGTGAACTCAAAGCAACTTTAAACATTTTTAAGTGTCTCATTATCATTGTCCATAGGTTTTTGAGAGATGACCAAAGCCTTGTTGATCAACACCACCAAGGCTTGTCATCTTATACTTCTATTTCTTACATAGTCTCCTTAAAACAATAGAAATAATTGATCTTTTATCTAGGACAAATGAAAGAAAATGATGTGCAAGAAATTACCACAATTAATCTTATGAGAAGATTGTTGTAAGTTATTTCATTTACATTATAATTTAAATAGCATTATGGCTTAACAACATAAATAAATATCAAGAACGAATGACCTCAATCAAGTACAAATATAAGAGTATGAGACATTAATATACCTTACAAAAACCCTTTATAATGATATTTTGTGGTTAATATTTGTCAATTGACTAATAGTTAAAATTTGGGAATCCAAAATTGGCTAATAGTTCAAGCTATAATGTGACTTGAATCACCACATTTTTACAAAAAATTATTATAGTCTTATTTAAATCGTCAAAGAATTTATTTTATTAAAAAATTTAACTCAAAAATTTGCCACAATATTCAATACATGATTAGATTAGATTCTCCTAAATTTTATAAATTATAGTAGAAATTTATATTAATTCACCAATAGTATATCGTAATTATTAGTTTCTTTAGGGCCATATTTCTAATCTTTAGTTTCCACCATTGATTTATGATATAATCTAATGGCCCTTGTTATAATCGATAAGGTAAAATGTACCCACAATTTGTAATGCTCATGGGGCTCGCAATTTCGGGTTTGATGAGCATTATAGATTATGGGTGCATTTACCTCGTAGAGTACGAGGGTCGTTAGATCAATGATCGAAAAGAAATCTCAAGCCCAATGAGAATTACAAATCATGGGTACATTTTACCTTGTAGAATACAATGAGGGTCATTATATTATATTTTAAAATAATGGTGGCAAGTAAATATTATAGTCTACCCCTTAAACCCATCGATATTTTCCACCCTTGGGCCCCTACTTTTCCATGAGAATTATTTTTAGATTGGATGGATTCACCATCATCATTAATTTATTTTCCTCTTATTTTTTCAAGATTCGCCAAAATTTTCTGAAAACTTTTAGTGATGTAAAAAATTCACCAATAAAATTAATAT
Source organism: Sequoia sempervirens (assembly GCA_007258455.2). NCBI lineage: Eukaryota > Viridiplantae > Streptophyta > Pinopsida > Cupressales > Cupressaceae > Sequoia > Sequoia sempervirens. The sequence goes on from VDFB02026265.1 coordinate 54,039, forward strand.
TTAAAAAAAATTTAAAGATTCGCCAATAGAAATTAATATTTTTTCCTAAAAAAATGAAAGATTCGCTAGGATTTTATATCTTTTTTTGAAGGGGGTTTCATAAATTTATCACTAACCCTTTAAGAAAAAACCAGCTTCCAAAGCTCTAAACTAATATATTATTTAGCAATTGAAGACTACGATACACTTTGAAGCTCTAAACTCTTCTAGAAAATTCAATACCAACAACCAAAGAGGAATCAAACACTTGATGATATGAGTAGCCTCCTACCCAAGCTCTCTACTTACAAGCAAGAAAACAATAATGAGATAAGGTTACCAAAAGCTTCCCAACCACTTTGTCACATATTTAATTCCCTAAGAAAAATATTGAATTCACCATGTGAGCCCAAAACATTAATTCTTTTACAATATTTAATGCATTCAACAAGAACTAAAAAAAGTTATTTGCATTCACACAATGATTCTAATTGTCTATGTGTTTGTTGAACTATGACCCTCCAATGTGCTACCAACATTAAGTATAAGAGTTTTTTTATCAACCCCATAGGAGCCATGGAACACCTACAACCAAAACAATCTTTCAAAAAAGAGAGAAACAATGTAAATGATATGAAGCTAGATAATTCATTAGATGCAAAAATAAAATTGGTCCAATATACAATGAGAAAACCCTTGTGGGTAAGTGCAAAAAGATGGGGAGCCAAAAAGGGGGCTTAAGTGGCCACTTTTTTTTTTGAAATAAGGAAATACTGACCTTGGACGTGAAATTGAGGATAGTTACACCCAAAATAATGAGATGCAACAAAAACAAAGATCTTAGTGCTTTGAGTCTACTTTCTAAACTACCAATTTATTTTGAAAATGGTTGAGATTAAGGGGTTCAAAAGAGGGGCCCACAAAAATTGGTGTTGTTTTTGTCAGAAAAACATAACATAGCAACTTTTGTGGGAATGTAGCACGGTGAACTTTTTTTAGTATTTTTAAAATCGCTTCAGTGAGAAATTAGCTTGCAGTATGTAGTTGATGCACAATTTTTTGATATTTTTTAATGAATATTTATTTTTTTACTAATTTTCAAAGTGGACACTTCCCGAAAAATAGAATTTTGGCCGTGCTACCCCTACAAATTTTGGAAACTAATTGATTTTTTTTTAATATTTGCAGAATGGAGTCTAGTTTCTAAAAATGTAATTTATTTGAAATTTCAATGAATAATTAATTTATAACGAGAAAAACACCAAACACTATTTTTTGCGAAAAAAGAGACACAAACAAAAGAAATTATAGATCAAAGGCTTAACATTGTCAAAAAGTGAAAACAATTACATTGTTGGATAGCTAAAGAGAGCCTAACATTACCTAGGTGTTCGATTTGTTCGATATTGAAACACGTGCAATCTTGATAGTGAGCACGAACCTGATTATGTGAAATATTGTAGAATTTGTAAAACATGTCTCTAGTCATTGGAAAGGCCCTCCAAACCTTTGGGTTGGTATTCCAAGGAAAATAATAAGCCCAAGGCTTGGGGATTCCCAAAGCAAGATATAACGCGAGCGTGTTATAATGTGCTCATGTTATTTGAATGCATTGACAAAACATGAGTACATTATAACAAGCTCACGTTTTGTGAATCATTGAAAAAACATGAGCACATTATAATGCACTCATGTTTTGGTCTACATTGAATTTATTTTTCTTTTCTTTTTTCTTTCTTCTTGTTATCCGTGTCACCAAAAATTGTATACTCTTGAAGAAAAAGACAATTTTGTGATTAATTTGGTCCTATTTTAGACACCCTTGCATCAATCACTCCTTAAAAACTGCATTTATAAGACCCTAATGCTCATGATTTTGGACTTTAAGGCTTATTCCACTCACAAATCATACAAATCCTGACAAGCAACATTCAAACACTTCAAATTTCGTGAAACCCATCTCGAAAATCCTTGGTAGGACTAAGTCGCCCAGGGTAGCGACTTAGTCCCTTTAGAGGAATTTTCCACTTTTGAGCGGGAAAATCACCGACTTAATTCAAATACTTGTGGGATGCTGGCCTATGAAGTTAAAATAATGAATAATTCGGTGTTAATTCCTATAAATACATGTTTTTAGGTCATTTTTCATAATATTAAGTCATTTTTACAAAGAAAAATCAAAAGTCAAAAGCCAAATATCTTTCACAAGAAGATTTTTTAGTCTTTCTACAACAAAGTTGAAGCTTTAGGGCAACAAACTAGGGTTTTTGCAGGTCTTCAAACTCACTTTTTGTCCAAGATCTCGCATTGCAAAGGGTTGATCATTGATGCATATGGAGAATCATGGAGAAATCTAGGTTGAGGAGATGCAACTAGCCATCAAATCACAACTAAAGACTTGTTTTCAAAGTGATTTCATCTTCCATTTTCTCTCTATCTTCAACCTAAGGAAGGTTTGCATGTCATTTAAATTCATTTCTAATGCAATCTAATGTCTCTTAGGATGAGTCTTGCATCATTCTAAATCCATTTATGCATCTTATTCTTACACATTAGAATAGGGTTGCATCTTATCTTTAGATTTTCCTAGTCTTATATATAGTTAGCGCTAGGGTTTTATGCAGATTTTATCTCTTCCAAAGTTTAAATACCAACTAGGGGTTTGACCAAGGCAAACCCCCCATTAGAAATCAAGTTATCTTCAGTTTTGCAGGTAATTTTGTAGATTCAGATTTGGATTTCTATCAAAAAACAAAGTGCAGACTATGGGCTTTTGTTTCCACTTTTAGATTTGCGGAAAATCCAAAGTGGATTGTCGCCCATAGTGGCAACTTAGTCCCACTGCACTGATTTTTTAGAGATTTTTATAGTTTCAGATACCCATTTAGCAGAAACAACTTTTTGGATAGTTTTCCTGATCTAGGACTAAGTCACCCAGCTTGGCGTAAGTGTCCTAGTTGGCTCAAAAATCAAGTTTTCTAGAATTCCAAAGGTCTTTGCAATCTCCATTCTACTCTTCATTAGTTTCTAGGTGCATAGTTTATGTTTGGCATCTTTATTTTGTTCTTTATTGCATTCATTTTACCATTTTGCATACCATAGTGTGTTTTCCAACACTTTTTATTTCTTAGGATTAACATCAATAAATCATTTTTTTCAATTTATTGCATTTAGACATCATATTTAGATACATTACATCCCTCATTACATTAATCTTGAGTGTAGACATTAGCATTTTGGGTCCATTTCTCTCCTTTTAGGTGAAAAACCTAGAAGAGCAAGAGCACCTTGGACACCCAAAATTAGTGTCCACATTTTGGAGAATCCAAATTTTGAGCATTTCCTTTCTGATTTCAAGTGCATCCTAGGTTTAACTTGCATCAACATTGCATTAGGTGTTGCATTGTTTACTTTACATCCTATGGTTTTAAACATTGCATTAGTGAAAAGCTCATTTAAGCTTTGCATTATTGCATTCCATTTCATTCCACAATAGTGAAATTTTGCATCTAAACTATAGATTTGCATGGTACAGTAAATAACACATCAATATTCATCAAAAAATTCAGAAAAACTTAAAAAATAACCCTACTTGGACTAATTCACCACCTTGGGTGACTTAGTCCCATTACACATTTTGCATCAGTGTTTTTCAACATTATGTTTCCAGTTTCTTCAATTACTATTTGTTTCAGTTACTTTTATGTTTCTGTGTAGTTATTTTCTATTACATTCAAATCATTAGCATTAATATCATTTATTTTAATGACAATTCTAGATGGCATTAGATTTTTACAATGTTCATTTTCAACATTAGTTCCTACTTCATTTAGATCAAATTCATCAGAAAACACAAAAAAAAACATTAACCAATCCAATGAAACAATCAAAACTATGGTTCACTTTAGACAAACTATATCATCCAAACCTTTTAGTAGTGATGACTTGGATAAGATAAATGAAGCTCTATAGGGATTCCTCTCGCTAAGTTCATCCACTAAGGCTTGTGATGACCAACCCAAACCAACCAATAATAACTTATCTCCCAAACCTTTTAGTAGTGATGACCTTGATATGTTAGATGAAGCCCTTATGGACTTCATCTCCCCAATGCCATCCGCTAAGGTTTGTTGTGAGCAACCTAAAAAAAAAGATGTCAATGTAATTCAACCTCAACTTGTCCTTTACCCACCTTCACATCAACCTCAACCTCCACCTAAACCAGAGTTTACCCTTTACCCACCTCAACATGATGTTGTTGGACACACACATTACACTAGAAATAATCTACAACCACAACCCAATCCAACATCTTTACCTTTTCCAAACCCCATCTTGCCTAGTGATCCTCACTTAAATTCACACCTTAAGGAGTATGATCTCGTTGAACAACTTAAGAATACTTCTGCAAAGATATCCCTTTGGGATCTTCTTCATAATTCACCAAATTATCATTCAATGCTCCAAACTGCATTGCAACAAATAGTGGTTCCTCCTGGTACAAACACAAATGATATGGCAGCTCTTATAAAAGGAATGGATGTAGTTAATGTAGACATTACCTTTCATCAACATGATCTCCCTATGTTAGAATTAAGGAAGGAAAATGAGGCCTTTATGATCATTTCTCAATACACTACAATAGGCATCAAACGAACCCTTGTTGACAATGACTTTTCCCTTAATGTGTGTAGTGTAAAGCTCCTAGTTCACTTATGTGTGGATAAATCACAAATCAAACCTGATTCCTTATCTATTAGAGGATTTGACAATACTACAAAGCAACTGCTCGGTGTAATCACTTTGCCCATAACAGTCGAAGTGGCTACCTTGCAAACTCCTATTCATGTCATGCCCTATGATCTTGCATATAATCTTCTCTTGGGAAGGCCATGGATTCATGAGATGAATGCGGTACCTTCGACCCTTCATCAAATAATGAAATATGTCTATAACAACAAAGTTTATCAAGTTGAAATAGACCTAGAGCCTGAAAGTTGCTTGCAACTTGAAAAAGGAACAACAAGTCCTCTAAACACATTAATTCCAACATCTCATATAGTACCCTTTGAGACTAGCAAACTAGAAGAAGAACCTGTGTCTAAATTTCTAGATGATGATTGGGGTACATTAGAATTCACACCTTCATTTATGGATGAATACATAATCAAATGAAAAGAAGATGAAAAATAAGAACAACCAACAATTATGTCAACTCAGAATTCAGAAGAATCTTCCCAAATATATACTTCATCTCCTTTGGAAGAAAATACAACCTACACAACGAATTTTGATGAGATAGATTATCAACATCCTCCTAACTCAAAGGAAATGGAAAGACTTTATGGGAAAGGCTATGCATTAGTGAAACAATTGGGATACAACGATAAAGGATGTGGAAAGAATGAACAAGGTATTTGAGTTCCTATAGAACCTAATACACAAGATACAAAGACTGGTTTGGGATATTCCTTTTCTAAGACAACAAAAGCAACTCAATGACCATCACTCAATATCAATACCATCACATGTAAACCAAAAACCAATCTTACGCTAAAGCATCCTAAATTTCTTGATATGGACTCCCCACCATCATGGGAGTATGTTGAAAGTGATGAAGCCTTGAAACAACTATTAGGAGCCTCTAATAAGCTGTCTTCTTCCAAGAGAAAAGTTACATGTGCTATGATAAGTACCCAACCAAAAGATATTGATACTAATGAGACAAGTACAAGTGTGGAACCTGAATCTCCTAAGTCAAATGCACTCCCCTTAGGAGATGCAATTGATATATCAATGGACATAGATGATAAAGAAAAGGTCATTAAGATTGGGAAGTGCCTTGACAATGAAGAACAAGAGGACACTACAACCTTGCTTCATGATTTTCCTAAAATATTTGCTTGGAAATATTCAGATATGCTAGAAATAGACCCGAAAATAGTCACACATAACATTGTTCTTGCAAATAATGCTAAGCCTATTTGACAAAAGATACAAAAAATGAATCCTAAGATAGCCTTGCATGTTAAAGGAGAACTTGAAAAACTCCTTGACGAAGGTTTCATTCACCCTATTGATTATTCTCCTTGGATCTCAAACATTGTCACAATTGCTAAACCTTATAATCGTATTAGGATATGTACGAATTTTTGTGACTTGAATAAAGCCTCCTTAAAAGACGATTTTCCCCTCCCTAATATCAACATGATCATGGATTCAATTGTGGGACATGCTTTATTGCCATTCATGAATGGATTTCCTGGCTATAATCAAATCTTCATCAACCCACAAGATCAATACAAGACAACATTTACAACTATTTGGGGAACATTTTGGTTGGGTTATGATGCCTTTTGGATTAAAGAATGTAGACGCAACTTATCAAAGAGCAATGACATTGATATTTCATGATTACATACACAAAATCTTGGAAGATTATGTTGATGACATCCTTGCTAAATCCATAACAAGACAAGACAATGTGAATGTCCTTCGACAAATCTTTGAATGAATGTGTAAATATAACATGCGACTCAATTCGAAAAAGTGTCTTTGGAGTAGATAGTGGAATTTTTTTAGCCCAGTTTATTATATCTCACAGAGGCATTGAGGTGGACACAAAAAAATTGACGCTATCATAAGCATGCCACCTCATAGGAATATTTCTCAATTATGCACTGTGAATGGTAGCTCTAGACCTGCTCAAACATAGACAAACAACGTAATATTAGTCCTCAAACACATCTAAAACAATGATTCCCCATGCAATTCATCTAAATGTAATAAACAAGAAAAAAAAGATTGAATATAAAATAAAAGCTTATTGAAATCCTATTTAAAACACTCAAACCAGCATCCCATGGGGGAATTGGTGCTACTTTGATGTGGAAAGTAGCCCTTCCCCAATTTCTTGTAAGCTTTGATGATGAACAATGTGATCCATGGTGAAATTTGCAATAACCTAGCTATGGTGATGAAATGCTATGAAAACCTTGATGAACAATGAATGAACTTGCATAAAATCTGTAGATAATGACTTTGCCTAAATTTGTGGATACAAAATCAATAGAAGAGCTCTCCATTTATAGGAAAGAGGGATGGAGGAATGAGAAACATGAAAGATGTGGTACTAAAGATTAATCAATAACAATGTGCCACTTGTCAACATGCTATTGAAGAGAGGTGGAGCACAATTTTATCAATGTGCAAATAAATGTAATTAGGTGGAAATTTGAAATTTGAAAGTTGGCTTGTGGAGGAAGAGATGTAAGAGGAGTTAATGCCACTTGGCTCAAGAAAAAGGACATGTAAGAGGCTTAAATGCCATGTTGGAGGACGAGTCCTTTTGGGAGGGAGATTTCAAATTGGAGGAACATTCAAATGAGATACCTTTTTGAATGAAAATAGAAGAATTAATAAATCAATTAAATTGATTTACTTGTGCAAGTTGCAAAATATACAGGATTTGATGGATTAGAGTTAGAGTTAATTAAGATTTGATTAACTTAGATGTAGATTAGTTTGATTTGACACTTGATTTAGATTTTTGGTTTTATTTAAATCAAATGGGAGGAATAATGAATATTAGATTTAATTAAATAAAGTTTTATTTATTTGATTAAAAGGAGACGATGTTAGATTTAATCAAATAAAGGTTAATTTATTTAATTAAAGGAAGATTATGATTTAATCAAATAAAGGGATTTATTTAATTAAAAGAGGAACATTAGGATTAATCAAATAAAATGATTAAAAAAAGATCAAATAAAGTTGATTTATTTAATTAAAAGGAAGATAATGATGAATTTAATCAAATAAAGATTATTCGATTAAATGGTTAGAAGAGAGATGATTTAGGGAGAACTGATGTTAGTAAATCAAGATCAAGTGTGTTAGATCAATCAGTATAATTTATGTGTCTACATTTTGCTCCTCTTTGAAGCAATGTACCTACTGCGTTGGTTCAAATAATAACCTTGCCGAGATCAAAATTAAAAAAAAAATTGACTTTTTCGGATGCCCCACTACTGCCCCAGCGAAACAATTACTCTGGTATACTGCCCCCTCGAGAAATAAGATGAAAGTTTGGATTTTTGGGTGATTTCTCAAAAAAAGAGGACAAGCTACCGACAGGTCCAGAAAGGCTCCAAGATGTTGAAAATGTGCTAAAACGTGAGAAAAAGACCTAAAACAAGCTTCAGTTGGGAAAAATTGGGGTCAGAGGCACAAAACCCTAGTTTAACAGCTATAACGGGGCAAAAAATCCCTAATTTTCATGCTTAAATAGCCTTCGAGGGGTCACTTTCAATTCATTTTCATATTCAGACTTTGAGATTTCCTTCATTTTGAGCTCTGACCCTCGTGTAGAATGGCACAGAGAGTGCTTCCCTGACACATTTTCGAGCGAGTTCGAGTCTACTAGAGACCTCTAGGCACAAGACCATAGGTATGCTATCCTATCCCAACCTTTAATTTTGATTTTTGTGCGCATTTATTACGTTTTGAAAGGTCAACCTATCTAGCATCATTAAAGTGCATAATCAACGATGCTAAGCTTCAAATCGTACTGCTACTATGACCTGCGATGCCATGTCGCAGTTTAAGTTTTAGGTTGCAAACTCCAAAGGGCAATGCCATTGTATATGGCAACACCACGCTTCAATTAGGTTTTAGGGTTTTAGGTCAAGCAAGCCCGTGCATGCAAACAACTACGCCGCCACCCAGTTTGCACTTTGGGGGGTTCTAGCGTCGCTATTTGGAGTTTTAAAAGAGCGATGCCTTTGCAAATAGCGACACATTTGCTGTTTTAGTGCTAAAACTTCAAACGGGGTCTAGTCTTTTTACGAAATTTGATGTTGTAGCTTCATGGGTGGAGGAGGATAGAGAGCCTGTGCATTCATGTGAGCACTGACCCTCGGTGTTGAGAAAACTGAGCAGATTACACGAGTTACTATAGGAGTACCTTGGCGTGATCGACCTCTGGTATGTTGCTTATGCGCTTAGCTATGATGACTGTGTTGGCAGAGAGGTGGCATAGTGAGACCTCATCGTTTCATCTTCCCACTAGTGAGGTGACCGTCACATTGGAGGACATTTGGCATATCTTGCGATTGCCCATCCATGACTAGTGAGTTATTTATGACATGGATGCCAACACCGATGCATGCTACGAGATCATGGGGATAGATGAGATCGTATTTACCAAGAGTCAGATTGATCTTGAGTATTACAAAGGTCGGGTGTTGACTTTACAGCTGATTGTGGCCATGATCATATTAGGACTAGTAGCTCCAGATCGATGAGGTCAATATTTTAGTCTGGGATGGGGTTTGGCTTGGGAGAAAATGCTATTCAAGAGGACCTATTTTTCTTGGGGACTAGTGATGTTGGCCTCATTATATCATGATCTGCATGAGTTTGCTTACTGTGACAACAGAGTGATCAGTGCTGGGGTCACACTATTGCACATCTAGGCCTGGGAGCACATTGTCGTGCTTCGTCTGAGGGTTACAGTGGTTGATATCGAGACCAATGACCCAACAGTTTGGAGGTATAGGGGCGGCCTCACTTTCAGACATACAGGACATGCAGGTCTTCCTCACTAGCAGAGGATTTTGGACGAGATGACAGTGTTCACCTAGAGACCTTGGTTACAAATGCCAACTTGGTATGATGGCATACAATAGTTATTCTATGCTAGGCAAGATAGACTAATGCAGGGGCGGGAACACACCATCATTGAGTGCTACTTGCCAGACAGGGTAGCCCGACTGTTTGGGGATACCCAGGATAGGCTGGATGATTAGTACATGACTATCTTTGCTCGGTCCACCAGAGAGACCACATGGGGTCAGACGATCCCAACATCAAATGTAGTCGACAGTTTCAGACAGCTGGTGGCTAGGCCATGGGCCTACAATTAGGGACAAGTGGATCCAGGCACCACACGTGCCTATGATGATTGGTTCAGGCCTCCAGTTCGATTGATAGTTCTAGGGGTAGCACTTCCACGATGGAGACCTCGACGCCGGACAGTAGGGTGGGGATGGGCAAGAAAGGTCCTAGAAGCACTTGGAGGAGGAGGAGGCAGAGGAGGAGGAGGACCACCTCCTCACCAGGCAGATCAAAGAGACTAGTAGCCACCGTCGAGGGACCAGTAGAGGGACCAACCACCACAACCACCACAGCCATCACAGCCTGATCCAAGAGATGCCTAGATACATTAGCTGTAGAGGAAGATATAGGGGCTACAGGCACAGGTACATGCCATTACATCAGAGAGGAACTAGGCTAGACAACAGGTCCAAGCCCTCATGGCAGAGCGAGATCATGAGAGGCAACAACAACAAATGACAGAGCTGCAACTGGCCCAGGAGGTCGATAGGAGACAGTAGCTAGAGAGCATGGCTACTGCGTCACAGGGTAGGACAATCTCGGTGCGGATGTACTGCGACGCTATGAGAGAGGTCAAGTATTATAGGCTACATTATCGACAGGAAGTGCCTCTAGTGGCTTGGGTGCTAGAGTTTTCTTAGCAGATAGGGTACAGGTAGGACCAGCCAGAGAGGCAAGCAGGTGAGGGGAGCAACCACGAGGGCTAGCTCATACAGTTTTGATCGACACTTTGATTCTTTTTGAAATCCATGGGCTCCATTTTTGATAGCCCCGTGGGAATTTGTACTCTAATTGATACACATACATGATCCTAATTTTGTACCATGATAGTTACATTTTTTTGATATATATATATATATATGATATGATTGATTCATTATGAGATGTGTACTATTTTATTTATGCATTTATGGATGGATGTACTTTAATGTTCTATATGCGATGTGATGTAATTCTATATAATGTGATATATGATTATGTAGATGTTTATGGATGTCATGGATGCATTTCTTTTTTGTATCATTTCTATGCACTTTTATGATGATGATGTATGAAATATGGATGTATAGATGCAAATGTTTATGATATGCAAATGACTTTAATATACTTAGACTAACTGATCTATATTATGCCCCTAATGGATGCTGTTATGTGTTATGATTACGAGATGTATTGGATGTTATGACATGCTCTTTTTATTTTTTAGTATCCTTTTCATGCGTGATATGATGTTGCATGTATAGATGATATGATAATGCCTCTATGGATGATATGATGATGCATATATGGATAATATGATGGCTATATGGATGATATGATGATGTTTATATGATTATGCAAATGGATGCAAATGTATGGTTTATGAGATGCTTAGAATAATCAATCTATATTATGATGCAAATGATGGAAATGCAATGCATGTTAGATAATCAATGTTTTCTATATGATATGATATGATATGCAACATGTTGACGGTTTGTGGATGTAGGATAGATGCATTGGTGATGTTTTTTGATCAGCTGTCATGGTACCAAGTTAGTGCAGAGAGAAGAAAGAAAAAATGAGATGATGATGCAATGCTTATCAAGAATTGGGATTTTAAAAGGGATTACTTACCTTATGTTTGATAACACACGTAGGCACGATGCATCAAGGTATAAAGAGCCAGGATGGCGTTGCATCTAGTGTGAGGGACTCTGACTCAACAATCAGATAGGAGTACTCCTGTTCACACTTGACATATGAAACCCTATTTAGAATGCAGTTCAGATATTTCAAACATCTCAGACCAAAACATAGAAAGGCAAGCCTTCCTATGTGGTCAATAAAACACCTAAAACACCCTCCATACAAACCAAATAAAGCACGCATGACCAAGGTTATATTACAAGAATATCCAACAAGCACAATAGATAAAAGATAATGATCGTTTCCCCATTCTTTTCTCTCTAAGTCCCTTTGTTTGGACATCATCGAGAGGTCATTGGAATGAGTGCAATAAGATAAATCAACAAGAAAAAGGTGAAGTAAACAAACAAGCCAATGTTCTGCATACCACTAGCCTAGACTAAACTACGGTGATGCCTGATGTTGATGTCCATTGTAAGAAGGATGCATCCTAGGACATGATGTTATCAGATGATTTGGGACAAATTGGATGATGAGCTATTGATATGAAGAGTTTACCAACTTGTTTACCTACTGACCTAGACTTGAGACTTTTGACATTTGAGTTTTCACTTTTGATCTACTAGATTTGTTTCCAATTATCGTACCAAAGGTTGAGGACAACGATGATTTATTGTGAGTGGATATTTATTGCGGGTGAATGCGAAATGGGATGGATGGATTTGTTTTCAAATATTTGGATGTTTTGAAATGTTTTGAGGCTATTTTTGGTATTTTCAGGTTTTTTTTAAATGTTTTGATTTTTGAATTTTCCAATGTTTTTGTCTTTTCTAATATTTTGACCAAGAGACTAACTTAAAGACCTACATGCAAAGACCACGTAGTTCGACTGACATAGACTTGATTTATTGATGAGATATGAACAAATGGATTGCTAGTTTATTGTGACAGACTCCTAAAGGTCTAACCTAAGTGTCTCGGGGGATCTGATCAAAGATCAACCTTGCCTATGTTCAGAGCTCAGAGACCCATAGTTCGACAAGACGACTTTTTTTTATAACTTTTTTGACTTTTTGAATGTTTTTGGATTTTGATATGTTTTGAATGTTTTTGGATTTTTTGATTTTATGAATTATTTTGGATTTTTTTGATTTTTTGATGTTTTTTGGATTTTCTGATTTTAAGGGAGACTTCAAGAATATACACAAATCCGATCCAATGTAGGTATAAGAACATGCCCCCAATGTGATGCAATAGAATACTCCGATATAGGTAGGAAAAACTGACCTTAGAAATGTGCCAAGTAGTACTAGGAGGGATCATGATATAAACACGTGATCAAGCTATGATGTAGATGCGAATGGGTGATGGATAGAGATATGGAAGCATAATGGATGGATGATGTCGATCGAGCCACAAAGATCATGGTGGATGGAAAGTACTTATTTACACAAGGCGTTTGTTTTCTAGGTTTTCACCAAGGTACTTGCCCAAAGTGCCACCGAAGTGGTTTTCATTAGAGGACGATTTTTTTCTTTACTGTTTTCAATCCTTTTTTGATTTTTTTTGTATTTTTGGATTTATACCTTGCAAGTTTAGGCATAGTTTTTTTTGATATGGGAGCTATTCATGGGATACTCTAGCGGTTCCCCTTCGAGTGTTGATAGCTGATATTCCCTTGACTTGTAGCTTGCTTTGACGATGAAGGGTCCCAACCAATTGGGTTCAAACTTTCCCTTGTTATCTGCATTTTGTACATTTTTCTAATTCTCCTTTAGCACAAGCCCTTTGAATTAGAAGGTTCGACTCCTGATTTTCTTGCTATAATTTCACTTGAGACAGTTTTGGTAGACTTACAAATGGTTTAAGGAATCCATGTACCGCTCATCTAGTAGTTCCAGTTCGTTCAACCGTGATACTTGATATTCTTCATCTGTAATGAGATTCTACAATGATATCCTTAGGTATGGGAGCTCAATCTTAATGGTAAGTATGGTTTCTAATCCGTAGATCAAGGAGAAAGGGGTAGCACCTGTTGGTGTTCGGATACTTTTTCGGTAGCTCTAGACTTTCTCAAACATAGACAAACAACCTAATGTTAGTCCTCAAACACATCTAAAACAATCATTCCCCATGCAATTCATCTAAATGCAATAAACAAGAAAACAAAGATTGAATATAAAATAAAAGCTTATTGAAATCCTATTTAAAACACTCAAACCAACATCCCATGGGGGAATTGGTGCTACTTTGATGTGGAAAGTATCCCTTTCCTAATTCCTTGTAAGCTTTGATGATGAACAATGTGATCCTTTGTGAAATTTTCAATAACCTAGCTCTAGTGATGAAATTCTATGAAAACCTTGATGAACAATGAATGAACTTGCATAAAATTTGTAGATAATGACTTTGCCTAAAGTTGTGGATCCAAAATCAATAGAAGAGCACTCCATTTATAGGAAAGAGGGATGGAGGAATGAGAAACATGAAGGATGTGGGACTAAAGATTAACTGATAACAATGTGCCACTTGTCAACATGGTATTGAAGAGAGGCGAAGCACATTTTGATCAATGTGCAAATAAATGCAACTAGGTGGAAATTTGAAATTTGAAAGTTGTCTTGTGGAGGAAGAGATGGAAGATGAGTTAATGCCACTTGGCTCAAGTAAAATGACATGTAAGAGGATGTTGGAGGACAAGTCCTTTTGGGAGGGAGATTTCAAATTGGAGGAAAATTCCAATTAGATGCCTTTTTGAATGAAAATAGAAGAATTAATAAATCAATTAAATTGATTTACTTGTGCAAGTTGCAAAATCTAGAGGATTTGATGGATTAGAGTTAGAGTTAATCAAGATTTGATTAACTTAGATGGAGATTAGTTTGATTTGACACTTGATTTAGATTTTTGGATTTATTTAAATCAAATGGGAGGAATAATGAATATTAGATTTAATTAAATAAAGTTTGATTTATTTAATTAAAATGAGATGATGTTAGATTTAATCAAATAAAGGTTAATTTATTTAATTAAATGAAGATTATGATTTAATCAAATAAAGGGATTTATTTAATTAAAAAAGGAACATTATGATTAATTAAATAAAATAATTAAAAGATCAAATAAAGTAAATTTATTTAATTAAAAGGAAGATAATGATTAATTTAATCAAATAAAGATTATTCGATTAAATGATTAGAGGAGAGATGATTTAGGGAGAGCTAATGTTACTAAATCCAGATCAAGTGTGCGAGATCAATCAATATAATTTACGTGTCTACATGCATATTACAAGGAAGAATTCAAGCCATATGTCGTTTTGTCGCTTCTTTAGCTGATCAAATGCTACCTTTCAGACATTTCCTCAAGAAGGATGTGCCTTTTGACTGAAACGAGGATTGTAAATAGGCCTTTGAGAGTTTAAAGGAGTACCTTGCAACTTTGCCCGTTTTACAACCTGCTGTGCCAAACAAAACATTCATCCTTTACATAGCTACATCTGCCCATGCTCTTGCAACATTGTTGGCTCAACGCGATGATAGTGGAAAATAACATCTTGTTTATTACATTAGTCAAATTTTAATTGATTATGAAACACGATACACTCTGATTGAAAAACAATGTTTAGCTCTTGTATTTGCTACTAGTAAGTTGCGACATTATTTATTGAATGTACAAGTATAGGTCATGACAAAATTTGATCCTCTCAAACATCTTTTTAAGAAAACATACTTATTAGGACGTTTAGCTAAATGGGTTATGTTGTTGACTGAATTTGACCTTAAGTTTGTTTAACAAAAAGCAATTAAAGGTCAAGCCTTGACTGACCACTTAGCTGATGCTCCTCCTTTGGCACTACCCGACAATGATTCTTTTCTTGATGATAGTGTGTTGACAAAAAAAGTTTCTACATGGGAATTATATTTTGATGGATCCAAGTGTAGAATAGGCTTTGGTGCTAGAGTGATTGGTTTTGCTCGTAGGAAAGCCTATTCCCTTGTCGTATCGATTAAATTTTCTATGTACAAATAAAATTGCTAAATATGAGGCCCTAATTGCTGGATTACATGTTGCTTTAATCATGGACATTAAAGATATTAAGATATTTAGTGATTCACAATTAGTAATAAAAAAAATAAACGGAGTCTATCAAGCTAAACATGATAAATTATCAAAATATAAGGATCTGACAATGTCCTTGTCGGTGAAATTTGACTCATTCACCATTGATAACATCCCATGAAAAGATAATCGGCATGTGGATGCAATGGCGAGTGTTGCTTCTCTTATATATCTCCTCTAGATCCTTCAAAGGATGTTATATTCATTCTTCACCCAATCCTAAAACCTTCAATTGATGACACCACTGTAAATGCATTAACAAAAACCAAGGACAATTCAAGTGAATGGTATGATGCCATATATAATTATATAAAAGATGGTACCATTCTTGAACCTATCACAAATAACACTTGAGCTTGTTTAAAACAATTTTCCACCAAGTACATCATTCTTGCCGATGTGTTATATAGACGGTCCTTTGATGGCATTTTACTTAGATGTATTAAGGATTCTGAAATCAATATGGCACTCGAGCAGGCTCATGCAAGCAATTGTGGTGGTCATTTTGGAGCAAAGACCCTAGCATAAAAACTCATTCATACGGGTTACTATTGTAAAAATATGGAAAAAGATTATTATGCATATGTTAAGTGATGTCACTAATGTTAAGAACATAGCAATTAATTTCATGCTCCTGCTTCTGAGCTCCATGCCCAAATCTCTATTTGGCCATTCTTTGTATGGGGGCTAGACATAATTAGAAAAATATCACCACCATCTTCCACTGGACATACGTTTATCATAACTGCAACTGATTACTTCATGAAATGGGTAGAGGCTATTCCTCTTGAATCTACAACAGCTGAGGTAATATGTCATTTCATCCTAGAGCACATTATTGCTCATTTTGGACTTCCTTCCACATTAGTATTTGATAATGGAACACCATTTAAGAATAATGACGTGAAGAAATTCTTGGAGACCTTTAATATCCAACATCGTTTTTCGACACCCTATTACCAACAATCTAATGGTCAAGTTGAATCAACTAATAAATTCCTTGAGAAAATTTTGAAGAAAACTGTTAATAATAATCATTGGGACTGGCACACATAATTGCACTATGCACTTTGGGCTTACCACACAAGTGTTCGATCCTCTACTGGAGCCACACCTTATAACCTAGTTTATGGTACTGAGGCAATCATGCCCTTGGAGTTAGAAATCCCAACATTATGGATTTCTCTTCAAGGTTTGGTTGACAACAACACTTATAAGGTAGAATGATTACACCAACTTGAAATTCTCGATGAACAAGACATTAACACTCTTGAGCATCTCCAAGCTTATTGCAAAAGGAAACAACACTATTACAATTTCTCAATGTTATCCCTTGCACATTTCACAAGGGTAACTTAGTTCTCTCTGCAAATCAGCGTAACATCAACGCTGACCCTAATGAAAGAGGAAAATTTAGTCCTAATTGGTTAGGACCATATATAGTCGACAAAAGCTTTGGGTCTGGTGCATATGTCTTAACAGAACTCGATGTCATACCCCTTAAGGAACCTATCAATGCTGCGCATTTACGTCGGTATTATGTTTAATCCCTTTTGAATAGTATGCATGTTAAAGCAGTGTTGTTAGAGTTATGGGGTCATATCTTATATGCTTTCACATTGCTTCGTTCTTGAAAAACCAATCATGCGTATGTCTTGAGCACTAAAGTGATTATTAAATGTCTTTTTAATTACTTTAGGTTTCATACTATTTAACTGCCTCTTGTGTGTTATGTTACGATAGACCATTAATATATTTAATTTATCATAACATACTAATCATCATGTTGTTGTTGGAAACACAAGGGTAGACAACTGAGAGGGGGGGAGGGGTGAATCAGTTGTCACAAAATTTCAAAACTTATTCAACTTATTAACCTTAGTCTCAAATATAATCAATAACCATGAAAGCATAAATCAACAACACATCAGAAACACACACAACACTAAGATTTTTTACGTGAAAACCCTGTTGGAAAAACCAGATGGAGGTCAGTCCACAAGTTATTTAAAGTATAAAAGAATAATATGGGGAATGGGCAATACATTTGAAACTCCTTCCGCAAAACCAGCGCTCAATTACAAAGGAAGACTCACTATCTTACCGAAAGGATTTGATTCATCAAAAGATTTGATGAAAATAGCATTGCTAATGCTTGATTGGATTCCGGTTAAGGACGGAGCCGCTCTTCACACTGCTCGCTCGCTGCTTCACACTCTGCAGCACCTGCCTTTGAATGAATTAGGACACTAGTTATTTACATCTCAGCCCACAAGCACACAACTAAAATGGAATAAACAATCACTTATATATGCGGGCGAAAGTACATTTGCTACATATTCCAGCCACACTCCAATAAAATATTAAAACACCACTACTGGAAATTGTTAAAACATTAAAGATTATTAATGAATCAACCAAAGATTAGAGCTACAACATAGTGGGGCAAAATAAAATCTTCAAACTACTAAAACCACCTTCAAAAATTCTTCCTCAAAGGTCACGGCATGCTACAATACCACAGTAGCCAAGAACACAAAGAACATGGGCTAGAGAAATTTTCTAATAAAAGACACAATGATCAACACGAGACATACATACGGATGAGGCATGATCTAGAAATATCCACAAGAATCATGAATCACTACAGAAGCATCCACAACAACTCAAATTACTAGAATCACATCATCTTCTTTCAG
>VDFB02026266.1:0-46968 GCA_007258455.2 Sequoia sempervirens
CCGGACTTTCCTTTTCAATTCATGCAATTTTAATGCTTTATTATATCCTGTAGAGGGCCTTCTCTTGTGGAAAAAATTACTCACCCAAGAGGAACGAACCAAGTGGGTTCAAGCCAAAGCCAGGCTATTCCACCCCACTATAAAATTTAAAGCGAATCTAGGGAAACCCACTTTTTCCGGTAGTGTGCAAGATAACCATCCCCAAAGCTTTTGCTCTAAAGGTTGGGAGGTCTCCTGAGGGAGTTTATTATTTCCGCACCGAATGGAAACCCTTACTACGAACCTAGTGTAGTAGCCAACTGTGTCAGTTTCCGAACATCCTAATAATCATAGTGCAATGGGAGGGAAGAATCTGCCCCCAAGATACTCACTATATAACTGCCAAGGACCGTTTTCTTAGGGGATCTGGTATCCACTTCCATCACTTTGAGTACGTGCCTAGAAAAGACAAAAACATGGGCGTCCCTTCGGGGGTGACACGACTGTGTGAGTCGACTCAATTCTAAGATGTGGGCTGTGGTTATTATGATGACCTACTTGAGTACTAAGAGTGAGTATGCCTGAATTGTCTGTTATGTGTGAAACCTGTGAAAACACTTTTTGAAAAAGCGTTTTTGAACATACACTTGATGTTTAGCATAGGGCTTAAAAACAACTGTTTTCAGAGTGTTTGCTGTGTTTTCAATCATATTAACTCAAATAAAAGATCATGCAAGATGAACATGCAAAAATTCAGCTGGAATTATTCAAAGACTGTTTGAAAAACTGCTTTGGAAAACTGTTTTAGTGCATCTAGGGGATGTCTTAGCGCATATAAGGTCTGTTCTAGCGCATTCACTGGTTAGTTCAATTATTATTTTTCCCTAAAACATTTAAATTAGGATTCTTGTTATATAATTTTATGGTAAAAGCATTGGATACTATAAAATATCCTCATTGTGTTGTGATTTGATATTTTTTTATTAAGGGTTAAAAGGGTAATAATAGGTTCCTAAAACCTAGTTACATCAAAACATTAGCATAAGAACAACTAACAAACAATAAAGAAGAAAATAATAAGAATATGTTTTAAAAGGGCTTGTAACCTCTTACATGGGAAAGGTAGTGGCTATTAAAAAATCCACAGAAAAATAAATTTGTAGCAAGGATTTCATTAGAAACCATCGTATCCAACCTATACAATGCTTAAAGCCTTCCTTGCAATGCTCACACCCTTCACCCAATGATGTGATTCTATTTTTTTCTCGAAAGGTCTCCCTTCCTTCTTTGAATAATTGTCCAACATATACCTTTTTCTAACTCCTTCGATCAAGGAGAGAGGATGATATACCCAAAAATTTCCTTATATAGAGTCACCTCTTGTGATGAAGAATCAATTATACTTGAGGAAGTTGTATGCAACATAGAATCCACCAACTATTTAGGGATAAGAGTCCCCCATAACCCACCAATTGAGAAATGAGGTCAAATGTAGGAGAATATTGAACTAGTTCCAAAGGAGAAAACTTGTAGGGGTTGATGAAATAGCCAATTCCATTCTAGCCATAGGTGAAGCCACCTTAGGAGGAGATTCAAAAATCACATCATGATCCACCATCAATGAGTTAGGAAAATGAACTTTATTAACTAGAAAGATAGGAACAATAGAGACATCCATAGTCAAATGATCAGTAGGAAGTATTGCTACTAAGAATTTAATCTTGTAGTCCTATGATGAGGGTGTAGACACTTGGAAATAAGATGTATACTATCAAACCACTATTTGGATAAAAATAATAGGCTCTTATAGTCAAGTGGTTGAATCTACTTCCTATCCTTAACCATCAAGATGACATCTCCATGAAGCGCCTTGGAAATGTTGATGTCCATAAAAATATGAGAAAAGGTAGAGTGGTTGAGTATATGTTAAAAAATGACCAATAACATTGCCTATATCCTTAAAGAATGTATCTTTCCATAATTTGAGAGGTAGGTAAGATAACCTTACCCAAATTAGCATAACATTTAGAGATTCTATCTTAGGGTTGAAAAAGGTAAGCACCATTTAAGAGAGTGAGTTCTCACTACACATCCACAATGTACTGTTTAACACCACTTATATGTGCTTTGAAGAATGAAACCCCTAGCACAAGGAAAAAAGATCAATTATGCCACCTTACTCTAATCTAATTATAATTAATTCAATTTGAATCTTCTTTTTGTGTCTATTAGAATTTAAAATTCAAATATATAGGAATCTCTATTCTAGGTTGGGAATTCTCTATATAATGGCATGTGTGTCCATTCTATAAGATGTTCTATGTAAATGCACTCTTGAGACTTCTATGTAGGATATTTTCCCACCTTTTTAACTAGATAGATAAACCTATATGAATGAGTCTAGATTTAGATATAATTCATTGTATGTAACTATTCAATATTATCACAAACATTAATATAATAATATTTTATTCTATAAGTTATTTTTTTTGAATAAAGAGGGTAAAAAATTATTGCAACCAGAAAATCAAATGTACAGAGAACTCAGGGTCAAAACAGGCACCTTGAGAGGAAATCAAGAACCAAAAACCCAAGGAAAGACCACTAAAAGCAAAAATAACTAGACCAACCACCAAGAAACATCAACCACCCATACCCTTCAAGACGAGACTCTCAAGATCTTGGGAATAAACCTGGGATAATTTCTCCTAACCTTCCACCTTCTAGCCACCATTCTACTTCGATGCCCATCTAGCCAAACAATTAGCAACCCTGTTCCACTCTCGAGGAATATGAATGAAAGAAACCAACTCCAAAGTGGAACTCAGATGTAGAATATGCCTAACAATAGAAGCCAATTGCTAATTAACCCTATCCAAATTCTACACATTCAACAAATTGAACATTATTTGTGAGTTCGACTCATAGATAACCTTGCACCACCCAAGAGCACAAGCTCACTCTATAGCTACTAGAATTGCCAAACCTTCCATGAGGTTGTTGGATTGCTTCCCCTTATGAATAGAAAAGAAGAAAATATCCTTGCCAAAACTGTCTCTTCCAATACCACCAATCCAAAGAGGCCTAGCATTACCCCTTGAAGAGCCATCAATATTAATTTTTAAAACATCCCTTGAAGGAGGGGACTAGCCCCCATCTCATTGAACCTTCCCTTTTGTTTGAAGCCCATTCTAACACAGAAAGAGTCAAGCATTAGGCCACACAAGCCTAAACTATTCACAATCTATTCATCTTCCCTTTCCAAAGGATAAGCCGCTTCACACTTAGCTTCCACAATCTCTTGAATCATGCTGACAACCCTTTTCAAACCTGTCGAGTCACCAACTTGCTGCCCCAAAAAATCCTGCGATTCCTCTCAAGCTAAATTTTCCAAAGGATAAAGGTAGGAAAAATAATCCAAACGATCTGGAGGAAAGAAGCATTTTTCAGGGGCCTCCCTAGACTATTCCAGAAATCAATTAGAGAAGAAGCATGAACAATGGGTTGTCTCCAAACACCTCACCAAAAGTGCTAGATAAGCAAAGAAAAAGGGTATCGAAAGAATAAGTGGGTTGAATCCTCCTTTGAGCAACTGTAGAGGGCACAAATTGAAGGACCCTGGAAACCATTCTTGCAAAGATCATCCCAAATCAAACATCTATTCCAAGCAAGCGTCCAAACAAAAAAATTATACTTGGGCCAAGAAAAATTATTCCAGACATTTTTCCTCCAAGAAACTTTCAACCCCCCATACTTCTAATAAATCAGCTCTTGATAGCCACTAGCCACCGTATAGAGCCCCTTAGGATCAGGGCTCCATGCCAAAATATCCTTCCTTATCCCTTATAGAACTGCAATCTCTACCTGCAAGAATATTTCTTAGCTCAACACAATCATCTTCCAAACCCCCAACTAGCCACTCTCTAGGGTCCTTCCATCTAGAAACTTCCACCAAACCACAAGGATGACTAGATTTGAAATCCTCAACCAAGACCAATCAGCCTCTAGAAAACAATGGCAAAGATCCTATAGATGAAGGTTCCTGGTCATGATAAGGGAGAATCCATCCCAAGAGTCAAACTAGAAGAGAGCATATGACCCCCTATTATAAATCCAAAACAAACCATCCTTGATCATCTTAGCTCCTTTCTTAAGAGTTCCCCAAATCACAGAGCTCTTAACCAAGAGTGGAAATTGAGGAACCTCCTCCTTCTTCACCCCCTTCAGATACTTGTTAGAAATAATCTTGGCCCAGACCTAGTTTTTTTCAGTGCACCATCTCTAGTATAGCTTGGCAGAAAGAGCCAAACTAGAAAGGCTAGCTTGCTGCAACCCAAGGCCACCAAGCTGTTTCGATCTATAGATAGTCTCGACTCCATTTTGAGGATGCCAAGCTACCAACCCAAAGAAATTTCCTTGCGAGAGAGAGTCCAATTCCCTAATAAAAATTGAAGAAGCAACTTGCAACATACACCTGTAATTGGGAAGAGCCTGCACTTACTTTAAAAGAAACCCCCGACCCATAAAGGATAACCACCTATGAGTCCAATGGTTCACTTTTACACGAAACTTGTTAAGAATATTTTGCTAGGAACCCCTAGGAAAGGGACCTGTAGAAAGTGGAATACCAAGATAAATCAAAGGAAACTGCCCAATTTGAAACTTGAGAATATAGGCTATCCAATGTTGAATAGGCATAGGAGTGTTAAAGAAGGAAATAAAGGATTTACCTTCATTGATTTTTTGTCTAGAGGTTGTGAGGTAAACATTAGCCTCTTGATCTTGGCCAAACCCATCAAAGCAGTATCGTCAAAAAAATTGTAGGTGCGATTGAGGAGGAAGGCTAATACCCTAGTTCCACCCATGGATCAACCCCTGATTAACATGGCTCTTAATGGCTCTCCCTAGACCTTCAACCAAGAGAATAAATAGGTACAAAGATAGATGATCCCCTTGACGGAGACCTCTAGAATTCATGAACGAGGGAGAAGGATCCCTATTAACCAACACTGAAAAGGAAGGTGACGCGATACAACTCATTAACCACATAACCCACTCCTTACCAAAACCAAAAGCCCCAAGAACTTTCTAAAAAAGGGACCATTTGACGTTATCATGGGATTTTTCCATATCTAGTTTTATAAACATAGTTTTTTCCTTAGACATTTCCATAGAATGGATAGTTTCAATAACAATCACCACACCATCTAGTATTTTCCTATCAACCACAAAGCCTCTTTGTTCCAGAGACTAGTATGCTAATCCACCGCTTTAGTCTTTCTTCCATCAACTTGGATATAATATTATAAATCACATTACATAGATCTAAGGGCCTGAAAAAACTCAACCTATCCACCCCATCACACTTGGGAATAAGGGAAAGAAAAGTAGAGTTCAATACCTTCAACATCTATTTATTCCCCTGAGATTCACACACCACCTCTAATAAGTCCAAATTGACGATTTCCCAAAATTATTGAAAAACTCAATCGAAAACCCATAAGGTCCAAGTGCCTTTCCTTTATTCATCTGAAAGACGATAGCCTCCAATTATTCTAGAGAGATAAGACTAATAAGGTTCCCATTTATTTCCCTAGAAACTAAAGAGGGAATACAAGCGAGAATATGATTTTCATCCTCCCCCACATTAGGGGAGTCCTCCCTAGATAAAGATGCAAAGTATTGAGAAGCATCATTGGAGATATCCCCATGAGAGGTCAGTTGATCACCCATAGAATTCACAAGATGAGAGATAAAATTACCATGTCGCCTAGCCTTCACAGAGTTGAAGAAGGAAATGTTTCTATCCCCTTCCTGCAACCATGCAATCCGCGCCTTTTGTTTCCAATAAATTTCCTCCTACAACTCACACTCCTCCAAAGTTTTCAAATCCTTTGACTCTTCCAAGAGAGAATCCTATGACAAGCCATGATCCCTAATAACATAGGTAATGACATCCAAAATAGCATGAGCAATAACTTTAGCATGAAATATGTTGCCAAAACACTTCCTATTCCACCTTTTGAGTTGATACTTCAAAAACTGTAGTTGCTTGACAAAAGAGTACATAGTTATGTCAAAAACAGGTCTACCTCGCTTCCGCCACTCAACCATATGGTCTTGAAGAGAAGGGTCCCATAGCCACTTGAGTTGGAACTTGAAAGGGTGATTATGAGAAACACTAGCCAAAGAAGCAAAAAGCTTAATTGGCCAATGGCCAGAGCCCCTCCAATCTGGAATCTCCAAGTTGAAAGACCAAGATCCACCTATCTAGAAATAATAAACTAGAAATCTATCAATCCTTTCAACAATGTAGTCCTTACCGCACCTCCTATTATTCCAAGTAAGAAATGGTTTTATGTCAACTGGATTTAAGGAAGAAATATTCTCTTTCGAAGAAAGGAAAAAGGCTCCAACCTCAATGTTCCACCCTTCTTTTCCCACAACTCAATAATAGCATTGAAATCACCAACAACAACCCAAGGATAATGAGGAGCCATACTTCAAATAAACTGAATGTGAGACCAAAGACACTGATTACCAAGCATGTTGGTTGGGGAATAAATGTTGAATAAAAGAATAGTCTCACCAGACTCCAAACTCACAACAACCACAAAAATAGAAGACCTCCTAGCAATCCACCAAATAGGCCAAATATTTAGTGGGTTCCATAAGTAGGCCACACCCCAACATTACCCTGCACACCACTATAATGACCTTGACACTGCCACCAGAGTTTGGGCACTAAACTACTCATACTCTCCACCGAAATCTTAGTTTCCTAAAGAAATAACATATCAGGTGAATTCATTTGCACCAAGTCATGACCAATTTTTTCTCTAGGGTCGTTGTTCAATCCCCTCACATTCCAAGAGAGAATAATCATCTTTGAGAGGTGGAAAAGTGGCAGTCAAGAGTTTTGACAAACCTTGACTCAGCCAATGTTTCTCCCACCATCTTAATATTTTCCAAATCCTTCTTCCTCCCAAGCTTGAGGGTTTTCTTATTAACCCCTTTGGATTTTTCTGAAGGATCTCAAGGGGAAGAGATGCTTTATTTCCTTTCTCTGAATCATACACCATCTTCTCTAGAGGGGATGCATTCTCAACCTCAATCCTTTCCATAGCACCAGACACCATTGAGCCAACCAAAACCATAGTGATTAGATCCATATCCATTTGATCAAGTGACATGCCTTCCTCTTGCAAGTTTTGAAGATCAATTGAATTGGCACCCTCCTGAACCTCCTCCTAAACCCCTTGTTCTAGAATCATCATACTAGGGTTCACCTCCTGCTGGATAAGATCATCCAAAACATCAAAATGATTAAAAAAAACCTCCTCCTACGACTCCCTGAAAGTTCTTTTCTGACCACAATTCTTGTTATGTGGCTTGATAGGAATAAAACCTTCTTTATCAACCACTTCACCTAGAATAGGAGTCTTACCCTTGTCAACCTTGGGAGGGTGACAAGGTGGATGGTTTAAATTGGGCTTCAAAGAGCGGCTCCTAAGAAATCTCTTCTACTAATGACCATACTTGTGACACAACCAACAACGGAAGGAGAGAGTCTTATAGTCCAATTGCTGCACCCAAGAGGAAGAACCCACACAAATTTCTAGAGAATATGGAATAGGATTTCTCAAATCCATTTCAACACATATACAAGCAAAAGTCATTACCTTCTTATCCTATGTTTTCTGAGTGGTTTCTCGAGCAACTGAGAAACCATATGCATAATGTCATTTCACCAAAATTCAATTGGGAACCTAGGAAGATGCACCCAAATAGAAACTCAATTCAAAATCTATTTTGAAGGATTGAATCCCATATGACATGGTTTGATAAACAAGCCAATTTGATTATGAAAATATGAAACTCTCTCAAAAAAATTTGTTACGATCAACCATGCAAGTAAAAACAACCATAAAAAATTACTGGCCAACCATCACCTCCATTTCTCCTTTAGTGTTCCATGTTTGTCTGGACCAAGTCTCCAAAAAGGGAAGAGAGACTCACATCCCTAAGAAATTTCATAATAAAGAATGATTCGAATAATATTCAACATCATCCACAATGGAATCAGGTTGAATCACCAAAAATAGTCTATCCTGGCACCTCTCCAAACATCCCTTGACTTTTTGGATTGAGGACCTCCAGACAAAACCATCCCATCTACCCCCAAAGCCTTATACACAAAGTTACCCTCAACAACAAGATTTGATGAGGACAAAGAATTCACATGAAACGTTGCATGAAAGTCCATATTGGATTTAATAGTAGTCACTTCACCTAAAGTTATAGTCAGAAAAACAAAGAAAAAACCTCCTTATGCCCCCCCAAACCCTTACACCATACAACTACCAAACAAAAAAAACTGAAAAAATATAGTAGTTGTAAGCCAAAACACCCCATGCATAGAAAAAACCCACCCTTAGCTTCAGATTATGCCCACACACCAAGTATCTCCCCCCATGTGCATGCATACAAAGCCCATGGCATGTATGCCATGCTCTCTACAGGCCGTAGGCCTGCATATCTCCCAACCACAAGCTCTCAAACACAACCATCTCTATTTTTCCCAAAAAATTATTGTCCATTCATCTTTACTCTATAAGTTTTAAGTTTCTTTATGTGTATGCTTGGTGCATATGTGTTTTATATTTGATCATTTTATTGACTATTACATTGCGTGTTACAAATATTTATTTTACTTGAAAGAATAATCTATTTAATGCAAACCTTTACATTTCATGTTATTTACTTTCTTTCATCTCTCTCACTCTTTTCTATTTTTCAAAAAATATTAAGTAGAATAGATAAAGATCTAACCTTGTAATCTTAATGATTTATTTACAAGATATATCCAAGACTTATAGGTATTTCTATGATCATTGTTCATATGTAGTTCATTTTCCTTGAAAGTATATTTAGACCATCAATATTTCTAGCATGCTCAATAGGACTCAAATCCCATCATTGACCAAGTATTAGTGAGATATTGGCCTCCCACTCAAATATTTTATCATGAATCAATGACTATATCTGAGGAAACTCAAAGGCTTATGACCAATGGAACTTATACTAGATATATGATAAAGCTAATCCATATATGTCAATGTAACCCCTTGTATTTTTTTAAGGATAACAACACAACATATATTTCAACAAAATTCATAGAAACCACAAGTAAATTCCCTTATGGTTGCTCAATGACAACCAAGGTTTTTTCCTAATCAAATACCAAAGGTCTTCTCATACCTCCTCTTCCTCCTACAATATGTAATATGGGCCACAATTCCAAATTTTTCCTTGCATTCTGTTTTACATTTCATGAGAAAAAAATTAATCCTCCCATAGAAAAATTGCATGATATAATGAATCACTACATGGTACACAATATTGTTCAGGAAAGCATCAGCCAATGGCTCCTATCCATTTTATTTAAAATTAAATCTCTTGATTGGTACTAGTCTCTAGCTCCTCTCTTAATTAGTAATTTATACTATTTGGGTCAGGTTTTGATCAATACAATAAAAGAGAAAGGAGATGCTACATCATTACCAAAAAAACTAATGATCATTAAGGGGGGATCATGTGGAGATGTTTGATGAATTCAATATTTTTTATGGCCTACATTTTTTATATAAAAGCAACAGATTTTGAGATTATCATGATGGTTAGGTCAAAAGGAGGAAACACTCTTTTGAATTCCTATGATGTATCCATTTCTATTAAAATTATTTGATTCAACTAAGAAAGTTAGGACTTTGACTCCCTATGCAATTGTTACCAAAATTAAATTCCATACTAGCTTCCTCCTAGCATACCACATATGAGCTACCAATTAGTTATTAATCCTATCCTAGCTTCAACACCTAAGTCATCCCTCAAATATCCCCCACATATAATTTTTCTAAACCATAAAACCCTAATGAGCTTGATGAGATGTAAAATTTCCTTACAGTATTTAATCAACTAGCCCCTTGTATTTAATCAATTGGTCACATGGGTGAACAACACCCACAGTGCTAAGAACCTTTTATTATTTCCTAAAGGAGACATTTTTATCTACTAGAGCATAAATTGGGAACATGATGTTAGTTTTTAGTAAAAAAAATGTGTTGGAAAGATGATTCAGAGCACTACGAATTCATCCACTTGGTTTGTTTATATTTTCACTATGTAGCTATTATTTCTGTTATCAATAGTTTTGCACCCTGCTGAATGTAATATTCAGCAAACTACTGAAACATGGAAACCTCTTTCAGATGTGGGTGATTTTATGCGAAAGAGGAATCTCCAGAGTGAGCTGGTTCTCCGAATGATGAATTCTATCCTAAAACAACTTCTAAGGAAAGGGATAGGAATAACTGAATATAAAAATCTATTTCTAAAAGATGATCCACCAAACTTATAAGGATTCAGACCTAATCACTCATAACAATTTCACTATTGCAGTAATCCTCACAATCTCATTGGCACATATCCACATTAATAATTTTCATGAGAGATCTAGAGAAAGAAACACAGCATGCAGCCTAAAAGACATGGAATTATGAAACCACAACTATAACACTTAAGACATAAAAGGATTTCCAGATTTAAGAAACACAAATTATGATTACTATGCAAAATTTAGAGAGAAAATAAAGGAGAGAAATCTACACTCCTAACTAAAATTTTAGAAGTGCTCGATGGATCAAGAAGCCGAATTATCAAGGTTTACAAGCTCCCAGAATAGGTAAAGGGCAGAGAGTCTGATCTCCCTCCCACAGTGGAGGTTGATGGGCTAATCTATCAAAGAACTCTCAAAAACCCTAATCCCGAGGCTCAGAGAGGAGAAAAGAAGCTCAAGGAAAAAGGCCTCAAACAAACTCAAAGAAAGCACTTTCTGACAGAAAAAGCACAAAAGATTTTATGATTACACTGTCCAGCCCCTAAAAATGGGCAAAATCTGTTTTAAAAGCACAAAAAACACCTTATCTCTCCAAGGTAAGTCTGGAATTTGACCAAGAAGAAAGCTCAGTCAAAGATCTGCTAAAAATAGCAAGAAAACATAAAGAAGTTTATAAAACATCGCTTTTATGCTTCTGCTTTACAAGATGCATATTTTTTACAATCTTGTCTATTTTTGCAACTCAAAGATTAGAATCTTTTGCAAAAATAAAACTACCTATTTCTCCAAAATATCATTTTGATTTTCTCAAAAAATCGAAAAAAACATACTACATAATCACCCCTTTAACTCCATCATCGATTTCTTTAAAATCAATAAAAATAAAACCCTAAAATAACCCTAAGTCATAGGGTATTCACAAATGCTATCTCATTGTCTTCACATAAAACAATAACATGACTTACACATAAGTCCCAATTCATTTTTTCTAAGGCATAAGATAATTAGCTCAAACCCTAAAATACCTAAACACAACCCTAGGCATAAGAAAGTCGGCCTAACATAATCAATGATTTGGACTTAGGCTTAAAATAAATCACAAGGCAGAGACTAAGGGATCGACCACCATTTGATATTTGACATGTGCATTCAAATGAAATTCTGGAAAATTCATAATGCTTCGAATTAGGGATTGAACAAAATAGGGTCAAACCCTAATTATCACCATTTCGCACCCGTGACTTGAGAAGAAGGAAACTCTGCCTGAGAAAAACTGCCGCCATGATGATGTTGGATTCAAGCCCGTGTGCTTCAGAAAACCTCCTCTGTTCTCCAGTTGACCGAATCTTCGATGAGTAAGTCTTTTCCTCATGGAAAAATAACTTTCTTCTTCATTATTTCGAGCCTCAGAAAGCCCCAAGGGTGCGGCCTATGTGAATTTGTTTCTGACTTTCACTTCTTTCTTTGACTTCTCATGCCACTACGAGCTCGAGCTCGACTTCTACAGTCCACTTCATAGAAGCTCGACTGTGTTCTGACTCCATTCTATGCAAAGGTGAGCTTTAGTTGATGGTTTTTGTAATCTGCTCATTTCGGCCTCAAAGCCGTGGCTAACATACTCTAATGTCATCATTTTATTGTTCATTCTGTGCGCCTCTCGTGCTCACTACTGTCATTGTAACGCTCTATTCCCAGTTAGAGCTCGGCCATCACTCGGAAACTCGAATCCCTGCCTTGGAAAGCTAAAGTGGAAGCTAGGGCCGCGGCTTTAGACTTAACTAGAAATTCAAACTGGTAATTTCCTTTGCTCTGGAGAAACTCTAAAAGCTCTCTTTATTTCATAAATTCTTTGGCCATGTACAGGCCGTGCCAAATGTGCACTGTAGAAAGCATCATTTCAAACTTTGGGCTCGACCCAGAACAAAAATTCTCCATTATATTAATTTAGCACCATTTATGTTTGTGGGTACTAAAAAGATCTCAATAACTCTGCATTTTACTTTCCTTCTGTCTCTCGACTAACATCTAAGAGCTCGCATTTGTTGAATATCTTTGTCACTCTCTCTGGACTTCATGTGGCGACTTTCTGTAGCTATTTTTCCTGCATTTGACACCAACCCTAGAAATGGGTATTTGAATTTTTTTAAGGAAACTCCATTCTTTGGTAATTTGAGAATAAACCCACATGTGGGTATTCAAATTTCGAAAGAGAAATGCACTTTCTGCCTTTCTTTAGTTCGATTTAACACATAATTTTTCATATTTGTAATTTACTGTTGTTTTATGAAAAAACCCACATGGGTATTCAAATTATCATATCTCTGTATATTTTGAAAATAAAGCCTTTTGTGGGTGTTCAAAATTTCTAAAGACACATGCATTTTTCTGTGTTTTGAAAGAATTCGAAGCTATGAAGTAACTATTATTGTTCCAACCACATGGCTCGAGCTAGAGATAACAATGAATACCCTACACTTTTGAAACATAATCATGGCTTTTTCTTTTGGAAACTTTTAAAGCAAGAGCATGTATTTAAATTCTGACACAACTCGAGCTTCCATACCTGTTTGAAATGATGATAAACTGTGTACATACTTGCGTTTCTTTTAGGAACTAATATTGGCATTTGATGTTTCTTTCAGATCAAAACAGTGTAAATTATATTCTGTTTGTGAGTTCTTTCAAGCATTCGAACTCCTTATTCTACTTCTCTGTTGCCTGAGTGAAAAGTGCCTTCAGAAGTTTATATAAAAACATGATTGAAAACATGAACCTATGTGTTTGTTTATACTTACTTAACTCATATACCCAGCCTTCATTTTGGCATCTCTGTACGTCTTTTGACAGTAGTAACACTTGAGTTCAAATCATAGAATTGAAAACACCATATAGCTGTAAACTATCCTTAAAAGTAAATCCAATACTCATTCTGATAGTATTCTCCAGGTACTAAAATCTGAAAAGATCCCTTTTTTGTATTCAAAACTTCATATGTGTATTAAGTTCGAGTTTGAACATTCCATTATGATCTCTTCCAGCACTATGTGCTCACCTTGCATATATGGCGGCAACCCTACTTCACTGTTTTTCCAAGACTTTGACTAAATAATCTGGAATTGATAAACATCATGCATATTCGTTATAGTTAATTCATGGCACAATCCATTACAAGTAATGCTTTATGGCATCTGTAACTCATAGAACATAAAATGAAAGAACAACACCTTTGATTGCTATTCTTGACTAATCATCGACACACGATCCCGTTTGAGGCACCATCACAATAGACATGAACTCACTATCTTTCTTGAAGCTCTTAATAACCAGTACTAAACTTTAACACAACAACCTTCATTTTCTTTATTTGAATTCTATAGAGGCTTTACCTTTTATTCTTGGATCCTCTGTCACTTTTCTGAAAAGATCACTTTATTCTTACCATTGATAATGCAGTATTTCTGAAACAGTCAACTTAGAACTAGAAATCTATTTAATACTCACGTGCACCGTCTGTATTTGCTTTCGTGAGCAACATGGTAATCTTCATGCATTTTTATATATCACTGAACAAACTGTTCTCAGAAACTGTTCTCTTTGATGATGAAAAAAAAGAACCAATCATTAAGGCATATGTATGCCTGTTCACTATCCAAAAGAGAAACAATGAATTGAAACTCACATGATATATGATTACAATCGGCACAGAAAATGAAGTAATTCAGCAATTCCTGATGCAAATGCACTTAGCTAAATTCCTTAAGTGAACCAAACTTACTGTTCACCTGTAGCCTTCAGAAAGAATGCTGATCATTATGAATGCACAGTTGGTTTTGTTACTTGATGGATAACTCTATTTTACTCTTTCAGTAGTATTTCACTTTGTTTGATGTATATGATGAAAAATATTTCAAAATCGGCCCATTAAATGCATCGGGCAACATGCCGGGCTCTACCCTTGTGGGAGCCCGTTTTACTCCACATGCTTGGTCTTCAGATAATGTTCAGCTCCATGACTTAGCCTATACCTGCACAAAGAAACAAACAGTGTTAGCATAAAAATAGAACATGTTGATTATGATGTTGATACTTCTCCTTCAGTTCACTTCCTCATACTGCATTTGATTTTCTTTGATTATTTCAATGCATTGCTCATAGTATACTGTACTATTGTAGGTGAATCATATGAGTTATGTCTTGAAACCGGAGCCAACGACGCCTCAACCTTTCCTCCCTCTGAGTCGTGGCTCGAGATGGCGAAGATTACCACCGATCAACATCAAGCGTCGATAACAGGCAATGATGACTATGTTGTTGCTTATATGTTCTCCTTTCACATCTTCAGTAGTACATTGTGCTGTTAGAAATGTATTGGAACAGTTATAGTTATATCCACGGCTTGTGTGGATCCTTGATTTCAATTATGCTTTTCAGTTGAAAAGAAAATGCATCTCATGCAATGTTGTAATACTCATTTTGATTGTGAAATCAAATGAAGCCTTGTAAAAATATGAGTTCTTTTCGAAATGAATAAAAGCATATGGCTATTTTTTCATATGCCAATTCTATCTTTCTTTTAAATCTGCAGATTGAATGGCATCTGCAAACTCACTTAACTTCAAAATGCATAGTATTCTTTGAGGAAATGCACTGCAAAGTAATCTTGAAAACAACATTTAACAACAATCACGCAGCTCTCCACACTTTATATACTGGAAATTAATGTCGGCCGACTCCTCCCATTTTGAGTTGGCCGAAAATATATGCCATAACATTTTGGCGATTTCCGCTATATGCTTACCTGCTAAGCATAGATCAGTGGCCTTTAAAACAATTCATTGGGCGCAGAGTCAATTCTCCCCCTTCTTGAAACTTAGAAAACATGAACAACAACACTCCAAATAGCAGCAAGAAAATGAAACAAAGCTGAAAGCAAACTAAAAGCGAGGCCACGGTAGCCAACCATGATCGCAACAAGCTTAGAGAAAACTAGAATGAAATGCGGAGCGCACTTGACCTGAAACTTCTCCACTAGGTAAGAGATAACATATCTGGAAGCGATTAGCAGGTGGATCCATTACTGCTTTGGATGCAATGACACCTCACCCGATCTTAGAGAGGATTTGGAATGCATTATATTCTTTGCATTAAGTAGTATTTTATAAAGATGGCCATCCCATGTGCATGTCCAATTTGGAATGGCGTCAGTCTACTTTTAAATTCATTTCCCGCGCCGAAGACTAAATCTCCAACAATGCAAATCCACAACCGCCCTCTCTTATGTCGAAAGTATTCTTCATTTTGTCTTGATGTATTTCCGGTGTTTGAGCTTCTTTCTTGGTTTCTTAGAGCTCTACTAGCTGTGCAAACCTCACTTCCAGAGGTTGTTCATTTAGCAACTCCAGTTCTTTAACATAACTCAATGTTGGTAACTCAATTGAAATAGGCAACTTAGCCTCTCTACCATAAGTCAAAACAAAAGGTGAACAACCAGTGGCTCTTTTAGGAGTTATTCTGTCAGCCCAAAGGGCTAGCTTCAGTTTTTCATGCCATGTTCTCTGGTTATCTTCAATAGTCTTCTTGATTATACAAATCAGATTCTTATTTGTGGATTCCACCTGGCCATTACCTTGCGGATAATAATTTGATGAAGTGTTCAGATAGATGTTATTTCTGACAGACCTATCTGAAATGATCGAATCTGGAACACCAAATCTCGATATGAGATCTTGATAAAAATTGAGCACTGAAGTCTCGTTTGCTTCCTTTAAAGCGACAGCTTCGGTCCACTTTGTAAAATAATCAGTGGTAGTAAGAATCCACTTATGACCTGCACTCGAAGGCGGGTTTATAGGAACGAAAAAATCTAAGCCCCATTTGGAAAAGGGTTGTTCCACCTGAATCGGGTGCAGGGGCAGCGGTGCAAGCCTCTGTTTACCAGCAAATAATGCACATTTCTCACACTTTCTGACCCATGTAATAACATTTTTAAACAGATCTGGCCAATAATAACTAGCTCTCATAATCTTCAGAACTGTTGTTCTTGCAGCAAAGTGACCTCCAGAAGGTCCATCATGAAATCCTGCCAGCAGCTTGTCAACTTGATCAGGTTGAATGCAACGTAACAAAACACCTTGGAAATCTCTTCTATAGAGAATGCCATCAATTACTGCATAAGGGATGGCCTGCAACCTATAGTACCTTCTTTTTGCTCTGTCCAAGCCTTCGGGGCATTCACCAGTTTGCAGATAATGTATCATCTGCTGCAACTATGTAGCAGGAGGTGTTTGAACAGTGCTTGAAACATCATTACATAGCACTATTTCTGCATTTGCAGCCTCTTCTAACCTGCGGTTTTCACTTTCAGCAATTTGCTCGCACAAACCTTTTCCTCTAACGAGCTTAGTTGCTTTAATGTCAACATCAAACTCCATCACTTTAGTGATCCAACCAGCACGCTTATCATTAATATCTTTATTAAGCAGGAAATATTTGACAGTTGAATGAGCCACTAATAAATGAACCTTGCTGTTGGACAACATGTGTCTAAATTTTTTCAAACTCCTCACAACAGCAAGAACATGTTTCTCCACAAAAGAGTACTTTACCTCATAATCGTGCAGTACTTGACTGAAAAATGCAACAGGCTGCTCTAATCCTTCCTCGTTTTGCTGGCATAACATAGCCAAAACAGTATCCACTCCTCCAAAAGCATAAAGAACAAAATCTTTGTCAAAATTTGGATTAATGAGAGTAGGAGCGGCTGTGAGCGCCTCTTTGATCTGCTCGAAGCTCCTCTTGCCTTCCTTGGTCCAACTGAATGTCATGTTCTTCTTCAGCATAGAAGTGAGAGGTTGCAGCAAGGCTACGATATTTGGTATAAACCTTCTTACGAAATTTATTCACCCAAGAAATATTTGCAAGCCTTTCTTATGGGCTGGTAATGGCAATTCGGGGATTGCAGAAACTCTTTCAGGATCGATTGAAATACCTTGCCTCGAAACAATGTGTCCCATCAATTTTCCTTCATGCACCGAAAATATACACTTCTTTGGATTGAGAGATACTCCGAACTCTCTACATCTCTGAAAAACCTATTCTAAGTGATCCAAGTGTTCATTAGCATTTCTAGAAAAAATAGTGATATCATCTAAATATACCAGAACAAACTTGTTCATAAGGCCATGAAAGGCCATATCCATCGCATGCTGGAACGTTGCTCCAACATTTGATAAGCCAAAAGGCATCTTCTTGTAGGCCATCGTGCCCCACTTGGTTGTGAACGCTGTTTTAAACTGATCCTCTTGCTTAACCAGAATTTGGTTATAACTCGAGTAGCCATCTAACAAAGAGAATCTGTCAGAACTGGAAACTACCTGTAAAATCTGCTCCATGGAAGGGAGTGGGTAATGATCCTTCAAAGATGCTCTATTCAGATCTCGAAAATCAATGCAAAGTCTAATTTCTCCACTCTTCTTCTTGACCGATACTAAATTCGACACCCAAGAAGTGTGCTTGATAGGAAAAATGATACCGCTTTCGACTAACTTGTTCAGTTCAGCCTTCATGAGATGTTCCAACTTAGGATTAAGTGGTCTTTGCTTCTGTCTTACCGGCTTTGTGCCAGGTGCAAGCTCAATAGTATGCTGTGCTAAATCAGGGTTAAAACCTCTTAAATCTTTGTATTCCCAAGCAAAAACATCACTATATTTTTGACATAACAGAATGAAAACTTGCTACTCCTCTTGACTGCACAACTTACCCAGCTTGAGAAGTTTGCCTTTGAAAATTTCAATAGCTGAATAATGTTCCTCTTTAACTATTAAGCTGCATTTGTCCTTCCGAACTTGATCGTTTGAATTAAAGACAGATTCTAATGTCACCAAGCCTTTTGGCAACTTATTAGTTTTTAATTGCACAATCTGATCTTCATACTGCTGCTGCCATTTTTGCTGATTTCCATCTGCGAACTCAGCTTCAGCAATCAGAAAATTCATGATTTGCTCATCGCTGTCAAAAACTTGCCAGCTCACATTATTGTCAGGTACGGAAGGTCTGACCACTATTTTCACGTACTAACGTGCTTCTACCTTATGGATTTCTTTGGGAATGTCAAACTGAGCTCCTATGGCAGCGAGTCTGTCAGCATGCTTATTTTGATTATGAGGAATCGACATGATATTAAAAGCATCAAAATCTTCCATTAAATCCCATACACGATGCTTATATTTCTTAAGTAAATCATTTTTGCAGCATTTAAATTTTTGACCTGATTCACAATCAGCTCTGAATCACCATAAACTTGCAAAAATTTAATACCTCTCTTGCGGGCCCACTCAAGGCCATGTACCAGTGCTTCATACTCAGTTGTATTATTTGAACAGCTGAAAGCAAATCTGCAGGCTGAATAATACTTATCTCCTCCAGGTGATATTAGCATAGCTCCACCTCCGGCACCAACACTGCTCCTCGAACCATCGAAATAAAGCTTCCACAACTCATTATATTTTTCTACAGATGGTTCATCTTCTTTGCAAAGATTAGGTATATCGCGACTAGACTCACGAATCATATAAACTCCTAAACCTACCTCATCTGTGTTTTGGAACGGATCAAGCTCGTGATCTTCGGCTGCCCATTCATCGAGACTGATGTAGTCTCCTTGGGTGCTACAGTCTGAGGTCATGGTTTGCTCCTCCATTGCAGAGGTGGCGTAGAGATTAGCGTTTATAGGGCTTGGAGAGTATGGTTTGATATGGTCTTTGGCGAGAGGCTCAGACTTAATGGTCACTTTCGTACCGTACCTTGTTCTAAAAAATAGATGAGACCAATCAGAAGACAAAAACCCACCCAAATTGGCTGTAAAATCCTGTGACAAACAAATGGCGAAGTGTGGCGGCAGGTCAATAACATGAATATCTTGGTGAATAGTGAAACTCGGGGATGCATGCAAGGTAAGAGCTAAATTTCTTATTATGCCAGCAGTCTTAACAATAGACCCATCTAATTGCACTACACCTTTCTGAGGGTTAGGCTCATAAACAAGACCTAATTTATCGGCTAAACTTTTAGGCATGACTGAACTGCTAGCACCAAAGTCAACCATACAATTATGCACGATTTTATCACCTATGATCAGACTTAAGTAAAACGGAGGGAGTTTTACCTCTTTTGCTTTCTGCCCATTTTTCTCCTCCAAGTCATTAGCCAATACAACCCTCACAACTCCTTGATTGGTGTTGTCAGAAATAGACAACTCAGCTAATGCATCCTGCAACAAGCTTTTCTATCCTGGAAGCTGCAGAGCATCTAATATCGACATGTTGATAATAGTCTTCTTAAGATGCTCAATGATATTGAAGGATGAAACATTTACCTTCTACTGGTTTTTTGTAACAACAGCTTCATTTTGCTTCTGTGCAGGCTGAGAATGTGTTTTTGACAACTCCTTGTTAGGTATTTCCTACCCCCTTTGCAGAATCTGCATTTTAGGCTGAGTGGCAATGCTAATTTTTGACGAAATAGGCTGCTTACTGACTAGTGGCTGCTGCGAAGTCCCAACCTGCTGTCCTAAATCCATAGCTTGCTTTTTAGATCTAGTATTGGTTGAAATAGGGGAATTTTGTCGATCTTGGCCATTCACGCCACAGAACTCAGAGCACTTCTAGTTCGGCAAGGAGACTTCCAAATTTTCTTGCTGTTCTAAATTCTGATCTGCAGTATTTTCTGAAGCAGCATATATATTCTGCACCATTAAAGCTTGGTTTCTCACTCCGTTGGCGCTCACTGACTGGTTGTGGGGTTGGTTGCATGGGTAACACCAGTCACAATCTTGAGCGACATTGTTTTGCGACACAAGCTCTTTTGACGTGCTGGCCAAATTCAGATTGTATGGCTGGAATGGCCGGGGGTTGAAATTCCTTCTTTGAGCCTGGTAATCACCTTGGAAAGCGGTTCTATTTTGCTAGTTTTGCTGATAAGGGGGTTGGTAAGGCTTATGTTCTTGGCCAACGTGCTTCTTAATAGTCACGAGGTCGTTCCCAACGGTCTTTAATATATTTTTTAGCTCTTGCATCTCCGAATTCGGGGCTGGGGCAGCGACTTCTTGGACTGCACTATGATATCCTATTGCTGGAACTGGCAGAACAACAGCCAAGGGAGGTATAGCAGCAGGAATAGGCGGTTGTATTTTTGGGAATAAGGGCATGGGGGGTCTAGGAGCTATGTCTCCAGCTTGAATAAGATAATTTTTAGCATTAATAGCAATGTTAATAAGCATTCAGAAGCGTTAAACCACCCATGGACTGAGTCATAACAACAATCTTACTATTCAAAGCCTTTAGATAAAATAGAAATGCATGTGCCGGTAAGGGTTTTACCGTTGCCGGGATTCTATCCCAAGTCCTCTGGAATCTGTAGTTGAAATCCGCCAAGTGTTCATGCGGCGCCCTTTGAATGGTACTTAACTGCTCTAACAAAGATAAATTGTCAGATTTATCCGCAAAGTGCTGATATAAACCACTACCTAGAGCATCCCATGTTCTGATTGAGTTTGCAGCGAGACCTCTAAACCATTGCAGTGCTTTCCCCTTGAGTGAAGCAGCTAGCAGCCTTAAAGCAACGTTCTCTTGAGTGATATTATGTACTGAACATAACGTGGCCACGTCATGGATGTGTTCAACTGGCATGGTGTAGTCGTCTCCGGTGAAATATGGTAATCCTCGGAGCATTGCAACTAGAATATCATCATGTTGAGCAATATCTAATGGACTGCCTCCATTAAAGGGTGCGAACGGATGCTGCCTAGGTGCTGCCATTGGTGGTACTTGCGAAATTGGTACTGGTACACCAGGTGACAGAACAAGAGCACCAAAACTGGGAGGCGTCGACTTTGATCTTGTAGGGGCTTCAAAAAGCCTTCTTGTTGTCCTGCCTCTCCTTCGTGATGGGGACAACTTCTGATACTTGAAAGGTTTTGAACTTGATCTTGTTTGAATATTTCTCATGTGCAGGCTGTACTAGCATGCAGAAAACAAAACCGGAGTCGCCAAGTATATTGATAGCCTCAGAAGGCTGGAAAAGATCTGC
The DNA here is from genome assembly GCA_007258455.2 of Sequoia sempervirens. NCBI lineage: Eukaryota > Viridiplantae > Streptophyta > Pinopsida > Cupressales > Cupressaceae > Sequoia > Sequoia sempervirens. The sequence goes on from VDFB02026266.1 coordinate 21,464, forward strand.
TGCACATACCAAACAACAAACTGAAAAATTAAAACTTCTTTGAAAGTCTCTTTTAGAGGTCCCACCGGGCGTGCCAAAAACTGTTCTCAATAGTTTTGCACCCTGCTGAATGTAATATTCAGCAAACTATTGAAACATGGAAACCTCTTTCAGATGTGGGTGATCTTATGCGAAAGAGGAATCTCCAGAGTGAGCTAGTTCTCTGAATGATGAATTCTATCCTAAAACAACTTCTGAGGAAAGGGATAGGAATAACTGAATATTAAAATCTATTTCTAAAAGATGATCCACCAAACTTATAAGGATTTAGACCTAATCACTCATAACAATTTCACTATTGCAGTAATCCTCACAATCTCATTGGCACATATCACATTAATAATTTACATGAAGATCTGGAAAGCAAACACAACATGCAACCTCAAACATGAAATTCTGAAACACAACTATAATAGAAAGACATAAAAGGATTTCAATTTGAAAACACAAGTACATCAGATTGCTATTACAAAATTTGAGACAGAAAATAAGGAGAAATCTGCTGCTCTATTAAAATTTGAAGAGTATCGATATGATCAAAACTGAGTATCAAAAGGTTTACAAGCTCCCCGAAATGAGTAAGGGCAAGAAACTGATCTCCACTCCACAGAATGGAGAGTTGATAGACTAAATCTATCAAAAGAACTCTCCAGAAAAACCCTAATCCGAGCTCAGAAAAAGCTCAAGGAAAAAAGGCCTCAAACAAACTCAAAAACTGCTTTAAAGCAGAAAAAAGCACAAAAGCTTTTATGATTACACTGTCCAGCCCCTAAAAATGGGCAAAATCTGCTTTAAAAGCACAAAAAACACCTTATCTCTCCAAGGTAAGTCTGGAATTTGACCAAGAAGAAAGCTTAGTCAAAGATCTGCTAAAAATAGCAAGAAAACATAAAGAAGTTTATAAAACATCGCTTTTATGCTTCTGCTTTACAAGATGCAGATTTTTTACAATCTTGTCTATTTTTGCAACTCAAAGATTAGAATCTTTTGCAAAAATAAAACTACCTATTTCTCCAAAATATCATTTTGATTTTCTCAAAAAATCGAAAAAAACATACTACATAATCACCCCTTTAACTCCATCATCGATTTCTTTAAAATCAATAAAAATAAAACCCTAAAATAACCCTAAGTCATAGGGTATTCACAAATGCTATCTCATTGTCTTCACATAAAACAATAACATGACTTACACATAAGTCCCAATTCATTTTTTCTAAGGCATAAGATAATTAGCTCAAACCCTAAAATCCCTAAACACAACCCTAGGCATAAGAAACTCGGCCTAACATAATCAATGATTTGGACTTAGGCTTAAAATAAATCACAAGGTAGAGACTAAGGGGTCGGCCACCATTTGATATTTGACATGTGCATTTGAATGAAATTCTGGAAAGTTCATAATGCTTCAAATTAGGGATTTGAACAAAATAGGGTCAAACCTTAATTATCACCATTTCACACCCATGACTTGAGGAGAAGGAAACTCTACCTGAGAAAAATTGTCGCTATGATGATGTTGGATTCAAGCCTGTGTGCTTCAGAAAACCTCCTCTATTCTCTAGTTGACTGAATCTTCGATGAGTAAGTCTTTTTCCCATGGCGAAATAACTTTTTACTTCATTATTTCGAGCCTAAAAAATCCCCAAGGGTGTGGCCTATGTGAATTTGTTTCTGACTTTCACTTCTTTCTTTGACCTCTCATGCCACTACGAGCTCGAGCTCGACTTCTACAGTCCACTTCATAGAAGCTCGACTTGTGTTCTGACTCCATTATGTGCAAAGGTGAGCTTTAGTTGATGGTTTTTGTAATCTGCTCACTTCGGCCTCAAAGTCGTGGCTAACATACTCTAATGTCATCATTTTATTGTTCATTCTGTGCGCCTCTCGACTAACATCTAAGAGCTCGCATTTGTTGAATATCTTTGTCACTCTCTTCAGACTTCATGTGGCGACTTTCTGTAGCTATTTTTCCTGCATTTGACACCAACCTTGGAAATGGGTATTTGAAATTTTTAAGGAAACTCCATTCTTTGGTAATTTGAGAATAAACCCACATGTGGGTATTCAAATTTCGAAAGAGAAATGCACCTTCTGCCTTTCTTTAGCTCGATTTAACACAAAAAATTTCATATTTGTAATTTACTGTTGTTTTATGAAAAACCCACATGGGTATTTTCAATTATCATATCTCTGTATATTTCGAAAATAAACCCTCTTGTGGGTGTTCAAAATTTCTGAAGACACATGCACTTTTATGTGTTCTAAAAGCATTCAAAGCTATGAAGTAACTGTTATTGTTCCATCCACATGGCTCGAGCTAGAGCTAACAATGAATACCCTACACTTCTAAAACAAAATCATGGCCCTTTTTTTGGAAACTTTTAAAGCAAGAGCATGTATTTAAATTCTGACACAACTCGACCTTCCATACCTGTTTGAAATGATGATAAATTGTGTACATACTTGCGTTTCTTTTAGGAACTAATATTGGCATTTGATGTTTACTTTCAGATCAAAACAGTGTAAATTATATTCTGTTTGTGAGGTCTTTCAAGCATTCGAACTTCTTATTCTGCTTCTCTGTTGCCTGAGTGAAAAGTGCCTTCAGAAGTGTATATAAAAACATGATTGAAAACAGGAACTTGTGTGTTTGTTTATACTTATTTAACTCATATACCCAGCTTTCATTTTGGCATCTCTGTACATCTTTTGACAGTAGTAACACCTGAGTTAAAATCACATAATTGAAAACACCATATAGCTGTAAACTATCCTTAAAAGTAAATCCAATACTCATTCTGATATTATTCTCCAGGTACTAAAATCTGAAAGATCATTTTTTTGTATTCAAAACTTCATATGTGTATTAAGTTCAAATTTGAACATTCCATTATGATCTCTTCCAGCACTATGTGCTCACCTTGTAGATATGGCAACAACCCTACTTCACTGTTTTGCCAAGACTTTCACTAAATAATCTGGAATTGATCAACATCATGCATATTTGTTATAGTTAATTCATGGCACGATCCATTACAAGTAATGCTTTCTGGCATCTGTAACTCATAGAACATAAAATGAAAGAATCAACACATTTGATTGTTGTTCTTGACTAATCATCGACACACGATCCCGTTTGAGGCGCCATCACAATAGACATAAATTCACTGTCTTTCTTGAAGCTCTTAATAACCAGTACTAAACTTTAACACAACAACCTTCATTTTCTTTATTTGAATTCTATAGAGGCTTTACCTTATGTTCTTGGATCCTCTGTTATTTTTTTGGACATATCACTTTATTATTACCATTAATAAAGCAGTATTTCTTCACCAGTCAACTCAGGATTAGAAATCTGTTTAACACTCAAGTGCACTGTCTGCATTTGTTTTCGTGAGCAACATGGTACTCTTCATGCATTTTTATATTTCACTGCACAAACTGCTCTCAGAAACTGTTCTCTTTGATGATGAAAAAAAATAGAACAAATCATTAAGGCATATGTATGCCTGTTCACTATCGAAAAGAGAAAAAATGAATTGAAACTCACATGACATATGATTAAAATCGCACAGAAAAGAAGTAATTCAGCAATTCTGATGCAAATGCACTCAGTCAAATTCCTTAAGTGGACTAAACTCACTGTTCACCTGTAGCCTTCAGAAAGAAATGTTGATCGTTATGAATGCACAGTTGGTTTCGTTACTTGATGGATAACTCTGTTTTACTCTTTCAGTTGTATTTCACTTTGTTTGATGTATAAGATGAAAAATCTTTCAAAATCAGCCCATTAAATACTTCGGGCAGCATGTCGGGCTCTACCCTTGTGGGAGCCCATTTTACTCCACATGCTTGGTCTTCAGATAATGTTAAGCTCCATGACTTAACCTATACCTACATAAAGAAACAAACAGTGTTAGCATAAAAATAGAACATGTTGATTATGATGTTGATACTTCTCCTTCAGTTCACTTCCTCATACTGCATTTGATTTTCTTTGATTGTTTCAATGCATTGCTCATAGTACACTGTATTATTGTAGGTGCATCATATGAGTTATGTCATAGTCGGAGCCACTGACACCCTCCTTTCCTCCTACAGGTCGACGAAGCTCGAGACGGCGAGGTGCACCATCCAACACCAAGCGTCGATAACAGGCAATGATGACTATGTTATTGCTTATATGTTCTCTTTTCGCATCTTCAGTAGTACATTGTGCTGTTAGAAATGTATTGGAACAGTTATAGTTATATCCACGGCTTGTGTGGATCCTTGATTTCATTTTTTCTTTTCAGTTGAAAAGAAAATGCATCTCATGCAATGTTGTAACACTCATTCTGGTTGTGAAATCAAAAGAAGCCTTGTAAAAATATGAGTTCTTTTTGAAATGAATAAAAGCATCTGAAATGCTATTTTGCACACGTACTTAATTCTGTCTTTCTTTTAAATCTGCAACTTCTGAATGGCATTCTGCAAACTCATAACTTCAAAAATGCATAACTGTTACTCAAATGCACAAAGTAATGCAAAAAGCATTTAAAAAATAATCTACAACTCCACTTTCTTGGCAAATAATAATCAACCAGCTCCTCTATTTGAGCTGAGGCGGAAAATATATATGAGATATATTCTCTCAAAAAGGACTCCTTGACAAAATATTCTTCCAAAAGGATTCTGTAGTGAAAGATTTTGAAAATTTTCCTTTCGAAAAAGGAGTATTCTTTTTTAAAAGAATGAGTCTAAAATATTTCCTTTCAAAAAGAGATATTTTTTTCCAATGGATTCCTTGATGATAGAATCACTTGCGAAAAACACCGTGTCTTTTAAAAGGTGTGTTCCTTCAAAAGGGCCCCTTGGTGTCTAATATTTTATATCTTGGCATCTAGCTTGGGGGTAACCTGAATAGACTTATCTTTTTTGTGACTATCCTGCAACACAACTTACAATAGCAACATGCTTATCATATGATTAGATTATTTCTTGTGTCTTATCTGATTAGATTGTGTCTTACTATGCTAGCTTGTGTCAAATTGTGTCTTATGAAATTATTTCTATTATGATTCACTTTTTTTCTTAACATTTTTGTCTTTAGCCTTACATGTTTATGGTGAGATCATAGCTAGCTTTGCAAGATCAAAGACCCATGTCATCTTTTCATTTGGGTGGAGCTCCCTCTTTCATGTCAAGGTATGTCATATTGAAGGACTACTTCCTCTATGATTTTGGTATATTCTCTTCAACCTCTTTCTACTTTAGCTCACATATGCATCAACACATATGCTCACTAAACTAGGAGAAAAATTTAATGGCATAAATTTGCATGTAGTACAAATTCCCATTATATTACACTCATTTTAGCCTTACAAGTTTGATAATGCAAAAACCCATTGCATTTTCCCCTCTTCACACACATGTCCTTGTTGTTTTGTGTTGATGAGGAAATTTTTGTCTGGGATGTCTGCATGTTGTGTGGAAGTTTGCACACCATGCTTCCATCTTGAAAAGATTCTTGCATTAGGGAACATTGGAGATGTTATGTTTTCGACCACTTGGTGAATGTAACATCCTTCTTCAAAATTTTACCACCCAAGAATGCTTGTTTGCCTCCAAAATTATCTTTGAAACTTCATTCCTTCATGCTATCAACTCTCTCTGAGATTCTCACTTCACACTTCACTTCTATTCACTCTCTTGCTCTCTTCACTTCACTTCTACACCATCTTGTTGCTCCGGTGCCATTGTTATTGCAGGTTTTCAAAACTCTACTCCATTGGTGTGGCAGTTTTTTCTTCTCCTTCCTCTCTCAACTTCACAAGCTCACAAAAAGGGAGGTTAATAATGGTTTATTTTCTTATTTACATTATCTTGCTTGTAGAGTTTCATCTATAGTGTTCTTACACTCTAGTATCTTGTTTCTATTCTTTCTATTCCTTTATTTATTTTCTACATCTTGAGGTCTATCGGTTTCTCGTGGAGGTGGAAACACCAAAATGGGGGTTTGACTAAGGAAAACCTCAAAACATAGTCACAATATTTTTCTTTTATTGTGTGTGTAGGTGCAATTTGATAATGAGGAGCTTGTTGGAGAACTAGACCTTTAGTGATTTGGAATTCTTATTCATTCTTCCTCATCATTTACGTTATTAAGATAGTTTATATTTATAAGTTAAAGTATTCTTCTTGTTGTTTTCTATATTTTTGTTTGTTCCTTTTAAATTATAAAACCTAAAATCTTAGGTTGTTAGTAAACCTGACATGTTTCACTCTGTAGACTTAATCCTCTTTCTATACAAGACGTTAGTGCACATTTGAGACTTTAGTGTGATGCGTTGAATTATGACTCATGTGTTTTCATCCTCTGGCAGAGAGCCACTCAATATGTAGTACGAGACCTCTATGGTCTACTCACTCGTGTCCAGAAAACCTTTTTCATAAAGCATAAGGAAAATAGAATCCAGTTTTCCCTTCCTTTTCAGCTTATTAGGTATTTTGAGGTAGTTAAGGGTAGTTCACTCCCTTTAGGATATTTTATGTCCTAGAGACTTGGGAGTAGACAATCCCCCTTCTCTATAATTATATTTGTAGGGTGTTAAATATGGACTATTACTTTATCCCTTTTAAGAAAAAAATAAGATTGTTTGTGAGTGTAAAATAGAGAATGAAAAATGCAAGGCACTAGAAGACACCTCCCCTTTCCACTAGTATCATAAATCACCACCCAAAGATCACAATGTTGACACTTTAAAATTATCGTGTTTGCAAATATTTTACTAGATTACAATGCTTACTAAGCCCACAATGGCCAAAAGTTCCAAATTTCGATCAAAATTGAATCTATTACAAAATTTAGGAAAAATAACTACATATATGTATCTCTTAAATATCTTTCTAATGCCTATTCATTTCTAAAAAATGAAGCTTCAAGATAAAATTTATACCCTATCAAAGAAAAACAATTATCAGCTTCAACCTCCAATATTTAGAGAAGAAAATCTACTTCAAGACCTCTAGGGATAGAAAGTACACTCTGTTAAATTTTCATCAACTATTTATTTACAAAAAATGACACCTAAGGAAAAAGTTATGTAAAATTTATAAAAGGCCCAATTCAAGCTCAAAAAGGGGCCCTAGTGGCCCTTTAATGACCTGTAGGTGGTGTTGATAGAGGATCTAGTTGTAGGTGTGTAAAATAGGTAGATATGTAGTAATAGAAATCAAAAAATTTCTATCAATTTACATAACATTCAATATCTACAATTGGAGGCTCAGGAGCTGATGGTAGCTTCCAAAGTCACACGAATATGTATAGTCATTGATAGCTCCAAAGAGGAGCCCACAATAACTTAGGGTTCCAATCCCTTAAGCATAGTACTTAAGAACTGGGCACTAAGTGTTGATAATTTTTTAATTTTTATTTGTTTCTTTCTTAAAAATCCTAAGAATTTGCAAGATAGGAGGGCTATACAGTCCTTTTTGTCAAGAAAATTACCTCAAATGATTCCAACCTTGAATTCAGTGATTTGATAATTGATCCTTATTCTTTTGGGTCTTCTAAATGCAATTGTAGGGTTTGTTTGGACTAAAACTTCTCTATATAAAATTTGTTTTCTATATCTTAGCTTCAAACCCATTTTTTATACTATCATATGGTATTCAAATTGAGTGAATCAAAAGCTAGAATCTAACTTTCTCAAGCCTCCTAGGTGCACTAGAATAGTTTAAAATGCTACCACAATAACCAAAATAGTTTTAATCACTAGATTGAACCAAAAATACATATGTACAAAATGGATTAACAAATCTATATATGTCCTTTTTGATTCTCTAGATCATTTAAAACATAATTTAAGAGTATATAGCTATTTGTAATATCATAAAAAAAAATATAATCTCTTAATCAAGAACTCAAGTATCAAAACTCTCAAAATCAAGGCTTTAATACCATATATAAATATGAAATAGATGCATAACCAAGAAATTTCTAAGAGAGAAATAAGTTATAAAAATGTAAACAAATAACACAATTACAAACAAAATATTTCAATAGATGTGTAAATGTCAAGAGGAAAATATTGAATTAGGATCTCAAAGAGAAGTTATGTGAAAAATGAATCATGAATCAATAAAACTACAAGATAGGTAGTGATTTTATATATAAGTAGGGAGAGGGTGGAGGTGGAAAAGTCAACCAATAGGGAGTGATCACCAATATTGAATAAAGTGATCAAAATATTAAATGATCCACACTTTTAGGATGATGGCACCTTAACAACCTATCCAATAACTATTGATTAATTAAACTCTTTATTATTGAAAGTGTAGGAAAAGCTTAGGATATAGGAAAATAATTTATCCCACTAGAAAAATAAAGAACTACACCAATACTTAAGAATTTAAAAATTAAGTAGAATTTCTTGTTATGGGATACATTTGTGTATGGTTGAATGGTTTTTGGGTTTACAAAATTAATTATTGTTGAATATATATTATACATGGCTATAGTTTACTTTAACTATCAAGAATAGTAGACTTGAATATGATCTAATGCATTCTTAGTGTGTTGTCTTAGAACTAAAGTGCATTGATTATGTTTTTTTTTCAATAACTTAGAGTTTATTTTTGGTTTATAAGAAACTAGTTAGAATGATAACTATGATTTAACCAAAGCTATGAAATTAATAAACATCTAGGGATGAATCTAGATTTATTTTTAATTAACACTATGTAAACCAAATCAGGTTAGTTATAATGAAAAAAATTATGTAGAATAATCTAGGTTAGTTGAGATAATACTTAGTACATGTTTCATATAATTCTTTTGGTATATAGATTGAAAACATTGACTTTGAACCTAGTGAAAATAAAGGTTATTAGTATCAAGGTTAGTATGGTTATGCGATAAGAATCCTCATGGGGTTTTCCCCCTCGAATTAAATCTTATATCAAGTGGAATACAATGTGATAGGGGGTTTATTGAAATAATGGAAATGATTTTAACTTAATATAGGGTGAAAGATGAGAAATAAAAGAATTATATAATTCTCTCTACTATAATGTGAACTATTAGGTATTGTTACAAGTGTTATTAAAATAATGACTATAAGATATATTACCTCAATGGGTCTAGGTACACTTGATTATAATGACTAGTCATAACCAATGGTGAAGTTAGAAGAAGGATATATATAGATTATGTGGATTAAGTAGAGTTGTATGATATATATTTTAATTTTTTTCATGTTATAAGCTAATTTGATAAAATATTAGAGGTTTTGGTCACTCTTTAAAGTAAACATAATATTAATATAAACATATAAAAGTTATACATATAATAGATAACAAAATGTATAATATTATATATTATTATAATATATAATAAATTATTATAAATTATTTTATATCATTATAAATTTTAATACACTATTATGTAGGAATTCTATAAATCCATGCCCCCTCCTCCAACTCCTCTTCATGATGAAATATTGGCCTAATTGTTGGAGTCTATTGGATCCATCAAGGATTGAATGAGTGATTAGGATTCTCATCTACTTGAAATGGAGTTGTTATGCCATGCATACACACTAAAATTTTTTCCTTTGGTTTTCTTTTTATTTTGTTTATTTTTTTCTTCCTTTTCCCTATTTTTTTCCCCTTCATTTTTGTTTTGGCCTTGTTGATGATGTTTTCTGCACAGCAACAACTCGAATGATAATATCCTATCTCACTTGAAGGTAAATCTCTATTAGCAAGCCTCAAGAGATAACCCCAAGGTATCTAATGTCAAGTCTTGACAATGCATAAATAACTCGATAATAAATGTGAAAATCGGTAATCACAATGGTACCTTACTACAAGAAAAAATGTTAAATCTCAATTTATGAGGATCTAACAATATGATGATACTTCAATTAAACCCAATAATCAAAGAAATAACAAAATATGAAGGTTTCAAAGAGATTTCTAAACTTAATATTAAACCTAAGATTAACAATGCAAATGACCAACAATCAAAATGGACCAATCCCTCAAAACTATTTCTACTTGATCCAGATGGATGCAATCTTATAGAAACACTGCAATCTTCTAAGGTGTTAAGATTTTCAAATCATGAAACATTCATCCAAACAACCCTATTGCAATTGAAATGAATAAACCCTCACAATTGAACTAAGCACAATGAATATAAAGGTCCAGGCTAACTTTGCAAAGCAACTAACAATCAGTTGGTTGTGAAAAGTATGGACTAGGGATTGCTGCAACACTTCAAATATCAAACCATAAACACTATTAAATCAAATCTAATCTAAATATCAATTTTCTTCAAAGCAATTCTAAAGATAGAATAACAAGAACCATGCAAGATAAGGAGAACACAAGTATGGCACAAAATCACAATGTCATTACTTGCATCAAATTATCCACTATAGCAACAATTCCAACTTTTTGTTACAATATTTGCTTGAGAACAACTACTTTCTAACTCTTGCTCTACTTAAATTTGTTCTAACTATCTCTCTATTTGTCTATGTCTAAAACTTCTTAACCCTTACAAATGAGGAAAAATTCCACATTTATAGAACCCCCCAAAACATGTAAGCTAAGATAGGTTTTTACAATAATAATTAGGCACAACAAGTCGGCCAAGAGAAATTCAAAATGAGATAAAATATGCATTAAATGCACGAACTTCATCCAGGTCGGCCTGGGATTTCCAATGCAGCTCGGACCAATGCATGGAAAAATAATAGGGAAGCAAAAATCTCGATGTAGCCAATCATTAACTATCTTCCCCTTTGTCTTTATTCCGATCCAACATTTCATGAAATTTCAAAAGCACCCCATCCAAGTCGGCCATAGGTGGCAAAGGAAAAACCCTAAGTCAACTTTCAATTGATGCAATCTCTTCCCTAGATTGTTTAACCGAATTATCCCACTCCACCTTATAAGTTAGGTATTTGTCAATGACAACAATGTAGGTGGCCGCATCATCCAACTAGTGCTCATAAATGGAATCATCATGAATTGGAACATAAACATCATGCCACCACTTTCTCAACTGTTCTAAACTCAAATATTTGGGGGCAATCTTCCTTCTCCCTGTCATGACCTCAAAGAAAGCAATGGAGCCATTGTAAACACCAACTAGGGTATCATCAATCTGCCTCCTCTGTTTATAAATCTTCTTGAAAACCTTTTTCCTAATCTGCAATGCCTCAAACCACTCCCAAGGTTCAGTAGCTCTGGAGGAAGGAAGAATTTTATCACTTACTAGCTTATCCCTGGAGTACTCCATGATAGTTTTGGTTTTCTGTAGCAGGAGATCTATATCTTCTTTGTCCTAAGCTAATACCTCCTTCAACCAATCAACCGCCCTCATAGCATCCTTCCCTATGGAAAAAATATCTTTAATGGCCTCATTTCCTTTGGTTTTCACCCCTTGTAGCCAATTTGCAGTGGCAAGAGTGGAAGCCTTCATCTTTTCCAGCTCGATGATAGTCTCCTGAGGTAATGGATTCGCAGTAGAAATCGAGGGGTTAATGGATTGCAAGGGTTTCATCAGATCTTCCAAGCATTTCCTGAGATTCTTATTTTCCTTTTTATCTCCTGCTTAGTCTTTATTTCCTTCCTCAATCTGCCCAAGATAACTACACTAGAACCCTGATAATCCTCAATGTCTTGTTCAACGGAAGTGGGCCCCAAATTAAAAGTCTGTACATTATAATCCTTTGTAGATACCTCATCTCTATTCTTATCCGGAGCAGGGGTGGCAATGTGAACAACTTTGTTATGAACTTCATCCCTCTCAATCCTTGAAATCACCCTAGCCTTCTTTTTACCTTTATCCTTTCCAATCTTGGCTAGCAACTCATCCCAATTGGGTGGGGTGTCTTCCACAACCTGTTTTCTTCTTATCTGCTTATCCAACCAATCAGGGACACTAGATTCCAATTGCACTTTACCCTATTTCTCCTCTTCTTGTTGACCCTTAGGTGCTTCTTCACTCAAACCCTGCTTCTCAGGAGTCTCATATGTTTTTCTCTCCATCTCCTTGGCATGTTCCTCCTTGTGCTCCGGTGATGGAATCCTTTCTACCTCTTCTTCTCTTGGTGGTTATTTAGATTCTTCAGTTCCAACAGGTGATTCTGCATACACAACCAAGGGAGACTGCATTGCCTTTTCTACTTTAGCTTCTGTACTATAAAGGTCACCTTCATGAAATTGCTCCCCTTCAGTATCTGGATGATCTTCAACTTTCTCAAATTCACTTGGTTTTCTTTAAGCTTCATGGGTGGAAGGAACATCATCATGCTGCTCATCATAAGAAACAACCAGAGGAAGGTCTATTTTAGGCACACTATCCTTGGGAGAAGGAGTCCTTGACCTCCTTGTGTACACCTGTGCCTTCTCTTCTGAACTTTCTATATTTACCACCGGTGGGTTAACTTCTTCTCCTACTATGGAAATTTCCTTATGTGACAGTCTTATGACTCTTCTCCTTTTGGGCAAAGGAACATCAACCTCAGAACCTCTCTTTTCAGTTTCCTTCTACCTAGACTTCTTAGTCTTTGACCTTTTCTTAGCAATTGGTTTTCTCTGCTTTTCTGCTTCCTGGACTTCCTCCTCCTAGACACCTCTTATCTTGATCTTGAATGGAGAATCTAGCTTACCTTTTCCCTTAGGATCCTACTCAGTTGATTCCTCAGAAGTGGAGTGAGGGTCCAAATCTCCCATCAGCTCAGAGGTGCACTGCACACCTTCATTCTCTAACTCCCATAGTTTATGCCTCAGCCACATTCTAGTGAACTTGGTGACTAGATCCATCAGCTGTTTTAGTTCTGTCTTTTCTTCTTCTAGCCAATCCACATAACCAATTGGCATATCCTTTATTGCCTCATAAGCATGATCTTGAATCAGGTTTCCATCATCCTCGAGTTTATTTGCGACTACCCTCACATTGTATAATAAGTTTGATTCAACTAGCAAGCGAGAAAACTTCTTCTTCCTTACCATGTATTCATCACTGCAGTTAGCCCAATAATCTTCTAACTCAACCTTATGGTTGTATTCTCTGCTGACTTTCTATTGGGCTTCACCTATGATTTCAAACCTTGATCTCTTGGAATGGAAGGATAAACCAAGAGCACTCATCTCCTCCTTAGAAGCCTGGGAAGAACCAATGGAAGGACAAGCCTCTCCAGTGCCAATCCTTAATGGGAAATCTCCACCAAAACCAGTTTTATGCTTGTCCCTCTTAACTATGGTATCAAAGTCACATATCTGCCTAGTGACCTCCAAAAGAAAAATGTGATCAGTAGGGTACCTTGGAAGTCTGAAAGGGGACCTTTAGCAACCATCAATCCGGATGTATGAGAAAGTTGGGAACTGAATAAACCATGCCCCATACTTCTTGATGGGCTCTTTTGCTTGGTCCAAAATTCTTACATGCTCTGCACCCTGATGTAATCTGGTGATATGCATGGTGAATGCATCATTCACCCTCCTATAGCTAGAGCTTCCTAGGTGCAATTGAGGGTAAACCTCATAGATGACATCCTACCCAAAGATTCCCCTTGTGCTCAATCCTTTGTAGGGGTGAAATCTCGCAAGTGCATAGACCAAGTATGAAGTCATTGTGAACGTCTTAGTTTGTAACACATTGGATAGCTACTCATGGATCACCCTGCTAATCACACCAACCCAATGATAGTTGATTTGTTCTTGTTCCATCCTAACAATAGTGTGGCACATCCAATTCACAAACATACCTACATTCCTTAATCCAACCACCCTGCTGAGCAATGTGATGGCATCATAGTATTCTTTCTTGAACTTTGCTCTGAACAGTTGCTTGGGCAGCCTTGAATAATGAGACTTGGGCTTCTCCAACCAGGAATTGATAAGCTATTGTGATTTCACAGTCTCCTCTTCATAATATTTCTAAGAATCCTCCATGTTGAATGCCACCACATGAGACCTATTTGGAATATCAAAAGTTTGGGCTATAGAAACTGGATTCAGATTTTCCACAACTCTTCCTTGGGGACCAATAATTCTTTGTGTGTCCTGATCATAATGTCTGGCGCACTCAAGGACAAGTTCATAGCACTTGACTGTGGAAGGAAAATCGGCCACATGTGACAAGCCTGACTCCCTCATTCTCCCAGACACCATAGGAAGATCATCTGTTGCCATTCTTCCTTTGAACTCCTCGTAGTCCCAAAGGCCAACATTCGTATCTATTACTTCTAACCAGATTGATGTAATCTTACTCTCAGGACTTCTTCTTTTGATGTCCATTTTAATATTTTCTACTTTAGACATTGAAGACCTAGTCACCACCTTGCTAGACTCAGCCTGCATCCAACAAAGAGAACATAGTAAAACCCACGGGAAGCCAAAGTTAAGGCGTCGAAATCACCATTAAAATGAATCCCATACAATCATGGTGTTATTAAATCTCATAAAAAATGATCACAACGAATTTTGGGCTTCAAGACCATCCACAGAATCCAAGCTAGGAGGAAGTCCGAGAAATTCTGAGCTAGATGGATTCCAGCGAAATAATCATGAACACACCAATTACCAATTGACTCTAATCATTATTAATCAATAAACAACATGTGAGATCTAAGGATAGCATGAATTAATCATAAAATGTACCGTAACTCATTAATACATCATGCTATTCCATATTCCATGATATTCCATTACATTTTGAGAAAATTCAGGTGAGACGAATTTCTGCGAAGGAGAAGGAATTTGGCATAGATAAAAAAAATAGGGAACCAAGGATTTCGGGAAAATCCGGGTCCGACTGAAATCCACGGACAAGACAAAACTCTGAAAGTATGCAGATTTTGGGAAAATCCGCAAGAGCCCCAAAATCCTGAACCGAGGATGAAACCCGAATTGTGAGACAAAATGGCAATTTCTCTCAAACCAATGGATAGATCATAAATTTTGAGAATCTAGGCCTGAGACGAGTTAGGTATGGGCCTTCCATAGATTTTCTTTGCATTCTAGGCCAGTTTCATGGAAAAATAAGGTGGAATGGTATTGCCCTAGGTTTCAAACCCTATACATCCACAATTAACGCACAGGCAAGCCCAGGATTCAAAAATTTTAATTGCTAAGGCCTTACTAAGGAATACTGGAGGCTCTCAAGCAAGACACTTTATAATGAAAATGAACGAATGACCTCAGAACTCACTTAGGAGATGATAAATAAAGCAATGCATGGCAACCCTAGCATGAAACTCTTCAAACATGCAGGAACTCGAACCCTAATAAACTCAAAACACCAAAGCAACGAAAACTTTTCATCAATCAGAAGCAGGGAAATCGAATACATACGATTGATGAAGCAAAAAAATCAGTCTCAGAATTAGCAAATGCAATTTAATGGCACTCCGCGAAGAACAACAACAAAATGCATAGGAAATCACTACCTAAACCCACAATCTACAAACTCAATGCTTCAAATAAAATCGAACACCCTCAAGAACAAACTCCTCAGCTCAATCGATGGAAAACAATAAGCATAATAGTGCAAAATACCTCAAAAATCAATTAAATACATCATTCAAAGCTCGTACAAAAAACATTTAATGTAGCCGACAAGACAGCCTGGAAAATTTGGGAACTCGACGATAGGACGGAATCCCGACGACAGGACAGAATCCAAAAAAATCTGGCCCATGCGGAATTCCATGAAGATTGAAAATCTTCGAACCAGAGTGCTCAGCCAGAGTCCAAAGAGGATCCGGGAAAATCTGACCGGGGTGGAAAGTCCCAAACCAGGGTGAAAACCTGAAGTTAGCCAGAACAAAATATTTTCAATGAATAACCTAGGGGGATCACTTAGGAAAACAAAATAAACATTTTAGCACATGCCAAAGTAAGACAAAACCTCAAAATGAAAGGGCCAAGACACCAAAACCAAAGCGAAAGATGGTCCCTGCCTTCAGCAGGGCGCGTGTACAAAAACTGCACAACAAATGGCAACTCTATTGGGAAATACTCCAGAGCATTTGATGACGAACAAGAAAGAAGAACCCAGAATCTTTGGTTTCAATCTTGTTATCAAACAAACAAATCAAAATGCAAAGATTAAAGAGTCAGAACCAAAGGGTAGACCGAACCTTCCATTAACTGAAAATCCAAGTGTATGCATATGAGTTCATTTCCCTCCTTAAGCTATTGTAGGAACCAAGCTTAGTCAAACATGCTACGAAAAGATTCTAACTTCAAAATCAACCTAGATAGAGCCTCGTTGCTATTCAAGCATCTATAGCCCCGACGAGGTTATCATTGTGACTCTCCCGAACATAGCTCTATTGCCAACCAGGCGTCTATAGCCCCGATAGAGATATTCAGATACCCCTGATAAGTTGAATTCTTTCTTTTGATGTCCAATATTTCACTTTCTTTCTTTTGATATTCTTTCTGTGTCACTTTCATTTCAACCTGTGAACACTGAAGTTCACACTCAGGGCCGAGAACCATAGTGGCGCTGAAGCAGAAATAAGATTTTTCACCTGACAAGACCTTACAAGGGACCTACAGTAACATCAAGATTCTTAAGATATATGAGAGATAAGATTTTAGAGTACTTCAAATCCAAATCAAAACTAGTGATCCATCTTCTATATTTCAAACATTGAGATTTTTGGCAATAGCAAAGACTTCAACCATCCTTTCAAGATACAAAAATAAAGTCCACCAATAAAATACTTAAAGCAGTCCCAGGTAATGATATATTTTCCATATAGGTGCAACACATCCATGTGAAAATAGGAAAACCTCCAAAGCAAGAGCAAAGAAAAAAAACAAAACAAACAAAAAGAAAACTTACACTAACCAAGACAAACAAAAGCAAACAAAACAGAAAGGAAACCTAACCTAACTATATACAGGGAAAAGAGCTGAGAACAACTCAAGATTGGAAATAATGCTTCAAATATTTCCCATTGACAGGTAGAGTGGGATATCATCTCTAGTGAGAGTTTTCAAACAGAAAGCATTATCTTCCAAAATTTCTGAAATCTGGTAAGGGCCAAGCCAAAGTTTATCAAATTTTCCATGCTCCCCCTTACGGTCATGGGCTTTATCCCAGTAAAGAACGAAGTCAGAAATTCTAAAAGCTTTTACCTTGGCTCTTTTATCAAACCATCTCTTGACTACCCCCTAATGTTTGGAAAATTTTTCCAAGGCTTCGTCTCTTTTTTCCTCAAGGTGTAATAATTCAACAAGTCTGGCCTCACGTTTATCTCCCTCATCATAATATTCATTAATGAACTGCAAAGTAGGGATTTTCAACTGAATGGGAAACACAAGCTCTAATCCATAAACCCAGTGATAAGGTGATATTCCTATGGAAGTCTTATGTCTTGTATGATCTTCCCAAAGAGAAAATCTAAGTTGGGTATACCAATCCTTTGGATTTCTTTCTAATAGTTTGTAGATAACAGTCAGAATATTTTTGTTGGATGACTCAGCCAAACCATTACCCTGAGGGTAATAGTTGGATGCAAACTTAATGATAATCCCATGATCAAAAGCCCAATTAGAAAACTTCAATGATGAAAATGTAGGACCATTATCACAAACTAAAGACATAGGACATTGAAAACGGTTAATGATACCTAATTCGATGAAATTAATTACCACCTCTAAAGTACATTGCTTGCAAGCAAGGGCCTCAATCCATCTTGTAAAATAATTAGTGACAGTAAGGATATACCTGTGTCCTACAGAGGAAGGCAGATTGATTGGACCTATGAAGTCCATCCCCCACTGTGCGAAAGGTTTTACCTCAAAGACTGGTTGGAGTGGGAGTGTTGCATACTTCTCTCTAGCTGCCACAGTCTGACACACATGACAAGTTCTGACGTGGTTGTGTGTATCCTTAAACAGTGTAGGCCAATAGTAACCAGCTCTCAAAATATGGTTTGTTGTAGAAGGTGTTGATCCATGGCCTGTACCATATCTGTCATGAAATTCTAACATCACTCTTTCAGACTCTGCCTTTCCTAGGCACCTTAAGTACACACCCTTATGATTTTTCTTATATAGGACAACTCATTTCAGCATGAAACTATCACTCTTTAAATGCAATGCCCTTCTTTGTATTGCATTAAGATGATCAGGGCATCTTCGAGTCAGGAGATAATGAACAATATCCTCATACCACTCACCAGGAGAAACATCTTCTAAATTGTAGTTCTGAGCTGTAAGATCAGGGCCTATCTTTGCCATTGTATTTGTAAGCCCTTGCCCTCTTACCAGCTTCATGGGTTGAATTTCTATATCGTACTCTTGTAACATAGTTACCCACTTGGCTCTGCATTCTCCCAACTCTTTTTGCATCAACAACAGCTTGACTGCAAGATCAAGAACTATTTCAAATATTTTGTTTCTAAGGATATAATGCCTGAATTTCCTTACAGCTCTAACTAAGGCATAGGCCTACTTTTCCACACTTGGGTATCTCAGCTCTACATCCTTCAATGGTGCACTCATGAATGCTATGGGATGCTCGTTTCCTTGATCTGATTTTTGAGTTAATATAGCAGCACAGGAATGATCAGAGGCAAACAAATATATATAGAATGGTTTAGCATAGTTGGGACTTACCAAAATAGGAGCTTTAGCAATAGCCCTTTTTATCTCTGCAAATGCTTCCTTTGATTTTGTATTCCATTCAACTTTGGCCTCCTGCTTCAACATTGCATTTAGTGGCTTGACTATTTCTGTGAACCCAGTGATGAACTTCCTCACAAAGTTGATCTTACCAAAGAATGATTTCATTTCTTTCTTGCTAGCAGGTGGTGGGATTTTGAGTATGGCTTCTATTCATTTTGGATCAATGGAAACTCCTTTCTCAAAAAGAACATGCCCCAACAATTTACCCTCTGTGACTCCAAAGATGCATTTCTTTGGATTGAGTGATATCCAAACTCTCTACATTTCACAGAAACTTTGCACAAATATGAGATATGATCCACCTCTCTTCTTGGAAAGGCGTAAGATCATCCATATAAATGATTAAGCACTTACCAATTATGTCTTTAAAGGAAATGTCCATGGCTCTTTGGAATGTGGTTCCAACATTAATCAAGCCAAAGGGCATCCTCTTGTAGGCAAAAGTGCCCCACTTGGTGGTGAAAGTAGTCTTGTGCCTGTCCTCCTGCGCACCATGACACAGTTTATCACGAATAACCATCAAGAAATACATCATCTGGGATCCATTGACAATCTGGAGCACTTCATTCAGTGAGGGTATTGGATAATTATCTTTTTCTGATGCTCAATTTAGGTTCCTGAAATCTACACATGCTTCGGGATTTCCTCACATTTTCTTCACCTTTGGAACCGGTTCGCGACCAAGTAGGTCATCTAGCTGGAAATATTATTCTTGTAGACAATAGTTTTTACACTTCCTTCTATATTATGGGTTCTAGTAAAGCATTGATAGGCCTTTGCGTTTATCTGAAAGGTTTTACTCCTAGATTGAGAGGGATAGTATGGGTTATGATTGATGTATCATAAGTCTTTAAGTCTTCATAACTCTAGGCTATCACATCTAGATATCTATGTAGTGCATCGATGATTCCCTTTCTTTCTTTTGGAGTGCACACTTTTCCAATAAAGATGTTTTTGGTATCCTCCTGAGTTCCCATATTATATTTTTCACACTATCCACTGATGGACTCTTTCCTGATATCCTATTCTTGCTCCCTGACCTTTTCTAGATCAAAGATCCTTTCTAGTGCACCATCCTCTAGGGTGTGTTTGGTCTTCAGATTAATTACCCCTTCCAAGTCTATCTCTACTTCTTGGAGTTCAATTTCGTCAATGATTTGAGAAGCAAAGACATTTGTACTAGTAATGAAATCTAAGATATGCTTGTCATCTTCAAACACCTGGAAGTTGGTGACATTATCAGGTACTAAGGGTACTGGGGTCAGTTCCACAGTAAAATTCTTTAGTCCAGAAAGAGATAGAGGTTGCAATGTATTGGCTTCCTAGGCCAAGGAGTCAGTTGTCTAGTTCTTACTTCATGGAATCAATTGAATGTTGAAGGCATCAAATCCTTTAATAAGATCCCATACTCTATGTCTATAGTTGGTCATTCTCCTATCGCGGCAAAGAGTATTGTCTCCTAACTTCTTGACTACTAGCAGAATCTCCAAAACTTGCAAGATCTTAACCTTTTCTTGATGCCGTGCAGGTCCATGCATAAAGCCTCATGATACGCTGCATTATTAAGTACGGTGGAATTGGAAGTCTATGAAGTGACAAAATGTGCTACCTCTAGGACCAATTAGCTTGAAACTAGCCCTAGCTCCTTGCTTTTGTTGGACCCATCGAATCTTATAGTCGACCAACCCGATGGCTGTGGAGCTTCCTTGTTGTGTCACTTGCCTTTGTTCTTTGCTAGATGGTTTTAAAAGGCATTACTCTTTTCCTTTGATATCCTCTTGGACATTCTGGATATCAATTTTGACTGCAGGAGTGGGGTTGATACATTTCTGTATTTGTTCCACTGCAGCCTAGCATAAGCAACAATCCAATTCTGAATGAGAAGCATTATGCACCCTGCACCAATTGGGTAGGAGTAATTTCCCAAAGTTCATTCCTCTTCCCAACTGAACTTGGTCTTCAATGCACTTCTGAATGAACTCCTAAAAATTATCTAGCAAACCAAGCTGACTATCTTCTGGATCATTATCATTTTCAACTGGTTCGATTAGGACTTTAGTACTACTGGATTCTGCTGTAAGGTCAACAGGGGTTATGTGGAATATAAGAAATTCCTCCACATATGGCTCCTCAAGAGGGGCTGCGATCATATAGTTACCCATACTTACTTCTGATATCAGAATTTCAGTAGAGGTTTTTTGATATTCTGTGATCATGTACTTCATTCTGGGTTCTCTTTCAATTCTAATATGGTTTGGAACTCCCTTCCAAGTAAGCCACATATGGGAGTGATCAGTCGAAACATATCCATTCAAAGCCCTGGTAAAGTCTCTCCCCAAGATTAGGCCATAAGCGTTAGGTATGTCAACCACCTGTATATTGATGACCTATTGAATTCTAGGATCAGAAGCAATCTACATATGAATTATATTTAACTCCCCTACAACATTGACTTCAGTCCTATCCAATTGTGTGACTTTCTTTTGTGAGTCAGCAGGAGTAATACCCATAGCTCTACATACACCGAAAGGCATAACATTGGTTCAATCACTAGAATCCAGCAAACAATTATGCAAATTCTTACCAAATATGCGAACCGAAATCAGGAATGGAGGTGTGTCTGTTTTCCCTTGAAACAGAGTTAAGGGAGTATCTACTTGAGCAACTTGAGATTTTTCCTTCTCTTTCCCAGTATCTCCAAGGGGCATATGCACTTGATTATGAACCTGATTGTGCCTTCCTACTAATTAAGAACTAGATGCTCTATTGACACTCTCGCTAACTGATTTATCTTGTGACATGGAATTTGCATTATAAGACCCTAGAACTGCATTCCTAATGGTTGGAACTCTTAGTAACTCAAATGTAGATAGGATTACCTTTAATTTTCTGAGTTCCTCAGCAACATACAGGGCCAATTGTTCTTCACTCAGATCAGCAGGGGTCTCCTTTGGATATTCTATCACTTTGTCCTTGTTTGCATCAACATTTCTCCCCTTTTGCACATTAGCATGCCCTGGATCTTGAGATAAATATTTCCTGGACACCTGAGGCAGTGATGGATTATTGCTAGCATTAGGATCTGGGGGCGTGTTGAAATTGTTCGATGGAATGGAAGTAGTGAAGGGGCCTCCAGCCTATGGATGTCTATGTGGCAATTCCCTCAAGTCATACTTCTTGACAGGTCTCTAGAAGGTCTACACTTCTTCAACATAAGCCTCTTCCTCATCTTTGGGACCATTATCATTCACTGGATTCTCATCAAATAACTGTGTCATTTCATCCCCATTACATACCTGGTCTGCCTCTTCCTCCAAATGGTTAGATTCCTCTTCAGGTACATTCTCCTTACTTTGTGGAAAAGGAGCATGATTCAGTACCAACACTGGTGAATCGTAACGATTAGATGGTACTATTTCCTGACTACCTGCATTGTTCTCCACTTCGTATTGAAAGATTGAGGTTGCTGTTTGGAATTATTGACAATCTAACTCAGAATGTTGACTCATTTTGTGGAGCCTACACCATCCTGATAAAGCAGCCTCAGCTAGATATACACCGCTAAGAGGCTTTTCTTGATTAACTAGATGATTGACAGACTAATTGGTAGGTTGATTAACTAGTTGATCCAGTGGAGTGGGGACTCCTCTGTTGTTGGACCCTGTGTTCCAAGTCCTGTTCTATCTTGATGGCTACCTCCTATCGAACCCTTGTCCACCACCTCTATCAAATTTTTGGCCTGAGGATTTCCTTTTACCATAGTTCTATTTTCTATCATTATTATACCCTTTGTCATTATTAAATCCTTGATCGTTGTTGTATCCTCTTTCATTGTTGTGGCTCTCATCCCTGGTTATATCCTCTTTCATGACGTTTCCCTCTATCAAAGTGTTGTCCTTGTGGATTTTCTCTGTTCTGATTGGACTGTATATTTCTTTGAGAAGCTTGCAACTGACTGTTTTTGTTCCTCAAGTAAGTCACCTCCATATTCAGCTTCTTTACTTGTTCAGACAATTCATCCAATCTCTCCTTGTTAGGATTACTATATGGAGGATGATTCACATTATTCTGGGAATACCCTACTTTAGCATTGGCATTCAGTGATTGGTTCAAAACTTCATAATTCTGTAGGTATGGGGGATAGCTAACCTGAGGCTATATATGCAGAGGTTGATTCACATTTTGCTGAGGGTAACTAATTGTGGATGGCACTTGTCTCACAGGATGTCCTAGTTGAGGGACCAGAGGCAAATGAGGTACCAGATTCATAACAAGAGTATGGTTGGCAAGAGCCTAGTTGAGAGCTAGAACTTGTCCAAGGTGAGCAATGGGTCCTAATGAGGGTAAAGGCCCAGAAAAATGTTTCCTTAAATAAGTGGTAACCTTCATAGCCTCTGCATATGCATCAAGTAGATTATTGAGAGGGTTACTACTCCACTTTATAAAGGTAGTTGTCAGAATGTCAAGTCCCTCATAATAGACTTCTAAAGTCATGGGCTCATCAACAACGTAAGGGGCCTGTAGTCTGGTATAGGCATGATGAAACCTATTATTGAAAGAACCTATAGGTTCATTGACCTCCCTCTTCACATTAGTGAACTGACGGTAAAGCTCATTGGAACTAATGGAAATTTGAAACTTCTACAAAAACGCAGTCTCTAGCTCAATCCAATGTTCGATAGACCCAACAGGCAAATGATTGTAGAAATAGAATGCATCTTCACCTAGTGAATAAGGAAAGAGTCTACAAGCTACATCCTCATGGTTTATCCCTCTATCCTTAAGGCCAGTCTGAAAGATCCCGATGTGCTCCTCAACGGTTCTATTGGGATCGTTGACATGGAATTTTGAACAAAAGTATTCAGGGTTTTTGGGCATAACATTGTAATTAGTGAAACTCAATGGAGATGGGTTGGTTGCTAGGAAATCCATTGGTGGAGGTGGGGGTGGTAATGGCTGATTTATGACTGGCTGAGGTTGTGGAATGGGAATGTCCTTAGACTCAGATGATGAAGATGGGGATGATGGAGATGATGGTGGTGGATGGGATGATGATGATTATCCCCTTCTCTTGGTCTTTCTAGACCTAGTAGGGTCTGGTAACTCCTGAAATTCCTCCTCTCCTAGAGCAGATCTGGTTCTTCTTCTAAATCTCTCAAGAGAGATAGTGTTCAAAAATTGATCCAACTTGCTTATTCAGGCCCTCCTTCTAGTGCCAATCTATTGATGATGTTTTCTGCACATCAACAACTCAGATAGAATATAATATCCCAGCTCACTTGAAAGGTAAATCTCTATCAGCATGCCTCAAGAGATAACCCCAATGTCTCTAATGTCAGGTCTTGACAATGCATAAACAAATCAGTAATAAATGTGAAAATGTTGGTAATCACAATGGGACCTTACTACAAGCAAAATACTAAATCTCAATTTATCAAATCTAACAATATGATGATACTTCAATCCTAAATTTAACCTAATAATCAAAGAAATAACAAAAGATGAAGGTTTCAAAGAGATTTCAAAACCTAATATTAAACCTAAGATTAACAATGCAAATGACCAACACTCGAAATGGACCAATCCTTCAAAACTGATTTCTACTTGACCCAGATGGATCTACAATCTTATAGAAATAGTGCAATCTTCTAAGGTGTTAAGATTTTCAAATCATGAAACATTCATTCAAACAACCCTATTGCAATTGAAATGAATAAACTCTCACAATTGAACTAAGCACAATGAATATAAAGGTCTAGGATAACTTTGCAAAGAAACTAACAATAAGTTGGTTGTGAAAAGTATGGACTAGGGATTGCTGCAACACTTCAAATATCAAAATATAAACACTATTAAATCAAATCTAATCTAAATATCAATTTTCCTCAAAGCAATTCTAAAGATAGAATAACAAGAACCATGCAAGATAAGAACACAAGTATAGCACCAAATCATAATGTCATTACTTACATCAAATTATCTACTGTAGCAACAATTTCAGCTTTCTGTTACAAAATTTTCTTGAGAACAACTACTTGCTAACTCTTGCTCTACTTAAATTTGTTCTAACTATCTCTCTATTTGTCTATGTCTAAAACTTCTTAACCCTTACAAATGAGGCAAAATGCCACATTTATAGAACCCCCCAAAAAATGTCGGCCAAGATAGGTTTTTACAATAATAATTAGGCACAACAAGATAGCCAAGAGAAATTCAAAATGAGATAAAATATGCATTAAATGCACGAACTTCATCCAGGTCGGCCTGGGATTTCCAATGCAGCTCAGAACAATGCATGGAAAAATAATACGGAAGCAAAAATCTCAATGTAGCCAATCATTAACTATCTTCCCCTTTGTCTTTATTCTGATCTAGCATTTCATGAACTTTCAAAAGGACCCCATCCAAGTCAGCCATAGGTGGCAAAGGAAAAACCCTAAGTCGCCTTTCAATTGATGCAATCTCTTCCCTAGATTTTTTCACCAACTTATCCCACTCCACCTTATAAGTTAGGTATTTGTTAGTGACAACAATGTAGGTGGCTGCATCATCCAACTAGTGCTTAGAAGCAGAATCATCATTAATTGGAACGTAAACATCATGCCACCACTTTCTCAATTGTTCTAAACTCAAATATTTGGGGGAAATATTCCTTCTCCCTGTCATGACCTCAAAGAAAGCAATGGAGCCATTGTAAACACTAGCTAGGGTATCATCAATCTACCTCCTCTATTTGTAAATCTTCTTGAAAACCTTTT